>QLOH01000074.1:1800000-2309882 GCA_026901365.1 Sesbania bispinosa
CAGTAAAGAAAAAAATTGAAGGCAAATAAACTATATTGCACAAATAAATATATGAGGAAAGGATTAAACTTAAAATTGAAAAAAAGAAAGGAGCAAAGGTAGGTCCATCAATAAATAGAGAATGTACCGCCAATCCCGATATATATACATAATACAATGCTCCCACATTTCTACCATGTGGGAGCACTGTTCACCTTTTTTTTTTCCTTTTTCTTCTACTTTTTTCTTTTTCATTTTTTAATTAGTTTTTTTATTTTTTAATTTATTAATATATCTATTATTTATTTATTTATTTTAATAAATAATAATATAGATTAAAAAATACAATAAATGTGTGTTTTTTGAAGGGTTAACATAAGTTTTTTATCACAATTATTCTATTTTGATATTATTAACCAAATGTACTACTTCATTCACCGTTTCTGTTCTTCTATTTTTTTTTCTTTTTCATTTTTAATTAGTTTTTTTTTAATTTATTAATATATTTAGTATTTATTTATTTATTTTAATAAATAATAATATAGATCAAAAAATACAATAAATGTGTGTTTTTTGAAGGGTTAACATAAGTTTTTTTATCATGATTATTCTATTTTGATGTTATTAACCAAATGTACTACTTCATTCACCGTTTCTATGCACACAATTAACCGCACAAAATCAATTAACCAAATATCTCACTCTGTTAATCATCAATCTATACACCATTAACATCATTTAAAAATATGTTCTCCGTTTCTGGACACAGAATTAACCCCGTGTTAATAAGAGTTGCAATTAACCTCACAAATTCAATTAACAAAAAATCCCACTCTGTTAAGCACAAATGGATACACCATTAACCTCATTTTTAAAAATGTTCACCATCTCTGGACACATAATTAACCTCGTGTTAACTGAAGTTGCAATTAACCTCACAAATTCAATTAACCAAAAATCTCACTCTGTTAACCACAAATGGATACACCATTAACCTCATTTGTAAAAATGTTCACCATTTCTGGACACATAATTAACCTCATGTTAACGGGAGTTGCAATTAACCTCACAAAATCAATTAACCAAAAATCATATTCTGTTAACCACAAATGGATACACCATTAACCTCATTTTTAAATATGTTCACCGTTTCTGGACACATAATTAACCCCGTGTTAACAGGAGTTGAAATTAACCTCACAAAATCAATTAACCAAAAATCCCACTCTGTTAACCACAAATGGATACACCATTAACCTCATTTTTTAATATGTTCACCGTTTATGAACACATAATCTCGTGTTAACAAGAGTTGCAATTAGTCGCACAAAATCAATTAATCAAAATTCATATTCTGTTAACCACAAATGGATATACCATTAACCTCAATTTTAAATATGTTCACCGTTTCTTGACACATAATTAACCTCGTGTTAGTAGGAGTTGCAATTAACCTCACAACATCAATTTACCAAAAGTCGTATTTTGTTAACCACAAATGGATACACCATTAACCTCATTTTTAAATATGTCCACCGCCGTTTCTGGTCACATGATTAACCTTGTGTTAACAGGGATTGCAATTAACCTCTCAAAATCAATTAACCAAAAATTCTTTTCTATTAACCACAAACGGAAACACCATTAACCTCATTTTTTAATACGTTCACCGTTTCGGGACACATAATCAACCTCGTGTTAACATGAATGATTAACACAAATTTTATGTGATAATTTATTGTATTTATTGATCTATATTTTTATTTAATTAGATAAATAAATAAAAATATATATAATAAAATAAAAAACAAAAAATATTTTTTTAAAAAAAGAAAAAGGGTAAAAAAGGGGTGGGGCTAAAAAACCTAAAAAATGGGGAGGGGGGAAAAGAAAAAAAAAAAGCAAAAGAAAGCACCTAAAAATCAGGGAAGGGGTGCATAAAGAAAAAATCGTTTGTGGTAAAAACGTTGGATGCACTGCTTATGTACGCGAAACTTTTTCCATGTACAGCTTAAAATCAAAGAAGAAAAATGGAGAATGTACTCACTCAGAGTCACACCCACTTTTGCTTGGCGTTGAACCCCAATAGCAGAGGGAGTAAGAGTAGAAACAGCAGCGTCTTTACGAAACCCTTTGCGAAATTCACATCCCTCACCACTCGAATTGGCCATGCCTCTTTCGACCCATTACCGCCACTCACTGATTCAGTGTCAGATTCAAAGCATACAACCCTTCTGGTTGAGACTTACCATGTCCATAACAGCCTCAGAAACTTACTCGCAAAGCTTGAGAAGGAAGATTCATGCCCACTCCACATACTCAGCGAAGATGGAGATTGGTCCAAAGACCATTTCTGGGCCGTTGTTAGGTTTCTTAAAAAAGCCTCAAGATTCACCGAAATCCTTCAGGTTGGGACCCTTAAGCCAGTGTTTAATTTTTTTTTTAACCAACTTGAATGCTTTGCCCATATGGGTCTCAATTATGCTTGCTTTTGATTCTGTAGTCTGTACTATGGCACTATTTTTACATCACTTCTTCCTTTGTGGTTTTTGAGTCCTTACTTTCTTAGCAGTTAGCACTTTGCAGTCACTGATTCCTTGCTTGGTGTTTGTGAATAGGTGTTTGATATGTGGAAGAACATCGAGACATCACGGATTAATGAGCTTAATTATAACAAGATCATAAGCCTGTTATGTGAAGAAGGAATGATGGAAGGTGCGTTATCTGCATTGCAAGAGATGAAAATTCAAGGTCTCAAGCCTTCTTTAGACACTTACAATCCAATAATTCATGGATTATCCAGAGAAGGTAAATTCAGCGAGACTCTGCATTTTTTTGATGAGATGAAAAAGTTTGGTTTAGAACCAGACACTGAAACCTATGATGGTTTAATTCGAGCTTATGGGAAATTCCAAATGTATGATGAGATGGGCAAGTGTGTGAAAAAGATGGAATTGGATGGATGTTCACCTGATCACGTTACTTATAATATACTTATTCAAGAGTATGCACAGGGTGGGCTACTCCAGAGAATGGAAAAGTTGTATCAAAGAATGCTTTCGAAAAGAATGCAGTTGCAATCTTCTACTTTAGTTGCAATGCTTGATGCTTATGCAATATTCGGGATTGTTGAAAAGATGGAAAAATTTTACAGAAAACTTTTGAACTCAAAAACATGTCTAGAGGATGATTTGATTAGAAAATTGGCTGAGGTTTATATCAAGAGCTACATGTTTTCTAGATTGGAGGACCTAGGACTAGAATTACGATCAGCTTTTGGTGAGAGTGATCTTGTGTGGTGTCTCCGTCTCCTTTCTTATGCATGTCTTTTGAGTCGAAAAGGTATGGATATAATTGTTCGAGAAATGCAAGATGCCAAAGCTCGTTTGAATGTTACTATTGCAAATATTATCATGCTGGCTTATATGAAAATGAGAGATTTCAAGCATTTGAGAATTTTTCTCTCCCAATTGCCAATCTATGGGGTGAAGCCTGATATAATCACTATTGGAATTCTATTTGATGCTGAGAGAATTGGTTTTGATGGTAGTGGTGCTTTAGAAACATGGAGAAGAATGGGATATCTTTACAGAATAGTAGAAATGAAAACAGATTCTCTGGTCCTTACTGCATTTGGGAAAGGTCATTTTCTTAAAAGCTACGAAGAAGTGTACTCCTCCCTTCATCCTCAGGATAGAGAAAAATCATGGACTTATTATGATCTCATTGCTTTATTGTCAAAACATATTGGTACTAAGGACTGTATGAAACCAAAATAACTAATCCATCTTTCCTTTTCTCAAAGTGGAAAAAAGAGTATGTAAAAAGTCTGTGATGTCTCACATTCCATTGTTTAGTTGGGATGAGGGAAAAATATTTAGACACCACTGTGGCAGATTAAAGACAATTTGCATTTTTGAAATAGTGACATTTCTTTAAACAGATTGAACTATCATGGCTAATTCAGATGCACCATTCATTAGAAGCTTTCTGTAGAATTCATAGATCAAAGAGAAATCTCTAACCCGTAAGCACATGAATTATAGGAATGTGCAGAGAACAGGGATATGTTTTACTGCAGTGCGTGTTCATTCTTTAAGTCCCTGTGTATTATTTTCTTGTGCACTCTTGCTTATGCTAGTTAGTGTTTGTGTTGGAGTACAATTTGCCAAATGTATTACTCTATTGCTATTTATTGCATTTCGTAGTCTTTATTTGTAATTGTTAATATGGGAATAAAATTGCAATTTTGCAGTGACTGTTACTTGTTTTCACTCATTTGTTCATCACTGCTGATCTCTTAGCAAATTTTGAGCTGCTACATACTACACTATTTGAAACGTGAATGTAAATTAAAAAATAGTGATGATCAGTTGGAAGTTGGAACTTCGAAGATAGTCCTTACCTGTTGGGAGATTGTGAATTGTGGTTAATACTTTGGTATCCTGTGTGGAATACTGGAATGATGCCTACCCTGTGGGATGCATTTTATAAATACCAGTTCGAATGGGATATGCCTGGCTGAAAAATGGGGAAAGGAAGAAATTGTCCATTTGTCTTCTTTATAATTTTTAATTAAATGGATGTTTTTAAATGTACTTAGTAACACTTCTTTAGAAGCACTTCCATTTGACTTTTTTCCATAAGTAACTAATTTCAACTTATGGAAGAAGTTGAATTCATTTTACTTTCTTGATTCATTTTATTTTTTTTTACGAAATTCTTCTAAAAAGTGTATTCAAATTGGTCTATAATCATTTAGAAGTTTTATCAAGATTCAATCTACATAATCAGAATTATTTTGTTAGTTTGTCAATGAATTACAGACGTGCTTACCATTGTTGTCAGTGGTCAGATCCAAGCGTCCAATGGAATAGTGTTTTATCAACACTAAAGCTATCTACAGCCATCATCATCCACAGTCAAGGTACTGAAAAACAGCTCTATTTCTTCTAAAAGCCTCCTACTGCCCATATGAAATCCCCAGGAATCCATATCTATATATGTCTCTGATGACATCAAATCAATGAGATACTGACAAACGTCTCCAAGATCATATTGGTTGGTGAGGGCCTTCTTTATCGGCTCATTTGGGTGTCCCTCTTGAGCATTGTTAGTGTACATAAGCTTTCTGCATTCCTGTCAATATCAGAAATGGCATTACCGAGTAATCTATATTATCTAAATGCGTTCGCTGGCCTAAGTGGACCTTATAGATTAGATACGCATGGAAAATAATTTGTATGTACTTTACAAATATACATAAAAAAGTACATATAGTGCAGACCTGGATAAAGCATAAAGCAAAGAAAGAAACCCAAAGGAAGATAAAAGGAGGGAGTTACCTGGAGCATTTGATTTATAGTTGCAATTTGCTCAGTACTTAAGAAGTCAGATTTCTTAAGTTCTCGAAATAAAACCAAAATCTCTGAGCTCAAATTAGTAGCAGCAAGGTTCTCCAGTATGCCAGATATGCATGAATTATTAAACACTGATCTCATCCACGGGGGGATTTTATGCAGTTTTAGCAACACGATACCTATAAGGATTGCAGGTCTTTGACTGTCCATGAATGATTGTGATGCTAAAGAAGGAGCTGACATAGATACTGTCATCTCCTCTATAATCAATCTATACCAACTGCTCTTTCCTAGTAATTCTGTTTCCTTTGCCAGATTTTCCCATCCTAGAAGCATTGCCAGGCAGAGGGCACAATTTGTAGCCACTCTCAGGTCATTATACAATACCAGCCCTTCCAATATACTCCTTACGGACATTAAGTAACCAACGGCACATTTCAATTCTACATGTTTACTGTTCATTTGATCTGATATTCTGTTAAACAACTCTACCAGGCTATAAGAAGCAATAATCTTGATCACAGGAGAACCAAAGTGCAGAAGTCTGCACAAGTCATGGCAACGGATGCCTATGAAAGCTAGCGGCTCTGATGGATTCGCTGAAACAAGGAAGTTCTGCCAATCCACAAACCCTGGAAGGATAGCATGCAAGCTAAAACAGAAAATTTGACATTGACAACTTAGATTTCTATGTATTGTAGGATAAAGCATGAGAGGAGTAAAATGTAACAAGCAATTCCTGTAAACATGCGTCTATCTAGCACAATAAATTAAGAACTCAAAATAACATTGAAGTCATTTTCACAGTTTTTTTTTAAATCTTTTTACACTATTACTTTAATGTGCCTTATAATTTGCTAGAAAAGGATAAAGTATATAATCATATTCATACATTTAGTTTCTCTTTCATCTCATTTTACATGCATTTTTTTTATCTGTCTTCCTTCTCTCTTATCTTTCTATAATTGAGGTGCATAAACCTTCTTTGTAGTGTACAGGAATCTTTTTCCTTATTATTGATGGGAAATCAGCTTACCTCTTAACAGCGAAGTAATGGAGAAAAAGAACAAATATTAAAGTTATTCCAGTGCTTGTTCCCTCGTCATGGTCAACCAAAGCAGGTCCCTTTGAAGAAGCTGCACAGACTACAGTGTTGATCACAGAGATAATACTAGTATTAAAAAGAATGGGCTTTGACGTCTCTTCAAGTGCTTTATTGGTGGAAAGATGCAAAATCAGGGAAAGAATGCCAATAACGAAGAGACTTTCATGACTTAATATATCAGTCTTTTGGGGTGGAATAGAATGCTCCATCATCTGCAAAAGTGGTAACGTGCTGTTAAAACAATCATTGACCTAACCATTCTGTTTCCTAGTAAGTTTAGGGGTAGTTCGTAAGTTAGGGAATTATTGTAGTAGCAGTTCAGAGCACAATACTTGCATTCTACCTCATCACTAACTTTTTTTTGGCAATAATCTAATTCTATTTGGTTGTTATATTTTACATTGTTAATTTAGTTCTAATATTTCGAAATCATTCATGTAATCCACCCCGAAAATTGTTGAGAGTGACCTGGGATTTGGATTCCCGGCCGTCAACTTTTGGGCAATCAGCAGTCACAAAATCTGAGCCACCCGATCGAATGGTCTAAATGTCAAGATGTGATTTGAATCTGATTTAGGTATCTCGGTATTTAGGCCGTCCGATCTTGATCGGATAGCTCAGATTTTGTGACTACCCCACAAATGAGTGCTAGGAAATCCGAATGACATGTTATCTATTTATAATATCGTACTGTTCACACTTTTCCATACATGAGCATTGCATTCCACACATCAATAGAATGCGGCTTTGCCTTTGCCTAAAATTTGGATCCTAACTAACATCCTTCAGCCATCAGGATATTCAAATTTAAAAATTGGGAAAAATGACACCCATATCAACATAGCTCATGTCCTATATCACGTGAAGGGGTTCTAGATTGCATTGAATCTGACAAATAACCAGGAGTGAATAGGCATAATATAAAAAAAAATCCAGGACTAAGTTGAAAGCTAGAGTAAATTGGAAGGACCGAAATAGTACTCTAGCCAAATAAAAAGCAGAGACCAGTAAGAGAAAAATGAGGCCCACAAATGAGAGTTTCTAATCATGATAATGGTTAAATTTATATAGTCTCTAACAATTTTATATACTAAATTAACATTTTAGATTTTGAAAACGGGATGCAATGTTCATAATTAGAAGTTCAGTTACCTTCATGGTTACTGCAACCCAACTCTGATCAGCAGATAGTGTTTGAGGCTGCACTGAACTCAAAATGTTAAAAACCAAAATCAAGATGGAAATGAAAGTTGTTTCCGAGAAGCACCAAGTCCTTATTGTTGCCCCTATTCCATTCAAGGATAGTTGGTCAGAAGCAGCTGGACAAACATGAACCATAGTTGCCATGAGATTCAGAACAGATATTATGTCATATTCCTGGCCTTCTTCCGCAAAGAGCTGTGCCAATAAGCATACAAAAATCCTAGCACCATAGTTATCTCCAGTGGATACTAACTCGGCAAGTGTCTGTACATTTATAATTTGGTCATTGTTTCCGATAATTATGTCAGCCCCTTCTAAGTTATAGCTTCTGCAGTATTTCAAAATCTGATGACACAATGATTTGATTATATTCTCTTGTTGAAACAACCACTTCAGTGATACCATGTGAATTCTTGCCGAAAGTAAATCCCATTCATCACTGTTTATGAACTGGAATATAATCTCCTCAGCTTCTCGACTATAGTGAATTTGGTAGCTCATATTGCCAAGACCCCTCAACAAACTGTAAAGATTCACCAGTCGTGTCACTGTCAAATTATCAGTTGTCCAATTATGAAAATCACTGCTATTAAGAAGAATATATTGTTCAAGAGAAGCTAAAACCAACTTCTCATCTGCAAGTCTGGCAATGAAAGTCAGACAACTGTTAGTGAAAATAGATGTTGATGAAATTGTCAATGAGGGGAACAGGTGTAAAATGGATTTGGCAGTTCAACTACCTTTCATCATATAGTGAACTGGTGAACATAATCAGCAAAGCAGCAGATTGACAAGAAGGAAAAACTGAACTGTTAGTACTCCTTTGCCCCAGCAGAAAGAGTAAATCGACAGGGTCGGAAGGCAGGTGTAAAGCAGCATCTCGAATTGATTGTCCAGAATCATTGCCCAGTAGAGAATCCATGAGTGAACTAAGTAACAGATATATTCTATTTTTCATCCTATCTCCTGTAAACAATCCCAGACATCCATATGAAAAACTGAACCAACAGGATGACATCAGGGTCTCTGCAAATTCCAGGGAATCAATACTAGAGTGCAGATGCAGTATCCAATGAAATATTTCCAGCAGACCCAGGACAATTTCCTCTTCCATTTCATTGATGCCCGTTACAAGCCAAGGCAGTAAATGTGTTCTGCATATATCTAGAATGCAGCTTCTAAGTTCTAGTTTACTAGAGTTAGTGGGGTTTCCATCATGACTGTATGCATATCCCTCTTTAAGTAGGTACAAGCATTGCAAAATTTGGTTGATATTCCTTTCAGAGACATAGAGACAAGCTAAAATGGTATGTTTGATTGCTTCCTCAATTGATTTTGACAGATCTAAAGCTCCGTTACAATGTGGAGATCTTATAAGAGTCACAAATACTGAGCAGGCCATTATGAATGTCTCAGGAATCATACCCATCTCCCCATCAGAATGCTTTTTAAGCATTCTTATCAAAACAAGAACTAGTTCTTCCAGCTGAGAACTTGATATAGCTCCAGGGCACTCAGAAATGCATTCAAAAATGAGCTTCAGTGTCTCGTATTGGACTGGATGAAAAGGAATTTCAGCCACATAACGCAGTACTGGAATTAGTGTGGCAAACCCAACAACAAGCCTTAGTTTAAAGGCTTCCTCTGCTGTTGATAAAAGATCTAGAATCTGGAGACACATTTTGACTGCTGGATCCTTATACTCTGTTCATAAATGGAATTATTAGTAAGCCACCTAGGTATAGCGGTAAGGTCAAAATCAAGTTCTCCATTCACAGACTTATAATTGTAAGAGATAAGCCAAGCTACATTATAATAGAGTAAACTTTATCCAGATAACGAACTATAATTTCATTCAACCAGCAATGAGTCCAAACTATGGCAAATATTTTCATTTTATATTGTGGCAAATTACGAGGCTATAAAGTAGGCAAAGTGTTCCGGATAGTTAAATCAATATCTTTTCATCAAGGCAAAGAACGGCCTTGTTTAGCAATTACTGCAAAAGTTCTCACCTGACAATCTTAATATTTCAAATAAATAATCTGCAATATTTTCTTCCACCAGGACTCGAATCTGATTGCCTGAAGTTCCGACTGAAGACAAATAATGAAAGAGTAAATCTAGAGTGCCAATCTGGACTTGACTGTCTGAAGAGAGCAATGGGCCTTTGATGGCTTCAGCAAACAGATTAACCAGGGATGATCCCTTGGTTTCATCTTCGGTTTCTTTATAGTTAACTCCACCAGAGGAGGACATGTTACTAGTATGATATGCACATTCTTCCCTGAGCAAATGTCTTCGAGCCAGCATTGTCAAAAGCGCTAACCAACAATAGAGGAAACAGTTAGTCTAAATAAGATCAAAGAATGAAAGTTATATTGCAAACTATGGCATCTTACTATTGCTAAAACCTATTCTGTAAGTCATGACCATACTGACTTCTAACCATACTCGTTCATTAAGCCAACAACTTTGGTTCTTAGGATAAATACTTTTTGAGAGATACTTGCAGGAAATCGATCTTCCCATTGACATTCACGATATTAAACGGTAATCAGAATTGATGCATTTTTTTTGGGTCCATCAGAAGTGATGCATGACATGCCAGTGTTTCTGTGTCTTCATATTTTCAACATGTACCCAACCGCACCTGGGCCTCTGTTGTTTTAAACCATCTTTGTCTGTAGCAGTGAGTAGTACCTATTGACATCTTACTATCTTTCCAAAATAGGCTTCACAAAAGGTAAAAACAAAAGGACACCCAAGAAAAGAAATTTTAAGCTTTCTTTTCAACGAACAAAAATATTGAAAAATTGATAACGCACCAATACAATTCAATCGAACATCATCATTTTGAGTTTTCAAGAGAACATCTCCCAACAGGTACAAGAGTTTTGGACAGAAGGGAATCAACACATCACTTCCATCTCCCTCTGCCGATGTACTCTGAAGAACAGATAGTTTGTAAATGACAAAAAGGACCTCGCCACGAATCTCCTCACTGCACCCAGGAAGCAGAAGACTTACAACTTGTACAACAAATTTGAAAGTCAACAGTACAGTAAACTGACACCATCCAATACAAAACTTTTACCTTGGCAACTGAAGGCCCGTAACAAGAACGGAAATGAGGCTATATATATCTTTGATGTGTGTATGGAGATCATCCTCCTTCTCACAATTCAGAAGAACCCCGAGGCAGTGAAGCTGTCCACTCAAAAGCATCAGAACAATAGATACATTCCATAAAATTCTCCGTTCATTTTATAGTAACATTTTATTTTATGGTACATCGGCTCAGCACAAACCAATCAAAAGTTCAATATAATATTAAAATAAATTTAGTATAAGTTTTAATACAATTTTTATTGATATTGTTCATAGCCACTAGTTCTCAAGCAAGAATTGCTCGATCATTATATGCACAGATAATCATCATACTATTGCACAAACTTTCATACATTTCATGATTTCATGTTAGACATGACGTTTATTCAGTTCGAGAGCTATAGGTTTGTTATATTAGCGTTTAAAAGTGCCAATTCACATAGAGAAGTTGAGCATGGAAATGTAGTGATGAGAGGAAATTAAGAATCGGAAATAGAAATGGAAATTAATTACCATGTGTAACTGACGGGAACTCCAAGCCAAAGCACCAGAAGAGATGCGATCTGAAACCCTAGCCACGAATTCACGACAAACGGAAGGATCAGCGGAAGCAGAGAGAGCGAGGATGAGGTGGATGAGCTGTGTGGCGATGGGTTCGTCGTCGAAAGAGGAGAGTGAGACGACGAGAGGGGAAACGAGGAAGTGAGGGTGGAAGGTGAGGATTGAGTTAAGGAAAGGAGGGAAGGAGAGGGATCGAGAGAGCTGAGAGAGAGCGTAGGAGACATGAATGGTTGGGGAGAGAGGGTTGGAGATGAGGTTGGAGAGACACACGAGGCAGATGGAGCCACCTTGGTGTGTTTGAAGGTTCAGAGAAGAACGGTGGCCTTGAGAGCAAGACCGCTGTGAATCGCCATCGTCGTCAACATCCACGTCCTGGGAATCGCTGCTCAAATACATTCTCTTCTTTCACTCAAAACTCACAACAATGGAGGATTGGCGCCAAAATGATTTTCTAACTGCAATATATAGGTAGTTAGGTTCTCTTTATTTATTTTTGGTCAAGATTTATTAATTTTTTTGTCAAAGTTAGTTTCAGCCTCCACCTAAAATAATAATTGGGCTTGATTCGGGCCCAACTTTCCAAAGTTTTTTTTTATTTAAATAGCACACTACCAATGCATTCCTATTTTGACCAAAAAAAAAAAATACATTCCTATGGATGAAATTGATTTGTGGGGATGTTCGATTTTATATATACTAGTAGTGTACCGTGTTTTTGCACGGGTTGTATTATTAGAAAATAAGTTATGTATATTATTTATATATAATTAATGATTTATGAGTTTAATTATATAGATATATATATTATAAATAAAAAAGTTTTTTATTATCCAATAATATATTATTAAATTTATTAAATGATAAGAAAATGATAATATAATTTTTTTTATATTATCAATCTATATTCATGAGACTTTATATAAAGATATTTATTTTGTATAAAGAGATGAAAATATTTTTATGTAAAGTTTTTCATTTGATGATAGATAAATATTAAATATACTAAACTACAATTTTAAATATTTTAAATAACAAATATATAAATTATAAATATAACTAATATAAATATATGAATCTTTTTATTTGAAGGAGGGCTAAAACCAAAACTACAAGGGAAATATGTGATACAAGGAGACTCCAAATAAAAATTTTCTAATACCCATAAGAAGGTCATATAATACATAAATTTCAAAAGATTAAATGTGTTTTTGCTCCCTTAAAATATAGCGAAATTTGGTTTTGGTCCCTCATTTATTTATTCATTGGTTTTGGTCCTCTATTTTTTAAAATCACGTAATTTTAGTCCTTTTGTTATCTATATTCCATTAAGTGATGACGGAGCAATATTTCTTGTAGATTTTGCTATGGAATTTGCTTCGAATTTTCCTACGGTTTTCAAAATTTAAAGGAAATTTGATTCATATTCTAAAGTTTACTAATTTACATGAAATTTACTATAAATTTTTCTACAACAAAGAAAAGAAATTTTATAGCAGCATTTTTATGTAAAAAATTTGTGGTTTTTTGGAAGTTTACTGCATATGACTTTTATAGAGAAAAAAGTACAAGAAATTTCCTGTGAACTTTTACCCAGAAAAAGTCGTAGTGGAGCAGCGAAAGTGACTTAACGGAATATAGTTACACAAAGAGGATTAAAAACACGTGATTTTAAAAAATGGAGGACCAAAACCAATGAAAAATTAAATCAGGGACCAAAACCAAATTTCAGTATGTTTAGAGGGACAAAAACACTTTTAACCCATTTCAAAATTATAAGTTAGTGAAAGTCTAGCAAAAAAAAGTCCCGCACTTTGATTAACTTCATTATAGACATGTATAAGTCGAAATTTTATTTTCTACCAAAAAAAAGTCGAAATTTTATTTAATTTTTTAAAGGTAAAAGAAATATTAATATACCAACTGATATATCAGGTTTGTTAATTATAAAGTAAAAATATAAATTTAATTACAAACAAAATCTTATTAATGTGTTATAACAATTGTTTACCAAAAATAATATGAAAAATATTTAATAAAATATTTGGATAATATTTATGATTAGGGAAATTAAAAAATAAAAAAAATTTAAGGGTATTTAGAATTGACAAAATGGGCCAGTTCATAAAAGGTCGTAAAAAATGTAGGGATCGAATTTTTAATTATTTTATATGTCTGAATAACTTTGGTTATTTTTTTATCTGGCCTGATAAAGTTTACTGAAAAAATACCACAAAACCTGCAAACCCCGCCAAAAAATACCCAGAATATGTAGGGTTTGTAATATTTAATTTAAAACTTTGAAGAACTCTCTGCTTTTTAGTCTGATCTGCAAAAGTTATTTATACGAATCGGGTCATGTGGCCTGGATTGACAACTCTAAGGGTGTCATTGATTTCATACACTTAAAAATAGAATGATGGTTTTTTCACACCTTTTTTATCTTTCTTTTTCTTTCGAATTACATTAAAATATTTTTTTAGATGAACCCAACACCTTAAAATATTATAATATCATTTTAAATTAATGAAACACATTAAAATCCTTTTTCAATGATGGTAAATGAATCTATAAATACTACAAACAACATATTGAAATGTTTTTTTTACAAAATCAACAAAAAGCCCAAAAAAATGTAGGACTCAAACATTTATATTTAAAAGTTCGAATAACTCCTAGTTTTTAAGCCCGACATTAAGCCAAACATTTAAAAAAGAGTAAACCCACAAAATGGTCCTTGACTTTTTTAACGTCGGGAAATTTAGTCCCTGACATTTCAAAATGACCTCATTAGTCCCTGATATTCTTCATCGTCCATCAATTTAGTCAAACGTTACATTTTCCGTTAACTGAGAGCTGAGTTGTCACGTTAAGTGTAACATCCCGAGAATTAGAACCTAGAATTACAGTGGAAGCCTTAAGCTATGAATCCAGACCAAGAAAAGGGAGGTTAGAAGTAGTGTGAGAACTTGGGGGCTTGAGTGTGAATTTTGATAAGAAGTAGGGAATGTATTAAGAGCCATGAGTTTTAAGAGAATTTAGAAGGGAAACCAGGTATTAAGTCAAACACAGCTGTAGAACAAACCTAGAAGGAATCACACCTTAAGACAGAGAGGATTATAGGTATGAAGATGAGACCGAAAGTAGGGGCGTTGAACGAGGGAATTAGATATAGGAGGAAAGGATTAGTTAAAAGATTGACGGAAATGAGGGAAGAGATTCAGATGAAAGGAACTAAGTTAGAAGGAGTTTAATACACTAGGAATAGAGGGGAGAAGGGAGTAAGAGTGAAGAAAGGAAGAATTTGAGTTCAGGTAGGTTCGCTCAAGCAAGGGGCAGGGCAAAGAGAAGGGAATAAGACTACATTGTTTATTTTAATTTATTTTTAATCAAATTCAAATAACAATGTATGTTTTCTTAGAATGATGGGAGATGTGAAACAATCCGTGGGTAATTTGGCTAAGGTGGAAGGCTCAATATGCTCATTGCACTTACACCGGGAAACCACATATTTTTGTTCGCATTATTTTCAGAACTCATGTTTGTTGTCAAACACTACATTGAGGAATGAGCCTCAAATTGGACGTCAATGCGGCAATTCCACATTGTCAATGTTGAACAAGTCATGACGCCCTATAGGAATGTCCAGTGAGCACTTGTTAAATGACGATGAATTGAAATCATCTCATGTACATATACTGAGCAATTGCAATGAAGTTAAACCATACCTTGAGTAAGTGACCATGTTTTTATTATCTTTAGGTTTTATGGTTTACAAATGAATAATTTAGTACTATTTGTTCCATTTCAGCTTATTCTTACAATTTCACTCGATCGATGATCGGGATTCTTCTGCTTGAATACATTCAGACTTTCCAACATGATTTAGAAACTATGTAAGTTTGATCATCCACTTTTTTTTATATTTGTTACTGAGTAAACTGAATTCAATTAATATTAAATGGTTCTTTTCATTAGGTTCGTGATGAGCGAAATGGAGTGACCAACAATGACCTTAAATTATTAGCTTGGGGACCGAACTCTAAAGTAAAGTCATGGAACACATACCTTATAAATGGATATAGATTTCAGACAAAGGATTGGTGTGAGGGTAAAAAGACCACAAATTGTGGAGTGCATGTAAAAGGACTTACCGATGGCGGTAAAGATGACTTTTACGGTATCATCCACCATATCTATGAATTAGAGTATCTTGGTTTGCCTAACTTGATTCCTATTTTTTATTGTGAATGGTTTGATCCAACCACAAACAGTGGCATGTGAGTTCAAATACAATACAATATTATAGAAATAAGGAAGAGTAGAAGGTATAATCGGTATGATCCATTCATTCTTGCACAAAAAGCAAGACAGGTTTATTATACCCCTTATCCATAATTATGTAAGGACTTACGAGGTTGGATTGTGGCAATCACAACAAAACCAAGGGGTCATGTTGAGGTTTATGGAGTTGAGGAAGAAGTTCCTGTTGAGTCTCAAAATATTATTAAGTGATTAATAATATTTAAGTCTCATAACCCTAAGTTTTAACGCATAACAAATTTGGTTTAATATTATGAGAAAAAGTACAAATTCTATTAAAGGGTATTTTCTATATTTCAGCAACTCTCTGAAGGAGCAACCCTCTGAAGTGGTGCAACCATTGAAGAAGTAGAACCTGCTGAAGTTATTCAACCCTCTGAAGAGATGTACTAGATGAATCAGGAAGACCTGCTAAAGACTTTCTACGTGGCATTAGTCTAAGTCAGCAGTCTTTCTGATCAAGACATAAATGCATTCTCAATGTCTTCTGCAAGCTTGTCTCATTTAAGGAAATATTACAGAGACCCTTTTGAGATTTTTGAATCATTTTACCATAAAGTGAAACTGTTGTATCATAGTACCTGCAAACGTGTATGAATTGAATCAAGATCTGCACACCTGCACTGCTCAAGTCAGAAGCTATTAGAAGATTGTCTCACAACGGTTCTCACAACATTTATTGCTATCTCTTAAAGATGGTTTTAAGAAATCTTCAACGGACTCAATTCTGTTCCTATATATAGCTTCGTGAAGGACTTCAAAGGAAGAGAGAAGATTTCATATCAAGCTAAAACTCTGTCAAAATATACGCTGCTACTCTCTCTGTTTCATTGTACAACAAATTCCATTTATCCTGAGTCTTACTCAGTTACATTGTACAAGTTTGTTTCAGTTTAAGTGAGGAACTTGTTTTGGTTCTGTAACTTAAACAAAATTTATCTGTAAACACTGGTAAGTGTCTGAGAGCCTTGGGGAGGCTTGGTGGAACAAAGAATACTTGTTGTTGAGCCTAGAGAGGCTTATGGATAAACAATACTTGGTTTAGAGCCTGGAGAGGCTTGACTGTAAAAGAATACTTGTTGTATAGAGCCTGAAGAGGCTTGACTGTAAAAGAATACTTGTATCTGTTCAGATAGTGGAAAATCCATTGCTAGTTGGCTTTGGGACTGGACGTAGTTCACAGTGGAAGTGAGTGAACCAGTATAAATCTGTGGCTAAGTTTTCTCTTACCCTTATCTCTTTATATTTGATTTAAACTAACTTGGAGGGTTTTGAGTAAACTGTTTTATAAGTTGAAACTGAAAGCAAATTCAAACTTATTTAAAAACAAGTTTGCAAAACTGTTTTATTGGACCTGCTGAAGTAACTTCAGCAAGTACCCTCACTCCCAGTTTTAGCAAGTTTCTCAAATACTTTGTGAAAAAGTTTTGCTTGTTAAAGGTTTCCTAAAAATCATATTGATATTATAAAACACTATTCAACCCCCTTCTAGTGTTTCACTTGCAGATGTCTTATATAAATCTAAGAAGACACCCAGAATTACAATAAAGGACTGGATTGGAGGAATCCTAGATGGACAGAAGGTCTATGTCCCCAGACCTAGAGGAAAGAGCTACTGAAATATTAATCTTCAATATATTTCAGAAAACAATGTTGAGTGTCAGCAAAGTAACACACCTGATAACTCTCTGAGAATCTCTGTTGGTAACACTTTTTATTATTGCAATTAATTATCTGAAAATATATGCATTATATGAACAATTGTGAAATGTGTCGTGTGTGAACTCTTTAAAATATGTGAAACCCTCTGATGTATGAACTTACTGATATACATGTGTCTGCTGAAATGATTGAACTTGCTGAACACATATACTTTCTGAAATGTCACTTGATGACGTGGCTTTCTGAAACGGTTGTCTTTTCACCTATCCTCTGATGATCGCATGTTGCACGACTCCCTATGTCTGCGCAACCAGTAACTGCCATCATTAATGCTATGTCTGAGTCTATTTATAGAGCGCGTGTTAAGCTCCTCAAGGTTACAATCTCTTTGCTCTCACTCTCTCAACTTCCAAAAAGTCTTTGTGCTCTCAAGCTCTCCGTTTTTCCTTCAAACCCTACTTTCTTCAAAGTTCTTCTGCAACTGCAATGGCACCAAAGAAGGGAGATGATGCCTCCTCCAAGGCTGGTGGAAAGATTGTTCCAACCAGGTGTGTTAACTTTGCAAACCTTGTTGAGCACGACCATGATCTCACTGAATACTTAAGAAGTGCTGGATGGCTACCTTTCTTCGAGAATATCTTCTGTGGCTGGCATGAGGCCAATGTGTACGAATTCTGAAGAACTTCCAGAGAGGTAGAAGGTGACAGAAGAATCTACCTTAGGGCTACTGTGATGGGGCAAGATATTACTGTCAAGACTTCAGTTCTGGAAGAAGTTACTAAGGTGAAGGCAGAAGGAGCCATTTTTGTCCCTGAATGGGAGGTGCGAAATGGAGGTACAAGGATGTATAACCAAATGTTGTTTCATTCAAAGACTCCAACTAACCTAAATGGAACTGGGTTGCTTCAAGTTTCATGTCTGCTGAATGCTATTCTTGGCTGTTGTGTGCTGCCAAAAGGTGGTGGTAAAAACCACGTGTCTGAGATTGAGAGGTTCTGTCTCATTCATCTGCTGCAAAAGAAAAAGATCAACCTGCCATGGATCATCCTCTACAGTATGATCAAGAGGGCAAGGGACTCTGCTGCCAACCTTCCCCACAATACCCTTATAATGAAGATCATGCTTCACTACAAGCTTCCTGTGGACAAGATGTATGATCAGAAGCCCCCATCCTTTTTCACTGCTACTACTGTTAAGCAAATGGGGATTGAGATCAAGAAACCTGCTTCTGGATCATCTAAGGAAGCCCATGTTTCCGCCTTCCAGAAGTCTGTGCTGGAGATTCTGAAGGAAGAACTACAAGGGGATGCTAGGAAGGAGGAATTCCAACCAGCTGCTAAAACCCCTTAGATGAAGGTGGTGAAGAAGAAAAGAACAAAGGTTTCTCAGAAGACTCTTGCACCTGCTGACTTGGAGCGTGTAAGGGAAGTGGAAGAATCTTCTCAGAGGGCAACACCATCTGAAAAGGTGGCTGAGATAACATCACTAAAAGCTTCTGAACCTGTTCAGAAGGTTCACATTGAACCTGCTAAAATTGTGGGTCAGGCTGCTGAAGTGCCTGTTATTGAAGTCACTAAGCCTACCTTAACCCCTAAGGGACAGGTTGTGATGGTTGAAGCCCCTAGTGGAAGCTCTTCTGAAAAGCCTCTGATGGTGATGCGTCTTGCAACAAGTCACCCTGATCCTGAGTTACAAGAGGTTGCTGCCTTGGCTAATGCCCTAGAAGAAGAAGCCAGAACAGCCAAGGAGCAAGAGGAAACTGATAGGTTAATTGTTGTTGCTACACAACAAGCTATTCTTGAGGATGAGAAGCTTGAAAAATCCTCAGTTCCAAAGAGGAAAAGGCCTTCCAAGGCTACAAGAATGAAGAATAGAAGACTGTTATCTCCTGTAAGGGAAGAAGCTCCACCTCAGATGATTACTAGGAGCAGATCTATTCCAAAGGATGATGCTGGAATCTTTCAGCAAGCGGTAAAACAAATGAAGTCTCAAAAGGTTTTGGAACTGAAGATGATAAGGATTGTAAAAAGACCTATCAAGCCAGCTGCTGAGTATGTTCCCTACAACCCCTCAGTGAATCCTCTTACAGAAACCATCAAGTACAAGACGAAAATGCATGAAATAAGTAGAATGCCCATTGTTGTGGAGGAACCTTACAAGAAAATCAAGGTAAATTTTGGGAACCTTGATCCTATTGATTTGGACGATGATGTGAGTCCCTCTAAGGTTCCAGTCAAGGTTCTTAAGTCTGCTGTGATTGTTGAGAAGGCTCCTAAACCAGTTAATGAGAGGGTTAGTCAACTTGTTGATGTTGAGAAGGTTGCAGAACCCATACCTGCAGAACCCTTACTTGTTGAACCTGTTGTTGTTGCACCTGCTGAAGTCTCTGATCCATCTTCAGCCACACCTCCTACATCTTTTGAAGTAGAACAAGTTGATGAGATGGTGTCTACTGAACTTGCCATTGTTCCAGTTCTATCTAGTTCAATTGACTGGGGAGAAAAAGGAAGCTATGTCAGCAAAGGGGATGGAAAATTTGCTTGGGAAGGTGATCTTACCCCAAGGGAGATGATGTGGAAGCCCAAGTCTAGAGATCTATCAAGAAGACCATTCTTTGACAAGGTGGTTCCTGTTACAAGTTTTGAAGACTTGCTGAGGGCTGCTCAATTTCCACACAAGTTCTACTCAACTCCCTACAATCAGAGATTGAGAGTCCCCAAGTTCCCTAACCTTTATGAAGAGCTGCTTTACTTCAAAGAGTATCCTCCCCTTCTCAAGCATTCTGGTTTGCATGTTGATTTATTGGATGCTACTAAGGCAAAGAGATGTGCTACTTAGAAAGATTCTAGTGGCGATGTGCTATCTGATCAACTTGAAAGAATACAAAAAGGAGTTCAACCACCCAAGCACTGTTGGAAGAAAATTGATGTATACTCCTCAGACCATGTGAGGATACCTGCTGAAGACTGGATATTCATCAGGCATCTAAACCTGGAAACTGAACTGTATGCAAGGTATATAGTTGCTTCTGCTGGGTGCAGGAATTTCAAGCCTCCTAAGCCACTCACCTTGAAGACATCTACTACAATCTTCTGGCAACCTGACAGGATTGTTCCCAAGCTGCCATTTGCTGAAGGGGTCCATGATAAGAAGAAGATGCCCAAGTTTTATTTTGCTTACTTGGATGATCTAGAACCCATGTCCAGAGATCAATGGGACAGAGTTCCTGAAGATGTTGAAGCCTATGGTGAGCTAGACCATTCTTACAGAGATTGGCTATGGAACTCTTACTGGCATGAGAGGGGGAAGAAAGGTTCTTGCTTTGGAACAAAGTTTGATTTTGTTGATTCTATGACCAAGAGCACCCTTTCAATTCAAGAATTCAGAACCTGGTTCCTTGGTACCTTCCCCTGATCTAATCATGAACTTCATGAAGATTGGATTCTATAGAAATGGACTCCTGCCATATACACTTGTCTTGTGCTCAAGCCTGCTGAATATGGCTTACCCAATGGCTTTGAGGAGATCGTGTTTAGTAAACGGCATGTAACCATCATCTTCAAAGAAACTAATCTTACTGAAGCACTTAAGGCAAGGGAAAGGGAAATCAGAAGGTTGGTAAATAAGAATCAGAAGCTTCAAAATCTGATGAAATAGCTACAAGCAACACCATCTCAAGTATCAAGGCCTAAGCACAAAAGGAGCAGTAGTCTATAGTGATTTTCAGAAAGTCTATGTGTTCACTATTTTTATTTTTCTACAACTTTCTGAATGATATCAATAAATGAGTTGTTTGCCTCATATGCGTGTTTATCAAATGTGCTCATATTTGCCGATGTGACTACGTAATGCTTTAATTCTGCTGAATAATTGCTATTAAATGCTTTAATCATTGACTGCAAACCGTTAATATGTTATCAGAAATTAAAAATTCTAACTGTACCGAACTTATTGCTAATTGTTTACCCCATATTTATTATTCTGCTATGCATTTAATACTTCAACAAGATCTAAAACCCCTTTGATTGATGACAAAAGGGGGAAAAATATAAACTAACAAAATCTGAAGTTTAAGGGTTTTTTAGAGAGAAGATCTTATATTCAAGGGGAGCAATGCATTCTGTTCAAGTATCTGATAGAGGGGTAGAATTTCTTTAAACTCAAATTTTATTCCCTTCAGATATTTGATAGTTTAAGCAAATTTGTCATCATTAAGGGGGAGAATGTTGAGTCTCAAAATATTATTAAGTGATTAATAATGTTTAAGTCTCATAACCCTAAGATTTAATGCATAACAAATTTGGTTAAATATTCTGAGAAAAAGTACAAATTCTCTTAAAGGGTATTTTCTATGTTTCAACAACTCTCTGAAGGAGCAACCCTCTGAAGTTGTGCAACCTTGTGAAGAAGTAGAACCTGCTGAAGTTATTCAACCCTCTGAAGAGATGTACTAGATGAATCAGGAAGACCTGCTAAAGACTTTCTACGTGGCATTAGTCTAAAGTCAGCAGTCTTTCTGATCAAGACATAAATGCATTCTCAATGTGTTCTGCAAGCTTGTCTCATTTAAGGAAATATTACAGAGACCCTTTTGAGATTTTTGAATCATTTTACCATAAAGTGAAACTGTTGTATCATAGTACCCTGCAAACGTGTATGAATTGAATCAAGGTCTGCACACCTGCACTGCTCAAGTCAGAAGCTATTAGAAGATTGTCTCACAACGGTTCTCACAACATTTATTGCTATCTCTTAAAGATGGTTTTAAGCAATCTTCAACGGACTCAATTCTGTTCCTATATATAGCTTCGTGAAGGACTTCAAAGGAAGAGAGAAGATTTCATATCAAGCTAAAACTCTGTCAAAATATACGCTGCTACTCTCTCTGTTTCATTGTACAACAAATTCCATTTATCCTGAGTCTTACTCAGTTACATTGTACAAGTTTGTTTCAGTTTAAGTGAGGAACTTGTTTTGGTTCTGTAACTTAAACAAAATTTATCTGTAAACACTTGTAAGTGTCTGAGAGCCTTGGGGAGGCTTGGTGGAACAAAGAATACTTGTTGTTGAGCCTAGAGAGGCTTATGGATAAACAATACTTGGTTTAGAGCCTGGAGAGGCTTGACTGTAAAAGAATACTTGTTGTATAGAGCCTGAAGAGGCTTGACTGTAAAAGAATACTTGTATCTGTTCAGATAGTGGAAAATCCATTGCTAGTTGGCTTTGGGACTGGACGTAGTTCACAGTGGAAGTGAGTGAACCAGTATAAATCTGTGGCTAAGTTTTCTCTTACCCTTATCTCTTTATATTTGATTTAAACTAACTTGGAGGGTTCTGAGTAAACTGTTTTATAAGTTGAAATTGAAAGCAAATTCAAACTTATTTAAAAATAAGTTTGCAAAACTGTTTTATTGGACCTGCTGAAGTAACTTCAGCAAGTACCTCACTCCCAGTTTCTGCTGAAGTAACATGAGGTCTTAGGTTCAAACCTCATTGCATTCCATGTAAACGAAAAAAAAATGAGTTATTAAAAGTTAACTACCATTATTTTCATAATGAATGACAATCCCCGTGTGGTATATTTTTGCTCTTAAATTACTATGTTTTCATATATATATATATATATATATGGGATTGCTAATATACTCCCACCTCATTTTAAGAAGGAGCATATTAGCATCCTACACCTTTTTATTTGGACAAAACTAACATTATTATTTTTAGAAAACCAATTAGATTTATGGGGTATAATAGTAATTTAAAACTTTAGTTTTTTTAAAAAAATAAAATTTTTGCATCTTTATTATCCATTCAACTTTCTGAGAAGCCCCACCCCACCTACCGTCGCATATTGCCTCTGCATCCGGCATCCCATTGCTTTCAAGCACTTCACCCATCTTTGTCTGTGATCTCTTTCTTATATCTTGGTTCTCTGGTTTTTTTTTTTTTTATCATATTTAGCCCCAATTCAATTTCCATAGTTGTTCATCCTTAATTTTTTTTTCCTGAAAATAATTCAAGCCAAAAGAAAAGGAAGTGCTTTGTTCTACTATTGGAACACAACACCAGGATCTAAAAGTCTAAGTACCATTCTCGATTTCTTGGTGTCACTCGGAGAAACCGAACTTTATCTAGCATTTGTTGATGTTAACAATTAAAGGACAAACACTAAAACTTATTAGATAAAAAATAATATCAAATTGACATGTTGTCACTCATCATCAATTTGATTGAGTATTAACCAACTAAACTCTACCAGGATATTAAACAAAAAAAAAATCAATTAGTTAGGTTTCAAAATTTAGGGCCTATTATCAATAATTCTAATGTACTCCCACTTGATTTTTAAAAGGAGCATGTTAAAAGGAGTATGTATTTCCACTTGATTTTTAAAAGGAGCATGTTAACAACATACACCTTTTTATTTGGACAAAAAAATCATTTCACTCTTTCTTAAAACAACTTACATTAATGGATATTCATGTAATTTAACAAGTATTTTAAAAAATTACTTTTCTCAATTTTCCCTTTTTTATTAACATCGTCTCGTTTCCACTTTTTTTCCTTGGTGCGTTACTGTCTTTTCATTACTCTTTCAACTATTGCTTTCTTCATTGTTACCTTTCTCTAATACAACATACAACTACAAACAAATTTTTATTGAAACAAAATTAATCATGATATCCAAGTTCCTTTTTATGTATCATCGTTATTCTATCTACCACAGTGTGCCACAGAAAGGAGAGGTCACGGATGAGAGTGGGCATCAATCTCAGAGTCGAATGCGGCTTTGGAGAGGGGAAAATGTCCATATGATGGGGGCTTTTGCGTGCACTTCGGAGTCAGTTTATAGAAGTTTCGGTATAATTGTAACGTCCTAATTTCTAATTCAAAGGTTTAGTCCGTTGGAGACCAAATCTCGAATCTCTGAAATTATTTCGCGTCATTTAGATATCGGTAAAATTAACATACACTATTCAAGTTGCCAACGATCACTTAAATAATATATGTCAAAGGCCTGAATCTTAAACACATATCTGGTCATAAAAGTTGGACTTAAAATCTAATACAATAACCAACTGGGGATAACCTCATACATGTGCCTTGACAACCACAAAGACTCCACATGTACAATCGTATCCTCTAAAAATACAATATCATAATAGATCCAAGGTCAACTAAGTTTTATTACACATAATCCCTATCTCAAAAGTACATCCAAAAAAAGGAGAACTATAGCTAATCTTCAATCACTGTCCCGAGCGGGAAGGTACCTGTGCATCTAAAAATAGTCCACAAAACGTGTGGTGAGACAAAATGCCTCAGTGAATATTAGGGGTGTAATCTGGTTGGGTTGGATCGGGTTTGGGGTGACATCAAGTTCGAACCGATAGAATGGTGGTGGGTTGGGTTGGTTCGGGTTTTGTATTTTTTGGGTGAGTAACCCAAACCGAACCAACCCGAATATGT
Organism: Sesbania bispinosa; assembly: GCA_026901365.1. Classification (NCBI taxonomy): domain Eukaryota; kingdom Viridiplantae; phylum Streptophyta; class Magnoliopsida; order Fabales; family Fabaceae; genus Sesbania; species Sesbania bispinosa. The sequence continues at coordinate 1,824,772 of QLOH01000074.1, forward strand.
TTGGGTTGGGTTGGGTTGGGTCATCGGGTCATGAACATTTTTCTTTTCTTAAAAAAATGTGGAACATGAAATTAAATTAAAATATAAAATGAAAAATAGGAAAAGAAATAGAGAAAAATAAAATGAGAGGAGCAGATAGAATAGGATTTGGGGAACCACCTCTACTTGTACTGCCGCTGCGCCTATTTTTGTTCTCTCCTTGCATGAAAATGAAATAAGATTAAGACTTCTTTTTCTGGTTTGGTTAGGGTTGGGTCTATCGGGTTCAACATAGGAAAAATCGATACCCGAACCGAACCAGCTCGGGTTCAAAAGAAAATGTCCGAATCGAACCGAATACCCGAACCGAACCGTTAAATATCTTCGGGTTGAGTTGGATTCGTCGGGTTCGCGGGTTGGGTCGGAGCCGTGTACACCCCTAGTGAATATAATCATGCAACATGCAGTGTAGGGATATACAGACAAATTATGCACAAGCACAATTTAGACATCTCAATAATTACTAACTCCACGTAATCTCAATCATAAGTATGAATACACTTGACCGACATAACCCGGCCGACGGGTTCTTTTCACTTAATAACTGTGTGGCTAGACATGAGCTCAGACTACAAGGAACGTCTCCCTTGGGCACTAATCACCACCACTGGGCACTAATCACCCGGGCACTAATCACCCTTTTTAATTGGGTACTAATCCCCTAAGTCTTAAAACAATAACTGAGTCATATTCTTATCATTCTTGAAATTAACTGGGCCAGAGCCAAAACTTATTAATGAAAGTGTAGGGGCTAAAGCCAAAAATCATCTTCTTCAACAATAAATCATAAATACTCAATAGCTTCCAAATCAACATAGAATATCAAGATTCAACTACATAATCCCCCACTATCAATCATTCCCACAAGACCCCCAAAATCCCCAAAATCCATTAACCTAGGGTTTCTCATACAAGCTCATAAACCTCATAAATCATGTACAACAATTAATCCCACCACAAATCAACAACCACAAATAAAAATGAGGAGGAATAATAGAATATGGGTCATATGAAAGGAAAACACAAGATGAGAGTGAGGTGTGTGAGTTATACTCACCACAAATGGAAGAACAAAAAAGAGGGTTGGGAGGAGATGGTTGGAAGACAAGCCCTAGGAGTGTTGGAGCACCTTCCCTCAAATCCTTCTTCTTCCCCAAGTTCTTTATCTCTCTAGATTTCTCTCCATATCTCTCTAAAACCCTAGCTTTGCAAGTGGAAAGAGAAATGACGAGAACTAGAAGTAGTGTAGCATTAAAAATGCCCCTGGAACCCGCGTGCTTGAGCTCACTAAAAGTGAGCTTCAGCACACTAAAAGTGAGCTTCAACGCGCTAGCTCACCGGGCTTCCTACAAGCACATAAAAGTGTGTGCCGAAGCACACCATGCGTGCTGGAGCACACCTGTGACAGAGAGTCACACAAGCCTATGGATTCATGCGTGCTTGAGCACACTAAAAGTGTGCTTCAACGTGCATCAAACAGAGGCTAGCTTTTACCAGAATCTGAGTGCGCTTGAGCTCACTAAAGTGTGCTTCAGCGCACCTCAAACAGGGGCTAATTCCTATCAGGAATCTGAGTGCGTTTGAGCTCACTAAGAGTGTGCTTCAGCACACTAAAAGTGAGCTTTAGCACACTTCCCCCTGCACTTAAAATTTTTCCTAATTCCTCCATTTCTCTAGTTGGATCCCCTCTCCCCAAGACTTAGGCTACTAAAAGGCTATTCCAACTCACCTTATTTCTGCCGAAAAACCGGCAGAGTCTCCCCTAAAAATTGGACATTTCCCAAATTCTAAATTAACCTAAAACTCAGAAAAACCAATCCAACACAACAATACAATAACATAATATCACTACAAGATCAAAAGAGCCTCCGTGGTTAGCATATAAATCAGAAAAGAGGGATGTTACAATCCTACCCCCTTAAAACAATTTTGTCCTCAAAATTAGCTAAAGATGAAAGTAAACACACAACTTTTACCTTAACTGAATAACTTTGGAAATCGAGAATGAATGTCATCCTCCTTCTCCCAAGTCGCCTCCTTAGGTGTCTGACCCTCCCAAAACACCTTCACCAAAGGGATTGCTTTATTCCTCATTGTGTTGACACTTCGGTCGACGATACATGCAGGTCTAGTGGGGACTGTGAGGTCCTCCCTTAATTGTATTGATTTGGAGCTAATGATGTGTGAAGAGTCTTGAACATATTTTCTCAACTGAGACACATGGAACACATCATGGATTTGGGACAAATGAGGTGGTAAGGCTATCCTATAAGCCAGAGGGCCAACCCTCTGCAGGATCTGAAATGGGCCGATGAATCTGGGATTGAGCTTTTTGGCCTTGATGGCTCGTCCAATGCCTGTGATAGGAGTTACTTTTAAAAACACATGGTCTCCTTCCTCAAACTCTAAGTCCTTTCTTGTCTTGTCAGCATAGCTCTTTTGTCGGCTTTGGGCCGTTACAAGCTTCTCCCTAATGATTCTAACCTTATCAGTGGTCTCCTGAACCAACTACGGACCTAACAAGGTTCTCTAACCCACCTCATACCAACACAAGGGGGATCAACATTTCCTACCATACAAAGCCTCATAGGGTGCCATGCCTACGCTGTTGTGGAAACTATTGTTGTAGGCAAACTCTATGAGGGGAAGATACCTATCCCAACTACCCTGTGTTGAGTCTCAGAATAAATTAAGTATTCAATTTAATTAAAGACTCATTACCCTTAGTTTTAATGAGTAACAAATTTGGTCATTATATAATTTGATTAAGAAACAAACTCTACTCAGGCTGTTGTTCTTTGTGTTGCAGTAATTTACCGATTTGTTGAACCTGCTGAATTGAAGAACTCTCTGAAGAACTTGGATCAGCTGAAGTCTTTCCCATCCCTCTGAAGACGTGTACTATCTGATATGCTGAGAAGTCTTTTGAGGATGTTCAGTATAACATTTGCCTATATCAGAAGGCCTTCCGCGCAAAGACTTAAAGTAATCTACTAACATCCCGAGCCTGCTAAAAGAAATGCAATCTACTGAAGAAAGAACTTGCTGAAAGCGTCTTCCTGCTGAAAAGACAAGAAGCGTCTTCCTGCTGAAAAGATAAGACTTGCTGAAGAATGAAGATTTGCCAAAGTATGACAACCTTATGAAAGGATTGGACTTTCTGAAGTCTGAAACGTCATACTACCTTCCGAAGACTGAGTGAGCCAACCTATTAAAAGTATTAAAAGACTCAAGTCTCTACAAAGCCTTATTGGTTAAGCTGAATCAGGTGTAAGACGAATTAAAAGCTTTCTAGCACAGTTTCATTTCCTGACACAAAAGAGGAAACCTACTGCAGAAAAGCAAACAGAGGTCAGAGTTAGAGTCAGCGCTGCTGCACACCTATCCCTACCCTGTCTCTGTGACATGCACCTCAACGGAAATAAAGCTATTAGACAACGGGACTCTGAAGATTTCTAACTGGTCTACAGATTCAGTTTCCATATACAAATGAGACTCATGCAAAGAAGAAAGTGAGAGAAAAAGAACATCAACCTGCTGAAATGCTAGAAAATCTCTCAAGCAAATTCAAGAGCTAAACTGTTGAGTGTCAAAACTGTATCATTACTACACACCTACACTGCTCAAGTTGGAAGCTATCAGAAGATTGTCTCACAATGACTATAATGATATTTCTCAACGGTAATCAAGCAATCTTCAACGATTATATTTCAAGACCTTATAAATAGCTTCATGGAAGACTTTGAAGATTGGAAGAACCTTTGGCAGAGCCATGGCAAAGCCCAAGAGAGAATGAGCATACTTTACAAGAAAATTTATCAAGCCTAAACTCTGTAGAAATCTCTTTGTATTTAGAGCTTATCTTCTGTATCCTGAGTTATTCTCAGTAACCCCTTTGTACAAGAGATCATGTGTTTAAGTTTCTCAGAAACTTAAACCTATCATATTTGTAAACACTGTAAAGTGCCTGAGAGTCTGGAGAGGCTTGGAGAAATAAAGAATACTCAGTTTAGCCTGGAGAGGCTGTGTCCAAAGAATACTTGTGTTTAGCCTGGAGAGGTTGTGTCCAAAGAATACTTGTGTTTAGCCTGGAGAGGCTGTGTCCAAAGAATACTTGCGTTTAGCTTGGAGAGGTTGTGTCCAAAGAATACTTGTTTAGCCTGGAGAGGCTGGGTCCAAAGAATACTTGGTGTTTAGCCTGAAGAGGCTATGGTGTATATATCTCAGAAGGAGCATCTGTATCAAGACCACCAATCTTGAACAGAAAAGATTATTCTTTCTGGAAAGAACATATGAAGCTATTCATGGAGAGCTATAATCTTGATCTCTGGGATATAGTTACTGATGGTAATTATGTTCCCATGAGAAATGGAATGCCCATTTCTAAAGTTGAGTGGTCCCCTGAGCAGTAACTTAATGTTCAACTCAATGCTCAAGCCAATCTCTACTTAATATGTTCTCTGAACAAACTTGAGTATGACATGGTAAAGGGATTCTACTCTGCCAAGGAAATATGGGATTGGCTAGCCTCATATGCTCTTAAAGGAGATGGAGATTATGAATCCTCAAAAGAGCAATTCACTAAAAGTATAAAAGAATCATCAGAAGAGGAGAATCAATGCTTAACGGCAGATCAATCAGAAGTTGCTGATTCCAAGGTATCATCCTTAACTATTCTAGATAATTATTATGATTTAGTTGATGGAACTAAGGAACTCTTCTAAAAGTATAAGAAGCTTTCTAGTGCCTATGCTGCTGCATGCACTAAAAATAAGGATTTTGAAAATGAAAATCTTATACTTAAAGAAGAGCTTTTGAAGCAAGAGAACAGTAAGCTCAAAAGTCTACTTGAAGAGAAGTAGGGTCTTCAAGGACAGATTTTAGAACTTACTAAAGATCTGGCCAATTTTTCTAAAGGAACCAATAATCTTAACAGAATATTGGAAACTCAGAAAATATTAAATGATAAAAGAGGCTTAGGGTTCTCTGGAAACCCATCATCTAAATCTGATAAGCCAAATAAGGAAAAGAAAAAGGTTGATGGCTGTCCTCACTGTGATAAACATAAATTATTCAAATATGAATGTAAGCAGAATGAGGAACTTGTTCTTGTAACTAACCCTGGTCGACCCAAAAAGATATGGGTACCAAAATTGTCCATTGTTTCTCTTGCAGATGTTCTCAACAAAGCAAAGAAAACTCCAAGAATAACCAAAGAAGAATGGATGAAAGGAGAACTGGATGGAAAGAGGGTGTTCATGCTGAAAGCTCTAAGCACAACCTGCTGAAGTTTATCATCACTCTTTCAGAAAGCAATGATTGAGTCTCAATCTTACAAAGATTCCATATTTTATGGTAACATCTTTCTTATCTCAGACTCTCTGAAAATAAATGCATATATGTGTACTTTCTGAAATAACTCTGATGATCTTGCTGAACCTCATTTTTGCTGAAAAATTAGTTTTTGAAAATAATTATTTTATCTAAGTAATATGAAAGGTCTTTAAATATAAATGTTTTTAAAAATATATGTGGCCTGGCTCTCTGTAAATTAATGGCTCATCAACTGTCCCCTCAAAGCGGCACGATGCACGACTCTCCATGTTTGTGCAGTTTTAGTAACTACTGTCATCAATGCTTCTGATGTGCCTATTTATAGAGTCAGAGGGATGATCATGAGAACTACACTTTCTCTTTGCAACCAAGAAATCCTCAGAGCATCTAAGAGAACTTTTCCTCTCTCTCTCTCCAAGAACTTCAAGCTTTTCAATTCAGAACTCTATTCTTCTTCAAATGGCTACTGAGTCTGTTGCTTCATGCGCTCCTGCTCCAACCAAATTCAATGAGAGAATCATTCCTTCAAAGGCGGTTCGTTTGATGGATTTTGAAGAAGCAAGATATAAGATCACTGAATACTTTGATGCAGTGGGATGGACTCCATTTTTCAACAACATCTCCTCTCCATGGCATGAGGAGAGTGTTCTGGAATTCTGGAACAACTCAGAAGTTGTTTCTAAACCTGGACACACCGGGTTAAAAACCACTGTGATGGGGAGATCACTCTTCGTGGACTGCAACCTGCTGGCGGAAGTGATTGGTGTTCCTGTCAAGGGAGATAATTTCTGTCAAAACTGGGAAGTCTCTCATGGAGGCTTTTTGGTGTATGATCAATTGCTGTTCGGTGGCAGACGTTTTAACCCCACCAAGCATTCTCAACTTCTGGAAACCCCCAGAATCCTTCTTGCTATTCTCAATTGCTGCATTCTTCCAAAAGGAAGTAATAATATTTATATCAAAGAGCTTGAAAGGTTTGTGGTCGCTCACTAGCTGATGAAGAAGAGGATTAGTCTTCCATGGGTCCTTCTCTACCAAATGTTATTCAGAAGAGAGTTGGACACTAAGAACCTTTTCCCCCACAACACTTTAATCATGAAAATCCTCATTCACAGAGGCTTTTCCGATGAATGGTCTCTTTGATCAAACACCTCCTTCCTTCTTCACTCCGGTTATGTATGAGCAGTTGGACCGGACTTTGATTGAGAAAGAAGAAGCCCTAGAGAAGAGGGTGGATGAAGTCTCTCCTGAGGTATCCCTTGTCAGAGGAAGAAGAACAAGAGCCGCTAATCCTCTAGGTGCTCATGGAAAGATCATAAAGGTGTTTGCGGCGTACAACTTGAAGAGGTTGCATGCTTGCGTTGGTCGGCTAGCCAAGAAGCTGAAGGAAACTCAAAAGGAGTTACTAAAGCTGAAGGCAGAAAAGGAGGGTGCCAGTGCTGCCAAAATCATGCCTGCTGATAGCCTTTAATTTATTCAAGGAGCCATGTCACAGTCCTCTGTTCTTTTTGTCATTTTGTTTTGAAAATACTTGTTAAAATTCTATAATTTTTTGTCAATATAAATGAACTTCTCTATTTTCCAAGATTATATCCTTGATGCTATATGTGTGATTCAATTTTATATGTTCTAATTACGCTGATATTAATCATTGTTTGCGCGCATTTATTGATCTTATGCTTAACCTCCCTAGTTGAATACATGAATTTATTATGTTTCACATACTTAAGTTATTTGTACCCTTTTAAATAATGACAAGATGGAGAGAAATATAACTAACAATATCTGAAACAATATCTAAAAACCAAGTGTTTTCAGAATATAAGAATTCAGAAACTAAGAAGCTAAGTGTATGCTAAGTGTGTTTTCAAGAAACTAAAAGTTTTTTATGAAAAGTCTCTTGTTCAGGGGGAGTTTCACACTCTACTCATTTATTTTAAATGGGGGGAGAATTTTTCTTTTTAAATGGAAATTTAAATCTTCCAGATATTTGTTAGTCATATCAAATTTGTCATCATTAAAAAGGGGGAGAATGTTGAGTCTCAATTTAAATTAAGTATTCAATTTAATTCAAGACTCATCACCCTTGGTTTTAATGCTTAACAAATTTGATTATATAAAAAACATATTCTATTGAGAAAGGTATTTGTCTTTGTTATTGTAGCAACTCTGAAATGAGCAAATCTTCAAGTTAAAGCAACTATCTGAAGAATTGATCAAACCAGCAGAAAGTATGTGTGTACTGAATTTGTACCTGCTGAACACATACTCTCTGAACTATCACTCGATGATGTGGCAATTCGAGCTTGCTGATATAAAGAACTTGAATCTGCTGAAGATCTTCTCAACTCTCTGATGACGTGTACCAATCCTCTTGCTGAGAAATCTTACTAAATTCGTGCAACATAATATCTGTTCAAGTCAGAAGGCTTTCTGTGCAAAGACTTAAAGGTCTCTAAACGTCTTTTGCCTTTGCCTATGAAAGGGAGCTTTACAGAGTTCTTTCTGCCGCTCACAAAAATCGTACATGAAAAAGGAACCTCTGTACCTGCTGTGTGTTAGAGTAGTTCTATCTCTGCACACCTACTCTATTCAAGTTAAAGACTTTCACAAGTTTGTCTCTCAACGTCTTTATGCTCAACGACTACTTTTTTGGATGCTATATAAAGCTCCATGATAATCCTTGTTAAAGTGGCGAGAACATCATATAGAAAGAGAAAAATGCCCAAGAGAGAAAATCAAGAAAGCGTGAAAAGCTAGAAAAGCTCTCCAGAAAGAAAAAGAGAAGAGTTTCAACCAAGAGAGTGAAAAGGCCAAGTCAAGAGAAAAATCTGTCAAGCCAACCCTCTGAAGAAATAATTCCTGCTGAGCAAAATACAGAGAAGAACTTCAGTCTCATAGCTATACTATTGTATCTCTATTTTTCCTTGTACTTAGATTTATTCATTGTATCCTGAGTTTTACTCACTTATCCCTTTGTACAAGAGAACCTGTGTTTAAGTTTCTCAGAAACTTAAACTATCTATCATTGTGAACACTATTAAGTGTCTGAGAGCCTGGAGAGGCTTGGAGAAATAAAGAATACTCAGTTTAGCCTGGAGAGGCTGTGTCCAAAGAATACTTGTGTTTAGCCTGGAGAGGCTGTGTCCAAAGAATACTTGTTTAGCCTGGAGAGGATGTGTCCAATGAATACTTGTTTAGCCTGGAGAGGCTGGGTCCAAAGAATACTTGGTGTTTAGCCTGAAGAGGTTGGGTTCAAATAATACTTGTAATCTTGCGAGATTCGTGAAAAATCCAGTGGAGTATTGCCCTGGGACTGGACGTAGCTCACTGTGTTAGTGGGTGAACCAGGATAAATTTCTGTGGTCAAGTTCTCTCTACCCTTAACTCTTTATATTCTGTTTTAACTAACCAAGGAGGGTGAAGAAAAGTGACTTTATTAATCTGCACTGCGAAACAAAATTTTTATCACGCTAAAAGTATTTCAAAATCAAGTTTACATAACCTTCTAAGTTGCATCAGCAAGTTGCTGAACTTCCCAGTTTCGGAAGGTTGCTCAAATATTTTCAAATCAGCTTGCTTGTTTTAAAAGGTTTTCGAAAATCAAAAAGGTTTATTAAAACACTATTCAACCCCCCATTCTAGTGTTTCCTGTGGTCCTAACACCCTGCTCCTACCACACAAGCTCTGAGCATATCCTCTAAGGTCTGGATGGTCCTCTCAAACTGTTCGTCAGTCTGAGGGTGGTAAGCGGTACTAAACCTGAGCTTTGTCCCGATGGCCTGATGAAGTGCACTCCAGAACCTAGAGGTGAACCTCGGGTCCCTATATGATATGATGTTAGAGGGAATTCCATGGAGCTTAACAATCTCCTTGACATACAGGTCTGCTAACCTATTCAGGGAATAGGTATTTCTAATTGGTAGGAAGTGGGCCGACTTAGTTAGCCGGTCCACAATGAACCAGATGGCATCAAAACCCGCTTGAACTCGAGGTAATCCTACCACAAAGTCCATGGCTATACTCTCCCATTTCCACTCGGGAATCTCTAAAGGCATAAGGGTCCCTGATGGTTTCTGGTGTTCAATCTTAACCTGTTGACACACTAGACACCTGGAAACATACTCTGCTATCTCCCTCTTTATGCCATCCCACTAAAGCATCCTCTTCAAGTCCTGATACATCTTGGTAGTGCCAGGATGTATGGAGAACTTGCCCCTGTGGGCCTCCTTTAGAATCTGCTGCCTGAGACTACCCCCCTTAGGGACACAGACTCTCCCTTGGAAGAGTAGCATCCCATCCTCCGACTCAGTAAACCCTGGCTGCCCTCTCCTATCTTGGAGGTCCGAGTCCGAACTCTGGGCCTCCTTAATCAGAGCTCTAAGCTCACTGGTGACCTCTAACCTTTAAAGCTTGAGACTAACTTCTCCGACCTCCACATCAAGACTTAAGTTCCTAAACTCCTCCAACAAACCCATTTCATGTACCATCATAGAGGATACATGGAGGGACTTCCTACTGAGGACGTCGACTACTACATTAGCCTTGCCCGGGTGGTATCTCAACTCGAAATCATAATCCTTAAGGAACTCCATCCACCTTCTCTGCCTCATGTTGAGCTCTTTCTGATCAAAGAGATATTTCAAACTCTTATGATCACTAAAGACCTTAAACCTCACGCCATACAGGTAATGCCTCCAAATCTTGAGGGAAAATACCACCGCAGCCAATTCTAAGTCATGGGTAGGGTAATTCTCCTCGTGGGGTCTCAACTGCCTAGATGCATAAGCTACTACCCTCCTCTCATGCATCAACACACACCCTAACCCCTTCCCAGATGCATCACTATACACCTCAAGGGTCTTGGATAAATCCGGTAGCACCAGTATCGGGGCTGAGGTCAATCTCTCCTTAAGCTCCAGAAAGCTCCTCTCACACTTCTCATCCCACACAAAGGCTTGACCCTTACGAGTCAATCTTGTGAGGGGCAAGGATAGCTGGGAGAATCCCTTAATGAATCTTCGGTAGTAGCCGACCAATCCTAGGAAACTCCTAATTTCCGTGATGGTCTTAAGCCTTTCCCATTCAAGGACGGCTTCTACCTTGCTAGGGTCAACAGAAGCTCCATCCTTGAAGATTACATGCCCAGAGAAATGGACCCTGTCCATCCAAAACTCACATTTCTCTGGGTTGGCAAACAACTTCCTCCCCCTTAAAACCCCCAGGACGACCCTAAGGTGTTTCTCATGCTCTTCTAAACTCCGGGAGTAGATCAGAATGTCATCGATAAACACAACCACAAACTGATCAAGGTAGGGCTGGAAAATCCGATTCATGTAATCCATGAATACGGCAGGAGCATTGGTTAAGCCAAAAGGCATCACCAAATACTCATAGTTCCCATATCTAGTCCTAAAGGCAGTCTTAGGTATATCCTCACCCTTAATCTTAATTTGGTGGTAACCAGACCTCAAATCTATTTAGAAAAGACCGAAGCCCCTCTAAGTTGATCTAGGAGGTCATCTATCCTAGGCAAGATATACTTATTCTTAATTGTGACTTTATTAAGCTGCCTATAGTCCACACACACCTGGTGCTCCCCAGGGCGACACACTAGGCCTAATGAACCTCTTAGCTATAAGGTCTTCTAATTGGGTCTTAAGCTCAATAAGCTCTAGTGGGGACATCCTATAAGGTGCCTTGGAAATAGGCCTGATGCTCGATACCAAGTCAATGGTAAACTCTATCTCTCGGTCTGGAGGCAAAGTGGTAACCTCGCTAGGGAAGACATCTTGAAACTCCCTAACCGTAGCTACACTGCTCAGATCAACACCAGTCTCTAACGTTGAGGAGCGTAATAAAACAAAGCAACTACTCTCATTAGTCAGGCATCTGGACACATGGGTAACACTGGACAAGAGTATTGGTGGTCTCTCCCCCGAAAGAGGAGGAAGAGTGGGAAAAAAACCTTCCTTATTGAAGCAGTCGAGCATGACCTGGTGTTAAGACAACCAGTTCATGCCAAGGATGATATCTAAGCCCCTTAGTGGCAAACAAATTAAATCAACCTCGAAGGCCCTCCCTCGTATAACAATGGGGCATTTGAGACACACAAGGGAAGTGTGGATTGCCTCCTTGGCTGGGGTAATTACATTTAAGTCAAAAGGTAAAGAGGTAGCATGCAATTCTAGGTTCTTTACACAATCATGAGAGATAAAAGAATGAGTAGCTCCTGAATTATAAAGTACAATTAAAGGAATACCTCATAGAGTGCACGTACCTCTGATTAGATTATCAGCCGAAGAAGCTGTCTCGGCACTGAGGGTATATACTCTCACAGTGGTTTGGGGTTTTAGGGCTCCCTTCCTCTTTGGGCAGTTAATCCGCAAGTGACCGGGCTCCTTGTAGTGGAAACATAGGCACTGACCCACCAAGCATTCGCCCCCGTGGCCCTTGCCACACTTAGGACAAGTTGGATAGTGGGTGTGAATGGAAGTGCAGGTTGCTTGCCCTTGCCTCCCTGAAAAGGTGTACGGGGGTTCTGTTGAGTCTCAAAATATTATTAAGAGATTAATAATGTTTAAGTCACACAACCCCAAGTTTTAATGAGTAACAAATTTGGTTAAAGTATGCTAAAAAATAGTACAAATTCTCTCAAGGGTATTTCATATGTTTCAGCAACTCTCTGAAGAAGCAACCCTCTGATGTGCTGCAACCTTCTGAAGTAGAAGAACCTGCTGAAGTTATTCAACCCTCTGAAGATATGTACTTTCTGAATCAAGAAGACCTGCTGAAGACTCTCCACGTGGCATTTGTCTAAAGTCAGAAGGTTTTCTGCTCAAGACATAAATGCATCCTCAACGTCTTCTGCAAGCTTGTCTCTTTTAAGGAAAGATTACAGAACCCTTTTGAGCTTTCAAATTCAACTTACCAGAAAAGGGGAACTGCTGTAACATAGTACCTACAAATGTGTCAGAATTGTATCAAGGTTAGCACACCTGCACTGCACAAGTCAGAAGCTATCAGAAGATTGTTTCACAACGGTTCTCACAGCATTTAATGCTATCTAAACGGTGGTTTCAAGCAATCTTCAATGGACTTCATTTGGACTCTATATATAGCTTCGTGCAGGACTTCAATACTACGTGAGAGAAGAATTGATATTAAGCCAAAACGTTGTCCAAAATATACGCTGCTATTCTCTCTATTTCATTGTACATCAAATTGTATTTATCCTGAGTCCTACTCAGTTATATTGTACAATTTCATTTCAGTTTAAGTTAGGAACTTGTTTTGGTTCTGTAACTTAAAGAAATTCATTTGTAAACACTCTTAAGTGTCCGAGAGCCTTGAAAGGCTTGGAGAAACAACGAATACTTGGTGTTGAGCCTGGAGAGGCTTGTGGATAAACAATACTTGGTTTAGAGCCTGAAGAGGCTTGACTGTAAAAGAATACTTGTTGTATAGATCCTGAAGAGGCTTGATTGTAAAAGAATACTTGTAATCTCTGATATTAAAGGAAAATCCATTGCTAGTTGGCATTGGGACTGGACGTAGCTCACAGTGGAAGTGGGTGAACCAGTATAAATCTGTGGCTAAGTTTTCTCTTACCCTTATCTCTTTATATTTGATTTGAACTAACTGAGAGAGTTCTGAGTAAAAGGTTTTGAAGTTGGCTGGATGTCTCTAGAAGGGGGATTGAATAGAGACTTTAAAATTTTGCTCCTGAAAGTGGACACTTAAATTGCAAGTTGAGACGTGATCTCAAGTCTGATGACTTGGAATCTCAAGTAGGTTAGATGAGATGCAGTTTCAATTTCAAGAAGTTATATGTTTGTGATCAGATGTAAATACTTTGTAGTTGTTGAAACCTGGTTTTGTTTTTAAAATAATTTACTCAATCAAAGCAGCACAAATTTGAGATAAGCAATGAGCAGTATAAAATAAAGAGATAGGGAAGAGAGATGCAGAGTGATCTTATCCTGGTTCACCCACGCCTTGGGGTATGTCCAGTCCTCACAACATGTGAGATTTCCACTATTGACAATCACAACCAATTACAAGTATTCTTACAGCCTCTTCAGGACGTCTCTCACACCAAGCCTAGGCACTCCTATCTTGGCTGAGCCCCAAGTATTCTTACAGCCTCTTCAGGACACTCACACTCACACTGAGACTGGGCTTCCTCCTATCTCAAATGAGACTAGTTACAAATGATTGGTAGGATAAGATGGGTCTAGCTTACAATCATACAAAGTATGGATAGACAGTGAGCTTAGCTAGAGTTTATCTCTTCTATACAAATAGAAAGACTAAGAGCTGAGAAGAGAAAATAAACTGAGACTACAAATGTTCTCAAGTTGAGATCAGATCTTAAGTATGATAGATTTGAGATGTAGATGAGATGTAAAGATGTTCAATATACAGCGTAGTCTCTCACTATTTTTTCACTGTTGACTTCACCATTTATTTCAAATGAAACTAGCCGTTTTATGACCGTTTCTAGCCGTTGGGAGTTGTCATAGGTGAGAGAAGACCTTATGTTGAGAGGTACACTGCTTTTCTGTGCGCACTGTTGCTGTGTCAGTTTGCAGTGTCCTTTTCTTTGACTTTTGATTACCTTTTTGACATGCATCTTTCATCTGAGTTTCAGATCTAAGTCTGTTCTATAGCATCTTAAAGAATGCCACTGAGTCTTTAAGTTTTCATCTGATCTATGAGCTTGCATCTCAAGCTGACTCAGGGTCTCATCTTTGTTTCTCAACTACTGGTTTGATCTCTTCACTTGATTCTGCAGTTAAGACAGAGTCTCTTCCCTTGCGTCTGATAGCTTGATTTGAGTTTCTACATGAGCTTCATTTTTTAGCATGTGTCTTAAGCTGAGTCTTGGTCTGAGTCCTCATTTGGTTATGAGATAGCATCTAAACTTGTTCTTGAGTCTGGGTCTGATCTTGAGCCAACGTCTCAAGCTGACATTTGATCTCTTCTTTGCTTAGTGAAATTTTGAAACAAGTCTTTTGTCTTGGAAATTCTTGAATCTGATGCCTTATGCTTTATGTCCTCAAAGATGATCTTTGAGCTTTATTTACTGATCAATATCTACAAAAATAAAGTCCAGAAATTCTGCCATACACTTGAGCACACAATTAGTAAATAACAAGATGTATCTCAGACTTGCCTTTGTGATTATCTTAACTTAATGGTTTGACTACATTAAAAACCTTAAGAGTGAGTTTGTCTCAACAGGTTTTATAAGTTGAAACTGAAAAAGAATTCAAAACTTATTTAAAAACAAGTTTCCAAAATAGTTTTATTGGACCTGCTGAAGCAACTTCAGCAAGTACCTTAACTTCCAGTTTCAGCAAGTTGCTCAAAGTTTTTGTGAAAAGTTTTGCTTGTTAAAGGTTTTCCTAAAATCAGTTTGAAATTATAAAACACTATTCAACCCCCCTTCTAGTGTTTCCTATGGTTTCTACAGTTGGTATCAGAGCTCAACCTCAGGTTGATCATCTAACAAGTGCTGAGGAAGAAGATTCAAGATGGAAACCTCAACAAGCTATGGTCTTTACATCTCTGAAGGAGCATCTGTAACCTAGCCTCCAGTTTTCATTAGAAAAGATTATCTTTACTGGAGAGAACACATGAAGCTGTTTATTGAAAGCCACAATCTAGATCTCTGGGATATAATTACTGATTGTGATTATGTTCCTATCAGATATGGTGTACCTATTCCCAAAGCTGAGTGGTCCTATGAGCAAAAGATTAAAGTTTAACTTAATTCTCAAGCCAAACTCTACTTTATTTGTTCCCTGAACAAGATTGAGTATGAGAAAGTTCAAGGATGCAACTCTGCTAAGGAAATATAGGATTAGCTAGCTTCATATATACATGAAGATGCTAAGGATAACAAGACTGTCCAATCAGATTTGGAAGATTTCACCTCAGAAGATGAAGATGACTCACCTGAAGAGACAAACCTGTGCTTAATGGCAAATCAACTTTCTTCAGAAAGTACATATTCC
Organism: Sesbania bispinosa; assembly: GCA_026901365.1. NCBI lineage: Eukaryota > Viridiplantae > Streptophyta > Magnoliopsida > Fabales > Fabaceae > Sesbania > Sesbania bispinosa. The sequence continues at coordinate 1,840,167 of QLOH01000074.1, forward strand.
AAGGTAACATCTCTAACTCTTCAAGATGAATATGATGATTTGATAGATAGTTCCAAAGAACTTTTCAGAAAATATAAGAAACTCTCCAATGCATACACTGTTTTATGCAACAAAAACAAAGATCTTGAAAAGGAGAATCTTATATTTAAAGAAAAGATTCAGGAACAATAGAATAGTAATTCCAAAAGTCTATTTGAAGAAAATCAAAATCTTCAAAGACAGATTAAGGAACTTACTATAGACCTAGCCAAATTTGTAGAAGGAACTAATAATCTTAACAGATTATTAGGAACTCAAAGAAGTTTCAAAGACAAAAGAGGCTCGGGTTTCTCTGGAAAATCGTCAAAGTCATCAAAGTCTGATTTTTCAAAAAAGGCCAAAAAAAAGGTAGATGGGTGCATTTACTATGATAAACCTGGACAACATGTGTCTAAGTGTAAACAGAAAGAAAAATCCACACCCAACACTAACCCAAGTGGACCCAAGAATGTATGGGTACCAAAGACCTCTATTGTTTCACTTGCAGATGTCTTAGATAAATCCAAGAAGACACCCAGAATTACAACAGAAGAATGGATGAGAGGAATCCTTGATGGAAAGAAGGTCTATATGCCCAGACCTGGAAACAAGAGCTGTTGAATTATTTCAGAAAACAATGTTGAGTCTCAGCAAAAGCAACACTTTTGATAACTCTCTGAGAATCTCTGTTGGTAACACTTTTCATTACTGCAAATTTAAATATTTGAAATTATATGCTTTATATGAAAATCTGTGAAATGTTTTGTGTGAACTCTCTGAAATATGTGAACTCTCTGATGTATGAACTTGCTGAACACATATACTTTTTGAAATGTCACTTGATGACGTGGCTTTGAGAAATGATTGGTCTTTCACCTATCCTCTAAAGTTCGCACGTTGCACGACTCCCTATGTCTGCGCAGCCAGTAACTGCCATCATTAATGCTATGTATGAGTCTATTTATAGATCGCGTGAGAAGCTTCTCAAAGTTACACTCTCCTTGCATTCACTCTCTCTTCGTCCAGAAATTCTCTGTGCACTCAAGCTCTCCGTTTTTCTCTCAACCCTACTTTCTCCGAAGCTTTTCTGCAACTGCAATGGAACCAAAGAAGGGAGATGCTACTGCTAAGGCTGTGACACCCTTCTACCCCAAACTCTTATCCAATTTAATAAATTGAAATGTAGGGAAAAGTAATGTCCCACAACGGGTAAAATGGTTCACATTTCTCATCATTTAAAAACGTCATTTATTTCAACATCAACTCATTTAAACTAGAAGTAAACGTCAATGGTTTTCAAAATACTTAAAGCAGCGGAATCTCAAATATCCTGCTGGCCATGTAAGACACTTAAACAGTTTACAAAATCTCTTCCTAAGGTAGAAAACATAAAATAAAAACCCCCAATAGTATGCCCTGATGTCACATATATCAGAGCGACTCTCCCTTCAATCAATACTCGACACCAGTCGTGTCATCATCATCACCTATAAAATTAACCACATTATAACGGTAAGGAAAAGAATACCACTCATACATACACATAGGAGGCTACCCTATCCTCACCCACACATAATCCTCATTATCATCAAGTAATCACATACTCAGAACATCTTACACCTTTATTATCAAACATCTTATTTCAACACAATTATACGAATCACACTTTATAAATCATCAACCACATTCCCAACACATAATACTCATTTCATCAATAATTCTCATAAAATCATAATATAATTCAACATCATCATTAAATACAATGCATATTCATCTATCATCATGCACACCAAAACATCATCAACATCATCCCAAGGATCATGATTTGGAACTCCGCACAATGGGCGCACCTCATCAATCTCCCTAGTTGTCACCAATGATGGTCTTACTGTTAAACACCACACATGCCGGTAAGTTGTACATCACCCCACTCTAGGCTTGTACAGAGAATATCTCCCACCATGGTCTCCTCCCTGAGTTGCACTCCACCCCTCTCTAGGCTTGTGCAATCTCAAGTACAATCACCTCCCTGAGCTACACTCGCCTCTCACTAGGCTTGTGCATCCCAAGTATAATCACCTCCCTGAGTTACACTCACCTCTCACTAGGCTTGTTCACCCCAAGTACAATCACCTCCCTGAGTTACACTCGCCTCTCACTAGGCTTGTGTATCTCAAGTACAATCACCTCCCTGAGTTACACTCGCCTCTCACTAGGCTTGTGCGCCTCAAGTACAATCACCTCCCTGAGTTACACTCGCCTCTCACTAGGCTTGTGTACCTCAAGTACAATCACCTACCTGAGTTACACTCGCCTCTCACTAGGCTTGTGTACCTCAATTACAACATCATATATGCTCACGCATCATCAACATCATAAGATCAATTACATCATCATTATTATCATCATAACATCATCATTAATCATCCTCATCATAAATCATCATAAACATCAGTATTCATCATCATCATAAAACATCATAAGCATCATTAATCATCATCAATCACCCCCATAAGGTTATACACAACATCATCATCATCATCATAAACAACATCCATTCATCAAAGGTATAATCATATCATCAAAGCCACACCAAAATCAAGTATAACAATCATCATCAAACACTAGGATCTCAAAATCCACACTGGTAATCGATTACCAACCTCCAGTAATCGATTACCTGCAAGCAAACACACTGGTAATTGATTACAGCATCCCGTAATCGATTACCTGCAAGCAATCTCTCTGGTAATCGATTACAGCATGCTTGTAATCGATTACCTGCGAACAAACAGCACACCAGGCTACCCAAAAAACCCTGGTAATCGATTACAGACCTCTGTAATCGATTACCCGCGACATAGATCGCAGTTCTCACGATTTTTACCACCTCTAAACCTCTCTATTCAATCTCTAATCAATCCTCTTTGTTAAACAATCATTCATATGCGTTTATATCCACAAAACTCAGTAAAAACACCAATCGTTTCACAGATTATACAGTTAATCCATCAAAACCCCAAATCATCAAATCCCTAATTACCCCTTTTCATTATTCTCAATATCCTCTTCAATTTTACCCAAGAATTCATCAAGATTAATCAAATCAATCATCAATCAACAGTTTTCATCATCTATTCTCAATATAACATATATTAATACGAATTTAAAGTCTTAAGTTACTACGCAAGCACCCCCACATTCACATACAACCAACACCCTCTCCCCCACTGTACCTTAAAGTGAAGATCGAACAACAAGGAAGACTCTTTCTTGATTTTTGATGATCACTCTGCAACAACCTCCTCTTGAGACTTGGTTTCTCCCCTCCTTAGCATTTCGCTCTCTGACGATTTGAAGAATAAGGATTAGGGTGAACTGATAACCCCTCCTTACTAAAATGCCTATATGGGCTTGGGCCCATCCTCAACCCCCTTATCTTCTTTTTAAATTTGAAATAGTTTTATGGATAAAACTACTCATAATATTAATTCTATTATTTATCATTTATTTCATCTACTTTATTAATTTAATTTAATTTAATTTTACTTAATAAAATTCAGGATGTTACAAAGGCTGGTGGAAAGATTGTTCCAACTAGATGTGTCAACTTCTCAAATCTTCCTGAACACGGCCATGACCTCACTGAGTATTTCAGAAGTGCTAGATGGCTACCTTTCTTTGACAATATCTTCTGTGGCTGGCATGAGGCCAGTGTATACGAGTTTTGGAGAACTACTCAAGAGGTTGAAGGAAACAGAAGATTCTACCTTAGGGCTAAGGTTATGAGGCCGAATATTACTGTTACGACTTCTGTTCTAGAAGAAGTTACCAAAGTAAAGGCAGAAGGAGCCATTTTCATCCCTGAACGAGAGGTGAGAAATGGAGGAACAAGAAAGTACAACCAATTGCTGTTTGGTTCAGAAACTCCCTCAAACTTGAGAGGAACTAGGTTGCTGCAACCTCCCAGGTTATTATTTGCTATCCTTGGTTGTTGTGTGATTCTAAAAGAAGGAGGCAAGGACCACAACTATGAACTGGAGAGGTTCTGCCTCATTCATTTGATGCAAAAGAAGAAGATCAACCTACCATGGATCATCCTCTATGGTATGCTCAAGAGAGCAAGGAACTCAGCTGCTAACCTTCCCCATAATACACTGATAATGAAGATCATGCCTCATTACAAGCTTCCTGTGGACAAGATGTTTAATCAGAAGCCCCCAAGCTTTTTCAATGCTACCACTATTAAGAAAATGGGGATTGCTATCAAGAAACCTGATGCTGGAACTGTTAGAACCACAGGAAACACTAAAAGGGGGGGGTTGAATAGTATTTTAAATTTTTTGATAGCTTTTGGAAATCTTTTGGTTACAACATGAATATGGGCTCCGTTAAAAGTAAGTCTTAAGATCAGAAACAGTTGAAACATGTGGAAGATGAGAAAAACAATGTTTCTTCTAAAGCTTAAGATTGTTTTAAACAGAGGATTCTCAAAGTATCTTCTGAAGATTATTACAAAGAGTATTTTCAGCACAGTTTCTGAAATACTTCAGACTACTAGAGGTTGTCTGAAGTCTGTTCCTGATTTTTGAACTGATCTCTTTTAGACTTACTTCTGAGATTTTATTTCAGAAGTTCTTCAAGGAACATTCTTTGTAAAGCTTCAAATGATATAGGAGATATCTCATGTTTTGTTCACATGAAAAATTATTTTATTGAAATAGTTGTGTTAAATTTATTATAGAAAATACTTTTCAAGTTCCAACTTAAATATGAAAACTGGAAGTAAAGAGATTGAAGAAAAACTTAGGCATAGAGATTTCAGACAGGCTTTTAAAGAGGCTGTCTGAAGTTTTCAGACGGCTGGTAAAAACTAATTTTAAAAGATGTTTTGTGACCTTTATAAAATATCAGATTAATCATTCTGACCCCTTGATTAGTATAAACAGGATTGATAAGAGATAAGGGTAAGAAAACTTAGACAAGGAATTTATCTTGGTTCACCCACAAACCCGTGAGCTACATCCAGTCCCAGAGGCAAACCACCACTGGATTTTCCACTATCTGAATATTCAGATTACAAGCTTGAATGTGAGTACAGTCTCTTCAGACACAATGAGTACAGTCTCTCCAGACACAACGAGTACAGTCTCTCCAGACACCACGAGTACAGTCTCTCCAGACACAACGAGTACAGTCTCTCCAGACACAACACAAACAAGTATTCTTTTCTGTCAAGCCTCTTCAGGCTCTACCACAAGTATTCTTTTCTATCAAGCCTCTCCAGGCTCTACCACAAGTATTCTTTTCTATCAAGCCTCTCCAGGCTCTACAACAAGTATTCTTTTCTATCAAGCCTCTCCAGGCTCTACAACGAGTATTATTTCTTCCACCAAGCCTCTCCAGGCTCTCAGACACTTAAAGTGTTTACAAATTAAACTAAGTTTAAGTTTCCACGAAACATAAACTTAATCTTTTCCTGTACTAGAGGTTAACTGAGTACTACTCAGGATACAATTGATAAATCTAAGTACAAGGATAAGACAGTGATACAAGCATATATGCTTAAGTACAATCCCTGTCTCTGATATGAGGAATAACATCCTCTGAGAATTGGCTAGGTAGATACTGACTTTAAGCTCCAGCCTTGTTCTCCAGCCATTGGTTTCCATGGGTTACATTCTCACCCGTATCATTGGAAAAACCAAGGCATACTTGCAGCTTCAAACCATTCTTGGTTCATATGAGGTTAAGCACAACTTGGTTGATTGTTCAACTGAACAACTATAATTTTGACTAACTGATCAATAGATCAACAGCATGGGTGATTCAAGTAAGCATGATCAACACTAATAACATTTTTCTTATATATCTTGATCAACTGATTGAACCAAGTGAATGAGTTCAACATCTTCAAATTCTTCCTTGAGGCTATTTATATGTTCTGTTGGAATATAGCCGTTTGAAGATGATTCATGATACCGTTGAGATGTTGATGATGTGGCTCATATAGCCGTTATGTAATAGTGTCTCAAACGGTTGCTTCTTCTTTAGCAGATATGTGTTCAGACAGTCCTGTTCTGACACTTCTGTAGATGAGCTCTTTTAGAGAGATTTTCTTGATATTATTTTGCATGTTCTCTCTCTTGATATCCTTTTACTTTTCTTCAGCTGACTTCTGATTTTCTCTTCTTTTCTTAGGAGTGTATATGAGGAGGTATCCGTTGGATTTGTCCTCTTGCTTATTTTGTATATGCTCCTTTTCTGTTTGCTTCCTGACACCATTTCTCCTTTCTTCTTTGAGTGAGGTGACTTTTTCAATGGCTATTTCTTGCAGATGATAAAATATGTTTGAATTAAAATATTTCATTCAAACATTTCTCTTTGTTGCTTCTGCTTAGTCTCCTGAGCTTTTCTTGTGCTTTCTTTTGGATTGGTGATGATGATATTTCCGTTGTGATACCACCATTTAGAGAAAGCATCAAATGTTATTCAATCCATCGTTGGACACGCTTCTGGGTGTCTTCACAATTCTGACAGAGTACAACGTTGGTGCTGCTATAAAGCTGCCATCGTTGTTGCTGCAATTTCTGCGTTGCAGAGATTTCCTCAGTGGTGTATGAGATTCAAAATCACCAGGAAAGGTCTCTGTGTTCCTTGCCATAAACGTGTTTGAAAAGGTACGTGCAGCAGAGGTTCAGAAAAGTCTTCACAAACTTCAGCAGAGGGTGCCACGTCATAAGTGAGACTTCAGACAACACTGATACTTCAGACGGGTTGAACTAATTCAGACAGCTTCAACTCTTCAAACGAGTTCTGCTTCTTCAGACAGCTTCGTTGCTTCAGACAGCTTCTTCGCTTCAGACAGCTTCTTCGCTTCAGAAAGCTTCCTTGCTTCAGACAGCTTCTTTTCTTCAGACTGCTTTATGTGTTCTTCATATGGTCTTCACGTCTTCAGACGGTTTGCGCACTTCAGACGAGTTGCATTCTTCAGACAGCTTCTTTATTTGATCCTGCATTTGTTCTTCTGATCCTAATCTTCTGATTTTGATAAATATTTCATCCTGAAACACAATCAACAAACCAATACCTTTCTCAGTAGAATCTGTTTATATAATCTTATTTGTTAATCATTAAAACTAAAGGATATTAAGTCTTTAAGTCAAGTTTGAATGCTCAAACTGATTAATAGACTTCACAGGAACATCTAAGGAGGCTCATGCTGCTGCCTTCCAGAAGTCTGTGCTGGAGATTCTGGAGGAAGAACTTCAAGGGGATGCTAGGAAGGAGGAATTCCAACCAGTTGCTGAAACCCCTGAGAAGAAGTTGGTGAAAAAGAAAAGAACCAAAGTTTCCCAGAAGACCCTTGCACCTGCTGACTTGGAGCGTGTCAGGGAAGTAGAAGCATCTTTTCAGAAGGCAACACCATCTGAAAAGGTGGCTGAAGTAACTCCACTAAAAACTTCTGAACCTGTTGAGAAGGTTCACATTGAACCTACTGAAATTGTGGGTCAGGCTTCTGAAGTGCCTGTTACTGAAGTTACCAAGCCTACCTTGACACCTAAGGGACAGGCTGTGACGGTTAATGCACCTAGTGGAAGCTCTTCTGAAAAACCACTTATGGTGATGCCTCTTGCAACAAATCACCCTGATCCAGAGTTACAAGAGGTTGCTGCCTTGGCTAATGCCCTAGAAGAAGAAGAAGTTAGCAAAGCCAAGGAGCAGGAGGAAACTGATAGACTAATTGTTGTTGCTGCACAACAAGCCATATTGGAAGATGAGAAGCTGGAAAAGTCCTTAGTTCCAAAGAGGAAAAGGCCTTTCAAGGCTACAAGATTGAAGAATACGAGACTACTTTCTCCAGTAAGGGAAGAAGCTCCACCTCAGATGATTACTAGGAGTAGATCTATCCCAAAGGATGATGCTGCAATCTTTCAGCAAGCATTGAAGCAAGTGAAGTCTCAAAAGGCTTTGGAGCTGGAGAAGATAAGGATTGTGAGAAGACCTATCAAGCCAAGCCAACTGCTGCTTATGTTCCCTACAATCCCTCTGAGAATCCTCTTACTAAAACTGTTAAGTACAAGAGGAAGATGCAAGAAATCAGTAGGTTGCCCGTTTTTGAAGAGGAACCTTACAAGAAGATCAAGGTCAATTTTGGGAACCTTGATCCCATTGACTTGGAGGATGATGTGAGTCCCTCTAAGGTTCCAGTGAAGGTGCTTGAAGTTATTGTAATTGCTAAGAAGGTCATTAAATCAATTGCTGAGAAGGTTAGTGCACCTGATGATGTTGAGAAGGTTGCAGAACCTATGGTAGCAGAACCAACAGTTGCTGAAGTCATTCCTGCTGAATCCATAATTTTTGCACCTACTGATGTTGTTGATCCACCTTCACCCTCTCCTCCACCATGTATTGAAGTTGAAGAAGTTCATGAGAGGATGTGTACTGAGCTTGCTCTTGTTCCAGTTTTATCCAGTTCTATTGACTGGGGGACAAAAGGAAGTTATGTAAGCAAAAAAGATGGGAAATTTGTTTAAGAAGGTGATCTTACCCCAAGGGAGAGGATGTGGAAGCCCAAGTCAAGAGATTTATCAAGAAGACCATCCTTTGACAAGGTGGTTCCTGTTACAAGCTTTGAAGACTTGTTGAGGGCTGCTCAATTTCCACATAAGTTCTACTCAACTCCCTATAGTCAGAGACTGAGAGTGCCCAAGTTCCCAAACCTCTATGAAAAGTTGTTGTACTTCAGAAACTTTCCTCCTCTTCTCAAGCATTCTGGATTGCATGTTGATTCCCTGGATGCTGCTAAGGCAAGGTGTGCTACTCAGAAGGATTCAGGTGGTGATGTTTTATCAGATCAACTTGAGAGGATACGGTAAGGAGTTCAACCACCCAAGCATCATTTGAAGAAAATTGATGTGTACTCTTCAGACCATGTGAGGATACCTGCTGAAGACTGGATATTCATCAGGCATCTGAACTTGGAAACTGAGTTGTATGTAAGGTACATAGTTGCCTCTGCTGGGTGTAGAAACTTCAAGCCTCCTAAGCCACTCACTTTGAAGCCTTCCACCACTATCTTCTTGAAACCTGACATAATTATTCCCATGCTGCCATTTGCTGAAGGGGTGAATGATAAGAAGAAGATGCCCAAGTTCTATTTTGCTTACTTGGATGACCCAGAACCCATGACCAGAGAACAGTGGGAAAGAGTTCCTGAAGATGTTGAAGCCTATGGTGGGCTAGATCACTCTTACAGAGATTGGTTATGGAATTCTTACTGGCATGAAAAGTAAAAGGAAGGTTCTTGCTATGGGACAAAGTTTGATTTTGCTGATTCCATAACCAAGAGCACCCTTTCAATACAAGAATTCAGAACTTGGTTCCCTGGTACCTTTCCCGGATCTAAGCATGAACTGCATGAAGAATGGATTATGAAGAAATGGGTCCCAACCATCTTTACATGCCTTATAGTCAAACCTGCTGACTATGGCTTTCTAGTTGGTTTTGGGTAACTCTTGTTCACTGGAAAGTATCTATCCATCATTTACAAAGAAGCTGATCTTACTGAAGCCCTGAGGCAAGGGAAAGGGAAATCAGAAGGTTGAGAAACAAGAACTAGAAACTTCAGAATATGATGAAACAACTGCAAACTACTCCAACTCAAGTATCAAGGCCTAAGAATAAAAAGAGCAGTAGTCTATAGTGATCTTTCAGAAAGTCTATGTGTTCAATGTTTTCGTTCTCTTCAACTTTCTGAACAATATTAATGAATGAGTTGTTTGACTCATATGTGTGTGTATTAAATATGTTCATGTTTGTTGATTTGACTACGTATTATGTGCGTATTTACTTTGCTACGTAAATATCTGAAAATCCTCTGATTGATTGCATGGATATAATTATTATGTTTTCACCTAAATCAACATTCTAAGTGCACTGAATTAATTGTTGTTTGTTTACTCCACATTTATTACTCTGCTATGCATTTAATACTTCAGCAAGCTCTGGAGACCCTTTTGATTGATGACAAAAGGGGGAGTAATACAAACTAACAAAATATGAAGTTTAAGTGTTTTCAGAAAGAAGATCTTATATTCAGGGGGAGAAATGATCTGTGTTCAAGTATCTGATAAAGGGGGGAATTCTTTAAGCTTATTTTATTTTGAAAGGAGGAGAATGTTGAGTCTCAAAATATTATTAAGAGATTAATAATATTTAAGTCTCATAACCCCAAGTTTTAATGAGTAACAAGTTTGGTTAAAGTATGCTAATAAATAGTACAAATTCTCTCAAGGGTATTTCATATGTTTCAGTAACTCTCTGAAGAAGCAACCCTCTAATGTGGTGCAACCTTCTGAAGTTATTCAACCCTCTGAAGAGATGTACTTTCTGAATCAAGAAGACCTGCTAAGGACTCTCCACATGGCATTTGTCTAAAGTTAGAAGGCTTTCTGCTCAAGACATATAAGCATCCTCAACGTCTTCTGCAAGCTTGTCTCTTTTAAGGAAAGATTACAGAACCCTTTTGAGCTTTCAAATTCAACTTACCAGAAAAGGGAAACTACTGTAACATAGTACCTGCAAATGTGTCAAAACTATATCAAGGTCTTCACACCTGCACTGCACAAGTCAGAAGCTATCAGAAGATTGTTTCACAACGGTTCTCACAGCATTTAATGCTATCTCAACAGTGGTTTCAAGCAATCTTCAATGGACTTCATTTGGACTCTATATATAGCTTCGTAAAAGACTTCAATACTGCGTGAGAGAAGAATTGATATTAAGCCAAAACGCTATCCAAAATATACGCTGCTATTCTCTCTATTTCATTGTACATCAAATTGTATACATATAGCTATCTTCAACGGACTTCATTTGGACTCTATATATAGCTTCGTGAAGGACTTCAATACTACGTGAGAGAAGAATTGATATTAAGCCAAAACACTGTCCAAAATATATACTGCTATTCTTTCTATTTCATTGTACATCAAATTGTTTGTATCCTGAGTCCTACTCAGTTATATTGTACAATTTTGTTTCAGTTTAAGTTAGGAATTTGTTTTGGTTCTGTAACTTAAACAAATTCATTTGTAAACACTCTTAAGTGTCTGAGAGCTTGGAAAGGCTTGGAGAAACAAAGAATACATGGTGTTGAGCCTGGAGAGGCTTGTGGATAAACAATACTTGGTTTAGAGCTTGGAGAGGCTTGACTGTAAAAGAATACTTATTGTATAGAGCCTGGAGAGGCTTGACTGTAAAAGAATACTTCTAATCTCTGAGATTAGTGGAAAATCCATTGCTAGTTGGTATTGAGACTGGACATAGCTCACAGTGGAAGTGGGTGAACCAGTATAGATCTGTGGCTATGTTTTATCTTACCCTTATCTCTTCATATTTGCTTTAAACTAACTTGGAGGGTTCTGAGTAAAAGATTTTATAAGTTGAAACTGAAAAAGAATTCAAACTTATTAAAAAACAAGTTTCCAAAATAGTTTTATTGGACCTGCTGAAGCAACTTCAGCAAGTACCTTAACTTCCAGTTTCAGCAAGTTGCTCAAAGTTTTTGTGAAAAGTTTTGCCTATTAAAGGTTTGCCTAAAATCAGTTTGAAATTATAAAACACTATTCAACCCCCCTTCTAGTGTTTCCTGTGGTTTCTACAGGTTCTTTCTTGTAGGTGCCTCCTCTCGTTTTCTCTTGCCATCCAGCCAAGTCCTGGTGACGGGCTTAGGTGCTTCCTCCCCCAAGCTTTGTTCAACCACTAGTCATTTTGTGACCAAAGCAGGGAACGTCCCCAGCTGGAAAGAGGCCACCACCTTCTTAATTTCGGGTTTGAGGCTGGACTCGAAGTGGGAACACTTCCGACCTTCACTGGGGTGAGCTAGGAGGAGGGTGTGATATTTGGCGAGCTCCTTGAACTTGGCCACATATTGGCCCACCGACAAGGTACCCTGCTTAAGCTGTAAGAACTCTATCTCCTTCTGCTTTCTGACTAGCTCAGGAAAATACTTCTCCAAGAACAAGGCTTGAAATCCATCCCAAGACAAAGGGGTCTTCGCTGCTGTAGCTCCCATTCTAGCGCTCTTCCACCAGATTTCCGCTTCACCTTGCAGCATATAGGTGGCAAGGCGGACCTTGAAGTCGTCAGCACAGGCCATGACTTCAAAAATCTTATTCATATCGTTCAACCAAGAGTTTGCTGCCTTAGGGTCATAGGCTCCGAGAAAGGCTGGAGGGTTATGTTTTCTGAACTCAACCAAACCCTGAACAAACGGGTCCATCACTACCACGAGAGGCAGGGGTGGTGTCTCCGCTGGTCGTCGGGCCAACTCTTGGAGCATGGCGACATTAGCCGTCGCCTGCTCCCTAGTTGTTGCGGCCTGCTGCCCCATCATCTGAGACATCATTTGAAGTGCTGCAGCTATAGGATCTGTGGTAGAACTCTGAGGTGTAGGGGTTGGAGGGTTATTCCTGGGTCTACCTCTTCCTCGGCCAGCCATGATTCTCTACACATCATTAATAAAACATCGAGGTGATCAGTCTCTCAATTTTATAATAATGTATAAAGGTAATAGCTAACTTTAGAAGACAAACAGATTCCACAGTCCAATTGGATTGAACAGCTTTGATACCAAAATGTAAAGTCCTAATTTCTAATTCAAAGGTTTAGTCCGTTGGAGACCAAATCTTGAATTTCTGAAATTATTTCGCGCCATTTAGATATCGGTAAAATTAACATACACTATTCAAGTTGCCAACGATCACTTAAATAATATATGTCAAAGACCTGAATCTTAAACACATATCTGGTCATAAAAGCTGGACTTAAAATCTAATACAATAACCAACTGGGGATAACCTCATACATGTGCCCTGAAAACCACAAAGATGCCACATGTACAATCGTATCCTCTCAAAACACAATATCATAATAGAGCCAATGTCAACTAAGTATAATTACACATAATCCCTATCTCAAAAGTACATCCAAAAATGGGAGAACTGCAGCTAATCTTCAATCACTGTCCCGAGCGGGGAAGTACCTGTGCATCTAAAAATAGTCCACAAAACGTGTGGTGAGACAAAATGCCTCAGTGAATATAACCATGCAACATGCAGTGTATGGATATACAGACAAATGATGCACAAGCACAATTTAGACATCTCAATAATTACTAACTCCACGTAATCTCAATCATAAGTATGAATACACCTGACCGCCATAACCCGGCTGACGGGTTCTTTTCACTTAATAACTGTGTGGCTAGACCTGAGCTCAAACTACAAGGAACGTCTCCCTTGGGCACTAATCATTACCACTGGCACTAATCACCCTTTTTAATTGGGTACTAATCCCCCAAGTCTTAAAACAATAACTGAGTCATATTCTTATCATTCTTGAAATTAACTGGGCCAGTGCCAAAACTTATTAATGATTGTGTAGGGGCCAAAGCCAAAAATCATCTTCTTCAACAATAAATCATAAATACTCAATAGCTTCCAAATCAACATAGAATATCAAGATTCAACCACATAATCCCCCTCTATCAATCATTCCCACAAAACCCCCTAAAATCCACTAACCTAGGGTTTCTCATACAAGCTCATAAACCTCATAAATCATGTACAACAATTAATCCCACCACAAATCAACAACCACAAGTAAAAATGAGGAGGAATAATAGAATAGGTGTCATAGGAAAGGAAAACACAAGATGAGAGTGAGGTGTGTGAGTTATACTCACAATAAATGGAAGAACAAAGAAGAGGGTTGGGAGGAGATGGTTGGAAGACAAGCCCTAGGAGTGTTGGAGCACCTTGTTGAGTCTCAAAATATTACTAAATGATTATTAATGTTTTAAGTCTCTATAACCTGAGTTAAAATAAGCAACAAATTTATGTCAATTAGAAAGATACTGCTTAAAGGTATTCTTTTATGTTTCAGCAATTCTGTAAAGGAAGCTGAACATGCTGGTAAATCTGAACCTACTGAAGCATGTCAACCCTCTGAAGCTTCAACTCTCTGAAATCAAGCAACCTTCTGAAGAGAAAGAACTTGCTGAAGGATCAAGACTTGCTGAAGCCTTCGAACCCTCTAATATCAAGAAATAATGAGTCGTATTTCAGCATAAAATTAAGTTTCTTTAATTCCTTTGAAGAATCAAGTCTCATACAGCTTTCTGCTATACAATCTGCACAATTCTCATTCTGGAAAGTCAGACAGAAGATTTTGTACGTATTTCAAATCATGTTCACCAAAAAGGAAGTTATCTCTGTAGAAAGTACACTTTATCAGAAAAAGTAAAGTCAGCGTTGATGCTACCTACCTCTGTTGTACCTACTGCTACAAGCTACCTCTGTTGTATCTCACAACGGAAATAAAGCTATTAGACAACGAGTCTCTGAGGATCTTTAACCGGTCTACAAACTCCTTCTCTATATATATGAGATTCATGTAATGAAGAAATGAGAGAGACTACGTTAAAATACTTACTGAAGTGCTGTTCAAAGAATTCTCTGATATTCATTTCATTTCACTTCATTTGTACACAAATCCTTTATATCCTGAGTTATACTCAGTTATCTGTACATCTTACCCTGTTTGAGTTTTAAACTTGTGTAGTTTCAAAGCTTAAGCAATTCCTTTTCATACATTGTTTTTGTTTGAGCCTGGAGAGGCTTGCTGTTTAAACAATACTTGGGGTTTAGCCTGGAGAGGCTGTGTTCAAACAATACTTGGGTTTTACCCTGGATAGGCTGTGTGTTCAAAGAATACTTGTAACTATGATCAGTTAGTGGAAAAACCATTGCTAGTTGGAATTGGGACTGGACGTAGCTCACAGTGGATGTGAGTGAACCAGGATAAATCTTTTGGCTAAGTCTTCTCTACCATTATCTCTCAATATCTGTTATTTATCTAACAAGAAGGGTTTGTAATATAGTGATTTAAACTGCTGAAACATCTTTATAACTAAATACACTTTTAAGAAAACAGTTTTACTCAACTTTGTTGAACCTGCTGAAATAATTTCAGCAAGTTCCTTAACTCCAGTTTCAGCAAGTTTGCAAAAATTATTGTGAAAAGCGTTTCTTGTTAAAAAGGTTTCTAAAAATCTGTTTGAACATTTAAATCACTAATCAACCACCTTCTAGTGTTTCCTGTGGTTTCTACAGTTGGTATCAAAGCTCAACCTCGGGTTGAGCATTTAACAAGTGTTGAGGAAGAAGATCCAAATGGAAACCTCAACAAGCAACCCTCACTACATTGCAGAAGGAGCCTCAGTCTTAAGGCCCCCAACTTTCAATGGTATAGATTACCATTACTGGAGAGACTGTATGAAGCTGTTCATTGAGAGCAACAACATAGATCTCTGGGATGTAGTCATAGATGGTGATTATATTCCCACCAATAATGGTGTGCCCATGAAGGGACTGGTAAACAGAAGGCACGTGTACAACTTAATGCAAAAGCAAAACTCTATTTAGTTTGCTCTTTGAGTAAATCTGAATATGAAAAGGTGCATGGATGCACTTCAGCCAAGGAGATTTGGGATACTTTGGCATCAGCCCATGAAGGGACCGATAATGTCAAACAATCTAAGATCAGCATGCTTGTTAATCAGTATTAGATGTTCAAGATGCATGAGTCAGAAACCATAGACCAAATGTTTGGAAGGTTTCAGACCATAACTAATAAACTCAAATCTCTAGGAAGATCCTATGACTCTAGTGATAATAATCACAAGATTCTTAGGAGTTTACGAATGATTTGGAGGCCCAAAGTTACTGCCATTCAAGAGGCAAAATACCTCAATACTTTAAGAATGGAGGAACTTTTGGGATCCCTCAAGGTTCATGAGTTGGAACATGGGGAAGATGCTCCTAAAAAGAAGTCACTTGCCCTGAATGCCAAGTCCAAACTGTTGAAGTCTGGACCACAAAAGGCCATGAAAGCTGAGGAGTCTTCAGAAGGTTCTGAAGACTCAAAGGACAACTCTGATGATGATGATGATCTAGCTCTGTTGAGCAGGAAGATCAAGAGGATGCTCCAGAAAAAGGGGAAGTTCAGAAAGCAGTCCTCATCTGACGACAAAATAGGTAAGTCAGGTAAAGATTCATTTTCTGCTGACAAAATAATCTGTTATGAGTGCGGGCAGCCAGGCCACATGAAGGCTGATTGTCCTATGCTAAAGAAGCCCTCATACAAAAAGAAGAAGTTCCTGAAGAAAAAAAAAAGCCTGATGGCTACTTGGGAAGACTTGGATGACTCAACCTCAGGGGAGGAAGATGAATCTGCTGAAGAGGCCAACCTATGCTTGATGGCCAGACTGCCTTCTTCAGAAGGTTCTGAGTCTGAGGTAATCCCTCAAACCCTTCAAGATATGTATGATAACTTGCTTGAAAGCTCTAAGGAGCTTTTCCAAGAGTATAAAGATTTGTCTAGAGCCTATACAGAAGTTGCAAACAAAAATGAAGCTCTTGAGACTGAAAATCTTATGCTCAAAGAAAAACTCCTGAGTTCTGAGTCTAGTAGTTCATAAGGTTTAATCAAGGAAAATGAAAATCTTAGAAAACAAGTTGCTGAACTCACTAAAGACCTTGCTGCTTTTGTTAATGGAACAAAGAACCTCAACAGAATGTTGGGTGTTCAAATGAACTCTAAGAACAAAAGTGGTGTTGGGTAATCAGATAGTAACTCACTGCATGATGTAAAAGTTAAACCTGCTGAAAAAGCTAAGAAAGGTAGAGGATGCCTTTACTGTGGTAAGCCTGGACATGATGTGTCTCAGTGTAAGCATAAAAGGAAAGGCAAACCTGCTATTAACAAGAAAGGACCCAAAAGAATATGGGTACCTAAATCTTTAATCTTTCCTGTTTCAGGTTTGTTTAACAGGACAAAGGAGACACCACAAATGGTACCTGGACAGTGGCTGCTCGCGACACATGACAGGAGAAAGGTCTTTGTTCCAAAACCTTATACCTAAGGATGGTGGAGTGGCCACCTTTGGAGGAGATCAGAAAGGAAGGATCACAGGTATTGGTTCAGTAGGTATATCCCCTCTCTCTGTGATTCATAATGTTCTCTTTATTGAAGGTCTTCAACACAACCTGTTGAGCATTAGTCAATTGTGTGACAGTGGTTTTGTTGTATCCTTCACAAAGGATGGCAGCATAGTCAAAGACTCTTCTGATCAAACCATTTTTACTGCAAAGAGACACAACAATGTGTATAAAATAGATCTTGAGGACTTAGCTTATCAAAATGTGACCTGTCTTATTTCTGTAAAAGATGAAAAACAGATTTGGCATCGGAAACTTGGGCATGTTAGCTTGAGATTAATCTCAAAGCTTACAAAGCACAATCTTGTAAAAGGATTGCCTAAGCTTTCTTTTAAATCTGACATTTTGTGTGAAAACAGTCTTAAAGGGAAACAAACAAGAAGCTCTTTCAAGAGTAAGAATGTTGTTTCAACCTCAAGACCTTTAGAACTTCTTCACATTGATTTGTTTGGTCCTACAAGAACTGAAAGTCTTGCTGATAAAAAGTATGATTTGGTCATTGTTGATGACTATTCTAGATTCTCATGGGTGATATTTCTCAGAAGCAAGGATGAAACTTTTGAGAATTTCACAAAATTCTGTAAGAAGGTGCAAAATGAAAAAGGCTTTTGAATTTATGCAATCAGAAGTGACCATGGTGGTGAGTTTGAAAACTCAAGCTTCAGCATGTTTTGTGATGAGAATGGGATCTCTCACAATTTCTCGGTGGCTAGAACACCTCAGCAAAATGGGGTTGTTGAGAGAAAGAACAGAAGCTTGCAGGAGATGGGAAGAACCATGCTCATTTCAAGCAACCTCCCAAGGTCATTCTGGGCAGAGGCTGTTCACACAACATGTTATATCCAAAACATAATTTTGGTAAGACCTATTCTAAAAAAGACTCCATATGAGCCGTGGAGAGGAAGAAAACCCAACATTTCTTATTTTCACATTTTTGGCTGTGAGTGTTTCATACTTAACACCAAAGATGATCTGGTTAAGTTTGATTCTAAATCTAACAAGGGATTCTTCATTTGTTATTCAGAAACATCCAAGGCTTACAGAGTTTACAACTCTAGAACCTTGACAATAGAAGAATCTATTCATGTTAGATTTAATGATGCTAAAGAGACTGATAGGGAACTATCAGATCTAGAGGATGATTTTGTAGGTATGGAGCTTAATCCCACTTCAGAGACTCCAGAGGTCAAGAATGAAACACCTGCTGAAGGACCCTCTAAAGTACCTACTGAACAAACTTCCAGTCAACCTGCTGAAACTGATCATCTTCACAGAGTTAATGTTGAGTCTCAGAATGAGCATGTATTCCCTCGCAGGCATGAGTGGAGATACAGAACTCATCATCCTCGAGAGCAAATCATTGGTGATACTTCAGAAGGAGTAAGAACAAGATCAAGACTTAGAGAAGTCAACAATCTTGCCTTCCTCTCTGAAATTGAGCCAAAGAATATTGATGAAGCTCTGCATGATGAAGGGTGGACCTAGCCATGCAGGAAGAGCTAAATCAATTTGCCAGGAGTGATATCTGGACTCTTGTTCCTAAACACCATGGGAAAACTATTATTGGAACCAATGGGTGTTTAGAAACAAACTCTCTGAAGATGGTCAAGTGGTCAGAAACAAGGCCAGATTAGTTGCACAAGGCTATAATCAACAAGAAGGTATTGACTTTACTGAAACTTTTGCTCCAGTAGAAAGGCTTGAAGCCATTAGGATTTTATGCAGCAAATAATGGCATCAAACTATATCAGATGGATGTAAAGAGTGCCTTCCTAAATGGATTCATTGAGGAAGAGGTATTTGTTAGACAACCCCCTGGTTTTGAAAATCTGACTTTTCCTGATAATGTTTTTAAATTGAAAAAGGCTCTGTATGGTCTTAAACAAGCTCCCAGAGCTTGGTATGACAGATTGATCAATTTTCTACTCAAAAATGGTTTTGAAAGAGGAAACGTTGATACTACTTTTTTTAGAAAAATGTCTAACAAAGACCTGATTCTAGTTCAGATATATGTTGATGACATTATCTTTGGATCAACAAATTCCTCTCTATGCACTAAGTTCTCTAAGCTAATGCAATCTAAATTTGAAATGAGTTTAATGGGTGAACTAAAATTTTTCTTGGGACTTCAAATCAAGCAAGATTCTAACTGTATATGGATCCATAAGGAAAAGTATACTAAAGAAATGCTTAAGAAGTTCAATATGAATGATTGCAAGCCTATGGCAACTCCAATGCATCCCTCTGCCATCTTAAGCAAAGATGAAGGAGAAGAATGTGTTGATTCCACTATGTATAGAGGCATGATTGGATCTCTATTGTATCTTACTGCAAGTAGACCTAACATTATGTTTAGTGTATGCATGTGTGCGAGATTTCAATCAGATCCAAGAATAACTCATTACAAAGCTGTAAAAAGGATTTTCAGATATTTAAAAGGTACTACTAATCTTGGTCTGTGCTATAAGAAGAGAAAGGAATACAGGTTAGTAGGTTACTATGATGTTGATTTTGTTGGAGATAGAGTTGAAAGAAAATCAACAAGTGGAGGCTGTCACTTCATTAGAAACAACTTAATCAGCTGGGCAAGTAAAACACAAAACACAATAGCCCTCTCAACTGTTGAAGCTGAATACATTGTTGTTGCATGTTGTTGTTCACAGCTGCTTTGGGTAAAGTATCAACTGGAAGACTTTAACATTTCTGTTAAGCCTATTAATGTTTTTTTTTGTGATAATACCAGTGCAATTAATCTTTCTAAAAATCCAATTCAGCATTCTAGAGCAAAACATATTGAAATAAAACATCATTTTATTAGAGACTATGTTCAGAAAGGTGTTTTTTATATAAGGTTCATTGACACAGAGCATCAATGGGCGGATATATTCACAAAACCTCTTGCTGAAGATAGGTTCAAGTTTATCAGAGAAAATCTGCACATTATCACACTTGCTAAAAATTGATCTTATTTTTTTTAACTAAAAGTGTTAACCTGAATCTCTTTCTCTATTGTGCATTCACTTCTTCAGTTTGCTCTGGTTACCCTTTTGATTGATGACAAAAGGGGGAGTAATATAAACTAACAAAATCTGAAGTTTAAGTGTATTCAGAGGAAAATTCATTGATTCAGGGGGAGCAAGGTATTCTGTCTTAGTATCTGAAAAAAAGGGGGGAGAAATTTCTTAACTCAATACTTTTTATTTCCCTTCAAATATTTGATTAGTTTAAGAAAATTTGACATCATTAAAAATGGGGAGAATGTTGAGTCTCAAAATATTATTAAGTGATTAATAATGTTTTAAGTCTCTATAACCTGAGTTTTAATGAGCAACAAATTTGTGTAAATTAGAAAGATACTGCTTAAAGGTATTCTTTTATGTTTCAGCAATTCTGTAAAGGAAGCTGAACATGCTGGTAAATTCGAACCTACTTAAGCATGTCAACCCTCTGAAGCTTCAACTCTCCGAAATCAAGCAACCTTCTGAAGAGAAAGAACTTGCTAAAGGATCAAGACTTGTTGAAGCCTTCGAACCCTCTGATATCAAGAAACAATGAGTCGTATTTAAGCATAAAATCAAGTTTCTTTAATTCCTTTGAAGACTCAAGTCTCATACAACTTTCTGCTATACTATTTGCACAATTCTCATTCTGGAAAGTCAGACAGAAGCATTTGTACGTATTTCAAATCATGTTCACCAAAAAGGAAGTTATCTCTGCAGAAAGTACACTTTATCAGAAAAAGTAAAGTCAGCGTTGATGCTACCTACCTCTGTTGTTACTACTGCTACAAGCTACCTCTGCTGTATCTCACAACGGAAATAAAGCTATTAGACAACGGGACTCTGAGGATCTTTAACCGGTCTACAGACTCCTTCTCTATATATATGAGATTCATGTAATGAAGAAATGAGAGAGACTACGTGAAAATACTTACTGAAGTGCTGCTCAAAGAATTCTCTGATATTCATTTCATTTCACTTCATTTGTACACAAATCTTTTATATCCTGAGTTATACTCAGTTATCTATACATCTTACCCAGTTTGAGCTTTAAAGTTGTGTAGTTTCAAAGCTTAAGCAATTCGTTTTCATACATTGTTTTCTGTTTGAGCCTGGAGAGGCTTGTTGTTTAAACAATACTTGGGGTTTGGCCTGGAGAGGCTGTGTGTTCAAACAATACCTGGGTTTTAGCTTGGAGAGGCTGTGTGTTCAAAGAATACTTGTAACTATGATCAGTTAGTGGAAAATTCATTGCTAGTTGGCATTGGGACTGGACGTAGCTCACGGTGGATGTGAGTGAACCAGGACAAATCTTTGGCTAAGTCTTCTCTACCATTATCTCTCAATATCTGTTATTTATCTAACAAGAAGGGTTCGGAATATAGTGATTTAAACTGCTAAATCATCTTTATAACTAAATACACTTTTAAGAAAACAGTTTTACTCAACTTTGTTGAACCTGCTGAAATAATTTCAGCAAGTTCCTTAACTCCAGTTTCAGCAAGTTTGCAAAACTTATTGTGAAAACCTTTGCTTGTTAAAAAGGTTTCTGAAAATCTATTTGAACATTTAAAACACTATTCAACCCCCTGTTCTAGTGTTTCCTGTGATTTATACACACCTTCCCTCAAATCCTTCTTCTTCCCCAAGCTCTTTATCTCTCTAGATTACTCTCCCTATCTCTCTAAAACCCTAGTTGTGCAAGTCGAAAGAAAAATGACGAGAACAAGGAGTAGCTCAACATTAAAAATGTCCCTGGAACCCACTCGCTTGAGCTCACAAAAGTGAGCTTCAGCACACTAAGCCCCTGTTTGGTGGTGTGGAAATGGAGGAGAAGAGAAGTGAGATGGGTGGAAGTGGAGGGAAATAGACCTATTTCCCTTGTTTGGTGGCACAGTGGAAATGTGGAGAAATGCACTTTTTCGGTGGGTCCCATGCCTTTTTGATTTCTCTCCAAATCAGGCGAGAAATGTAGAGAAATGGACGGCTGCTCAGGCAATAATCGATTATTTTGTCAAAATAATCGATTATTTTGTGTGATCTGATACAAAAATCGATTATTTTGTCAAAATAATCGATTATTTTTGTGTGATTTAATACAAATAATCGATTATTTTGTCAAAATAATTATTTTGTATAAAAAATCGATTATTTTGGTTCTATTTCTCACCTATTTCACTCACACCAAACAACCTACTTTCACATTTCTCTTCTATTTCTCACCCAATTCACTCACACCAAACAACCCTTATTTCTCCTCTATTTCTCCTCTATTTCACCTCCATTTCTCTTCTTCCCACTTCTCTTCTATTCATTTCTTTTCTCTCAATTTCTCTACTCCCACCAAACAAAGCATAAAAGTGTGCTTCAACACACTTCCCCTTGCACTCAAAATTTTTCCTAATTCCTCAATTTCTCTAGTTGGATCCCCTCTCCCCAAGACTTAGGCTACTAAAAGGCTATTCCAACTCACCTTATTTCCGCCGAAAAACCGACAGAGTCTCCCCTAAAAACTGGACATTTCCCAAATTCACAATTTACCTGAAACTCAGAAAAACCAATCCAACACAACAATACAATAACATAATATCACTACAAGATCAAAAGAGCCTTCGTGGCTAGCATACAACTCAGAAAAGAGGGATGTTACAATAATTGAATAAAGAGAGGTAAATTACTGAAATATCTGTGTTTAATTGTTTTATAAAAAGAACAAAATAGATATTTTTGTCCAAAGAAAAAAGGTGTAGAATGCTAACATATATACTCCTTTTAAAAATTAAGTGGGAGTACATTAGCAATTCCCATATATATATATATATATATATATATACACACACACAAAAACTTACTTTTACAGTCTAGATATTAATGTGTTCTTGTTGAAAAAATTTTAGTCCTATACATATTATAAGTATTTACCACTATAATTTTAAATTTAAATGTTAATATATTTTATGTAAATTTTTTATCTTCAGGTTAATTGTATTTACCTTTTTGTAATCTATATACTAAATTAACCTTTAAATAGTAGTAAACTTAATATAAAGATTTATTCTCGTGCGATGTATTAAAAATAGGGTTCTTCTACGGTGAAGTAGTGTATGGGTGGTGTACCAGTATGTCAGTTTTTTTACCTGGTATAGTGTGTCAAATTACCTGTTACTGTTAAAGGTCAAAATTTAATACAATTGTAATTAAGTATATCTATTGTTGTAGAAAAGTAGTGTATTATTTTGTGAGAGCCAAATCATTCACTAAAACCATTTAAATTCACTAAAAACATTAACCAAAATATTCAAATAAAAAGGTGATTTTTTTTACTAAAAACTAAAGCCTATTTTTTAAAATAAAAACATTTTTATTAAAATATTCACTAAAAATACGATTTTTAACCAAAACTCACCAAATTTAAACTCTGGGAATCCACATATTACAAACACACAAATAATTTTTACAAATTTTTTCAGTATAAAATTGATTTTTAATTGAATTAACAATATTTTCTAATAAACAATACATTAAAAATTCAATTTTTGTCTAAAGTTAATATTTTTTTTTAATTCTGGGCATTCCACATCATTCGCCACGAATTATAGGACCCAAAAATAAATTTTACAATTTTTTCTGGTATAAAAGTGATTTTTAATTGAATTAAAAATATTTTTATTAAAAATTACATTAAAAATACATTTTTGGTCCACAATTAACAAAATTTAAATTTTGGGCATCCCAAACCATTTCCCACGAATTATAAAACCCAAAAATAGTTTTTACAAATATTTTTTGGTATATATGTGATATTTAAGTGAATTAAAAAAAATTTTCATTAAAAAATAAATTAAAATTAAATTTTTTTCTCCATAATTCAACCAATTTAAATTTTTGGAATACCAAACCCTAAACCTTAAACCCTCAATCTACAAGACACCCGGGAATCAAATTAAAAAAAATTGATATTGAATGCTTACATTGTTCTCGAAGGCAACCAATGTTAGGGTTAAGGTACTGTTGATGAAACCACCCTAGTTTAAACATGTCAATCATCCAAGTTCACCAATCCACTCAACCTGCATATCCAATGTAAGGCACACACCAGTGGTCCAAAAAAAGATTTTTTTTTACAAATTTTTCCATTGTAAATATGATTTTTAATTGAATTAACATTATTTCATTAAAAATCACTAAATATGCATTTTTTTTCCAAAATTCACCAAATTTAAATTTTGGGAATCCCACACCATCATTCATACCACAAGACACCCATGAATCATATTAAAAAAATGGATAATGAGTGCTCACATTGTTCCTTAAGGTAGCCAATGTTAGGGTTATGTTTCTAACTTTACTATTGACGAAACCACCATACCTTAGACATGTCAATCATCCAATGTTCACCATTCCACTCAACATTCACATCCATTGTAAGGCACGTACTAGAGGACAAAAAAATGATTTTTGCAAAAATTTCTGACATAACGGTAATTTTTAATTGAATTAACATTATTTCATTAAAAAATCACTAAAATTACATTTTTTTGTCCAAAACTCACCAAATTTAAATTTTAGGCATCCCACACCGTTCCTCATACCACAAGGCACCCTGGAATCAAATTAAAAAATGGATATTGAGTGCTCGCATTGTTCCTCAAGGTAGCCAATGTTAGGGTTAGGGTTTCTAACCTTACTATTGATGAAACCATTCCACCTTAAACATGTCAATCATCCAATGTTCACCAATTCACTCAACTTTCATATCCAATGTAAGGCACACACAAAAGGACACAAAAA
Source organism: Sesbania bispinosa (assembly GCA_026901365.1). Lineage (NCBI taxonomy): Eukaryota > Viridiplantae > Streptophyta > Magnoliopsida > Fabales > Fabaceae > Sesbania > Sesbania bispinosa. The sequence goes on from QLOH01000074.1 coordinate 1,865,041, forward strand.
CAATTTTTGTAAGATTTCCCGGTGTTAAGGTGATTTTTAATTGAATTAACAACATTATTTCATTAAAAAAATAACAAATTTCATTTTTTTTGTCCAAAATTCACCAAATTTAAATTTTAGGAATCCAACACCATCCCCACACCACAAGACAACGAGGAATTAAATTAAAAAAAATGGATATTGTGTGCTCACATTGTTCCTAAAGGTAGCCAATGTTAGGGGTAAGGTTTCTAACCTTACCATTGACGAAACCACCCTACCTAAAACATGTCAATCATCTCATGTTCACTAATCCACTCAACCTTCATATCCAATTTAAGGCATACACCACACGACCCAAACATGATTTTTGCAAAATTTTACTGTGTAAAGGTGATTTTTAATTGAATAAACAATATCATTTCATTAAAAAATCACAAAATTTTCATTTTTTATCCAAAATTCACAAAATTTAATATTTGGGCATCGCACACCATCCCCACGTATTATAGGACAAAAAACTGATTTTTTACATTGTTTTTTTTGCTATAAAAGTGATTTTAATTTTAATTAGAAACGCTTTTCATTAATAAATTCCCTAAAAATTTATATTTTATCCAAAATTTATCAAATTAAAATTCTGGGAATCCAACATCATTACTCACACATTATAGGACCCAAAAATGAGTTTGTCAAAAGTTTTTAGTATTAAAAATTTCACTATACTTACATTTTTTATTAAAAAATTCACCAAACTTAATTTGTGGGCATCCCACATCATCCTCACAAATTAGGAGATCCAAAAATAATTTCTTCATACTTGTTTTCGTTCAAATGTGATTTTAGTTTATGTAACAATTTTATTTTACTAAAATAAAATTTAAAATATTTTTTTGTCCACAAAGAACTAAATTGTGATTTTTTTTTAAATCATGCACAAACTTTATTGCATTGCAATTTAATAAATTTTAGCCGTTCAGCTTTACATAGTTCAAACCTATCATTATCCCATTAAAATTAAAATATAAATACTAAAAGTATACGTTCAAATTGATCTATGCATAAAAATCAAAGCTCAATCACTAATACGTTAATGACCCAATAAAAATTGTATCAATTCGACAAAAAATTGACAAAAATGGTATCAGTTTGAGAAAAATTGACAAAAATGAGATGAAAAAATTTGACAATTAAAAAATGTCACCTGTTTAACAAAAAAAGGTCGACAAAAAGAAATAACCAAAAGAAAATCTAAAAAAAAGGCATCAGTTAATAAAAAAATGAAAAAAAAAAACCACGAAAAATAGCATCATTTCAATAAAAAAAATTGCATGAGTTCCTTCTAATAATATCAAGGGCCACATAGCAATATCACTTACATTTTTAAAAATAAAAAATGATCTAATGGAAATTATTAAATGACCATTTGAGCAGGTTTCAGACATTCAATCTAAACCCTTGAATATTTTAATAATATATATAATGGCTACAGAGTTGTGAGGGACCGGTACAACACCAGTACAACACCTGCGATGTACTTGATATTAGATGTTTCCTTAAAAATATTATAAGAAAAATTGAAAACAAATTTCTATCAATAAATTAATAATTCAATTTAAAAAAGTTATTCATTTATTTTTTTTGAGTTTCCTTAATCCTTTATGATTTTGATATTTAATAAAAGTTTTATTTCAATAAAATTTAAATTATTTTAGTAATTAATGATTATAGTGTTATAGTATTTAGTGAATTTTTATATTTTGATATCTAATTATTTTTATTTATTAAATTTTTTGTGTATCACATTTAATAAAGTTGCAAGCAGCTATTTATGGTACCTGGATAGAAATCAAAACTTAAATTGGGAGGAAGAAAAGTTGGATGAATTTAAGAAAAATAAGATTATAATATATCTCAATTGGAAATTAAAAAAGTTAACAATGATCATTAGTTAGGAATAACTAATCACTCTTCCTTACAAATTGCATTTAACTTTAGAAATAAATATTTCATTATTGTGAACATATATAAAGCATTTTCTAAAAAAACCATTCAATATAATTTTACCCTTATTGTTACTAAGCCAATTATTTTAAATAACTAAAAAATAAATTACATAAATAATAAATATTTTATTTTAAATTAATATTTTACTATAATAATGTCCCAATGTATTTCTTATTAAGTTGTTTTCCAATTTTCTAATAGTTAAATATAAGTATTTATTTCATTATTTATTGTACTAAATTAGTTTCTTCTATTATTATTTGTGTGAACTTTTTACAAAACTTCTATTTTCAATTCTTCATAACACTCAGGGTGATATATTGAGACTCAACAGAGACTCGAATCTCGGCAAACATGAGTGGTGAAGCTAAACTGATGCAAAGAAAAACAAAGGCCTTCGGGCTCAGCTTCAGAACACAACATGAAAGAGGAAGCCTACTGTAGAAAAGCAAATAGATGTCAGAGATAAGTCAGCGCTGCTGTACACCTACTTCTATATCTTCTCTGCAACACGCTATCAGAGGCATGTACCTCAAGTGAAAAGAAAAGCAGAAAGCACAACAAGACAAAACTAAAGTCTAACGCTATCATCTCTAAAGACTTCCTGGTGTAAAGAAATGAGAAGAAGAAAGAAAGAAGCAAGCCAAGCAAAAAGAACCAGAACTCACAACGGTCAAAAGGAGTAGACTAACGGATCTTTATATCCTATCTCCTTACACTCTGAAGAAGACAAATGAAGAAAGAAGAAGAGAGAAGAAATATAAATTTGCTGAAGACAAAGAGCTTATCTACAGTGTGTCAGAACCAAGTCATCTGCACACCTAATCTGCTTAAGAAAGAAGCAACCGAATGAGAAGCTATTTCACAATGACTATGTGAGCCAAATCATTTCTTCTCAACGGTAATATCAACAATCTTCAAACGACTATATTTCCAGAACATATAAATAGCCTCAAGAAAGTCTTAGAAGAGAGCTGACGGACAACGCTGATGGGTCGGCCAAATTCCTAAAGATTCATTCACTGGAAACTGACCATAATGAGTTTCGATGAACTCTAAATTATCTACCCTTGAACTATGGCATTCATCAAGCCCACAGAAGAAATTGGCCAAGCTTAATACAGATTTTTAAAGCCAACCTTTTGATCCTACAGAGATGTATTAGAGCTTAGAATTAAACACTTGTATCTCTGTTATACCTTGTACTTAGAATTACTCCATGTATCCTGAGTAGTACTCAGTTAACCTATAGTACAAGATGAACCTCAGTTTAAGTTTCTAGGAAACTTAAACTTTTCATTGGAAACACTATTAAGTGTCTGAGAGCCTGGAGAGGCTTGGAGGAAGAAAGAATACTCTGAGAGCCTGGAGAGGCTTGGAGGAAGAAAGAAAACTCTAGAGAGCCTGGAGAGGCTTGGAGGAAGAAAGAATACTTGGTTTAAGCCTGGAGAGGCTTGGTTAAGAAAGAATACTCGGTTTAAGCCTGGAGAGGCTTGGTTAAGAAAGAATACTCGGTTTAAGCCTGGAGAGGCTTGGTTAAGAAAGAATACTCAGTTTAAGCCTGGAGAGGTGTGATTTAAAAAGAATACTCGGTTGAGATCCTGAAGAGGCTTAATGATAAAAGAATACTTGTATATGTGTTCAGATAGTGGAAAATCCAGTGGTGGTTTGCCCTAGGTCTGGATGTAGCTCACTGGATTAGTGGGTGAACCAGGATAAATTCTTGCCTGAATCTTCTCTATCCCTTAAGCTATTTTAATTCAGTTTTCATCTAACAAAGGGAATCTAAAAGTATTTAAGTAAGAACTTTTTCTCTGAATTAAACTTTTTTTCAAACTACTTTGAGTCTGAACCCAGTTCAGAAGGTAATTAAAACTTCAGACTGAAACTCATCGTCTGAATCTTTCCAGAAGCTATTCTCTCTACCCTTAACTCTTCACTCTCCGCTATTATCAGATTATTTCTAACTAGGAAAGAATCTGAAAAGTAAAATCATTTTAAACAAGAGTGCTTACTAAACCTTCTGAAGTAGGTTCAGCAAGTTCTTTAACAAATCAGTTTTCAACAAGTTACTGAAACGTTTAAAACATTAGTAAAAATCATTTTTGAAACAACATGTTTTCTATTTTGAAGTCTTTACTTATCAAAATGAATTTAAAAAAGTTTCTAAAATGTTTTCATTAAATCATCTAAAGTGATCTCAGAAAGCACATTTGTACTTATCAAGTTCATCAAGTCTCTGAAAAACTCTCTTTGAATAGCCCTCGCGTAACTCTGATATTATTCACTACCTTGGCAAAAGAGTTTTTCACAATAACCTGTATAGGTTAATTGTTTAATAAGATGATCTTAAAAAGGGGTTTCCCAAAAATTAGCGTAAAGTTTTAAAACACTATTCAACCCCCCTTCTAGTGTTTCCTGTGTTTCCAACACTTACAAGGACAAAGGAAACTCTGTAGGAACACAGGGAAACACTAGAAGGGGGGTTGAATAGTGTTTCTGAATATTTTTGAAAGCTTTTCGCAAACAGGTGTTAAAAACATGATTTCAGACAGGCTCTTAAAGGACTGTCTGAAGTTTTCAGACGGTATAAAAAATACTGATTTAAAACAATGTTTTATGCCTTTATAACATATCAGATTAATTACTCTAACCCCTTGATTAGTATAAAAAGAATTGACAAGAGATAAGGGTAAGAAAACTTAGTCAAGGAATTTATCCTGGTTCACTCACTACCACTGTGAGCTACGTCCAGTCCCAATGGCAAACAACCACTGGATTTCCACTATATGAATATTCAGATTACAAACTTGAATATGAGTACAGTCTCTCCAGACACAACGAGTACAGTCTCTCCAGACACAACGAGTATAGTCTCTCCAGACACCACGAGTACAGTCTCTCCAGACACAACGAGTACAGTCTCTCCAGACACAACGAGTACAGTCTCTCCAGACACAATGAGTACAGTCTCTCCAGACACCACAAGTACAGTCTCTCCAGACACCAACAAGTATTCTTTTCTGTCAAGCCTCTTCAGGCTCTACCACAAGTATTCTTTTCTGTCAAGCCTCTTCAGGCTCTACCAAGGTTTACAAAGAAAGGGGTTTAAGCTTTTATACTATCCAAGTTTGAAGCTCAAACCAATACAATGTACAATAAAAACTGAGGTATGCTCAGGATATACAAATGTGTACAAAGAATTCTATCAGAGAGTTTTTACGGAGTAAAAACTTGCAGCGTGATGTTTCTCTTGGCTTTCTTGTATATTGATTTTCTCTCTTTTTCTTCATCGTTCTTGATGGTCTTCATAGAGGGGTATTTATACCTAAACTTTAATCCGTTGGAATACCAGCGTTTAGAGATAGCATTAAATGCTATTTAATCCGTTGTGAGACATGCTTCTGAGAGCTCTGATATTTCTGACACGATACAAGGTTTCTCTTGCATTAAGGCTGCTACAAATGTTGTTGTAGAGGCTGCGTTGCAGAGATTTCCTCAGTGGTGTATGAAATTCAAAATCACCAGGAAAGGTCTCTGTGTTCCTTGCCGTAAACGTGTTTGAAAAGGTACGTGCAGCAGAGGTTCAGAAAAGTCTTCACAAGCTTCAGCAGAGAGTGCCACGTCATAAGTGAGACTTCAGACAACACTGATACTTCAGACGGGTTGAGCTACTTCAGACAGCTTCAACTCTTCAGACGAGTTCTGCTTCTTCAGACAGCTTCAACACTTAGTCTTTTTATGTAGGCTCATAGTGACTCTTGCTGAAATCACAGATAAATCATTAAAACATATATGTATCTATGATAAATATTTTAACTCAAATTTGTTAAGCATTAAAACTTGGGAATTGAGTTGTCTTAAACATCATATTTTCTCTTATGATATTTTTGAGACTCAACAAACTCCACAAATGGTACCTAGACAATGGATGCTCGTGTCACATGACGGGAGAAAGGTCTATGTTTCAAAACCTTAGACCCAAGGATGAAGAGGTGGTCACCTTTGGTAAAAATCAACAAGGGAAGATCACTGGTGTTGGAACAGTAGGTACGACATCTCTTTCTAGTATTAAAATTGTGTTGAAGGATTAAAACATAATTACCTACTTAGCATAGGTCAATTGTGTGATAATGGTTATGTAGTTTCCTTCAGTAAAAATATTTGTATAGTCAAAGACTTATCAGACTAAGTCATATTTTCTGCCAAGAGACAAAACAATGTGTATAAAATAGACTTGGAGGAACTGGTAGAGCCTGGAGAGGCTTGGGAAGAAAGAATACTCCTGAGAGCCTGGAGAGGCTTGGTGGAAGAAATAATACTCTGAGAGCCTGAAGAGGCTTGGAGAAAGAATACTCTCGAGAGCCTGGAGAGGCTTGATAGAAAAGAATACTTGTGTAGAGCCTGAAGAGGCTTGATAGAAAAGAATACTTTTTGCGCCTGAAGAGGCTGCATGCAAAAGAATACTTGTGTAGAGCCTGAAGAGGCTTGATAGAAAAGAATACTTGTGTAGAGCCTGAAGAGGCTTGATAGAAAAGAATACTTGTTGCGCCTGGAGAGGTTGTATGCAAAAGAATACTTGTTGCGCCTGGAGAGGCTGCGTGCAAAAGAATACTGCATGAGTTGCCTGGAGAGGCAGTTGGAAAGCAAATAATACTTGTGTTCCTAGAGAGGCTGCGTGCAAAAGAATACTCACTGAGTTGCCTGGTGAGGCAGTTGATAAGCAAAGAATACTCATTAAGTTGCCTGGAGAGGCAGTTGAAAACAAAGAATACTTGTATCTGTGTTCAGATAGTGGATAAATCCAGGGAGTTTGCCCTAGGACTGGATGTAGCTCACTGGGTTAGTGGGTGAACCAGGATAAATTTTTGGCTGAGTCTTCTCTATCCCTTAAACTATTTCAATTCAGTTTTCATCTAACAAAGAGGATTGAAAAGTATTTAAGTGAGAACTTTACTTCTGAATTAAACTCGTTTGAGTCAGAACCCAGTTCAGGAGGTAATCAAAACTTTAGACTGAAACTCATCATCTGAATATTTTCAAAAGCTATTCTCTCTAACCTGAACTCTTTACCTTTTGTTTACATCTGTTTATTACTAACCAAGGAAGGGTTTGATCAGTAAACTTATTTTATCAAACCAACACTTTAAATGTTTAAACAAATCATTTTGAAAAGAGCACTTACTGAATCTTCTCAAGTGATTCAGGAAGTTCTTCAATAACTTAATTTACAGCAAGTAACCATATCAGTAGGATAACAATGAAAAACATTTTTGAACTAATAGTTTATGTTTTGAATATAGTTTAGACAAAATTTCGAAAGATAGTTTTCCAAACCTTCTGAAGTGTTAACAGAACACTTAACTGTTTTATCAAAGTCAGCAAGTTTCAGAAAAATGATTGCTTATAGCTTCCGCACATCTCTGATAATCTTGATTATCTTTCATCTGAGTTTTTCACAATAACTTGCAAAAGTTCATCTGTTGTCTTATACGAAAAGGTTTTTGAAAATTAACATGAAGTTTTAAAACACTATTCAACCCCCTTCTAGTGTTTCCTGTGGTTCCAACAGTCTCTTAATAAGTTGTTCAGATTGACTGATAAATCTTTAGAGAGTTGTATGACGTTTCTGGCTTCTTCTTCTTCAGAGAGTCTGAAATTCCACGTCATCACATTCAGAAAGTATGTGTTTAGCAGATTCAACTTTAGTATACACACACTTTCAGCAGGTTGCATTACTTCAGCTTGATTTAGCTTTTCTTCTTAGGGATGCTTTGAGAGAGTTCCTTCCTTCAGCGAGTTTCTTCTTCGGATGTTTGCTTCTTTCTTCTTCATTCTTCAGGAGCATGTAGTTTATCTTCATTTCACCTTTCTCAAGATGTACTCTTTCTTTTCTTCTAGACTCTTCCTTTGGTTCAGTAGATTGGTTGATCTTTGGCAAGTTCCTTTCTTCAGCATATTGCCTCTTTGTTCTTCCTTCAGTTATGTCTTCCTTCTTTGGCCGGTTACTTCTTTTCAAGTTTATCTTTGATTCAGAAGGTTGAGCTGCCTCTGCATGGTTTATTGTTTATTTGACTGAAATGGATCATCTTAAGTATGCTTGTATCTTCTGAATGAATGATCTGAAGTATGATCTGAAGTATGTTTGCATCTTCTGAATGATCTGAAGTATGCTTGCATCTTCTGAATGAATTATCTGAAGTATGATTGAATAAGACAAGGTGATGTTCTTTTGATTGACAGACTTTCATGGGTTTTAAGCTTGTCTTTATTTCTGATTCCACAGATATACTTCTTCTTTCCACATTTTCTTCAGATGGTTGGTCACGTTCAGATAGTTGCTTCAATGCTCTTGTTGCTTTGTTCTTCTTTAGTAGATTTCTTCTTTTAGCGTTTCTTCTTGTTCAGATTTGCTTTGTCTTTCTTTAGATTTCCTCTTCCTGTCTTTTGCTTGCTTCTTTGGCTATCTTCAGATGGATGCTTTATCTTGTAACCTGAAACACAATGCACAAAACAATACCTTTCTCAGTAGAACCTGTTCTTATATGATCTAATTTGTTAATCATTAAAACCTGAGGCTAATGAGTCTTAAATCTAATTTAAATACTTAAATTAATTCTGAGACTCAACAGTATGCACATCTTCAACAGCGAAAATTAGATTTTTAGGAACCCATATTCTTTTGGGTCCTTTTTTTGTTAATCTTGGGTTTGCTTCTCTTTTTGTGGTTGCAATGAGAGAGATGGTGATGGCACAACACAAGAGTCACCTATTGAAGCAGCTGTTAGAGACATCAGTGGCCCTATGACTAGAGGAAGGGCTATGAAGCTAAAGGAGGATATGGGAAGGTTTATGACCTACATTTTTAGGGACAATACCCTACAGAAGAACACCATTACCCTACAGAAGGACACCCTTGACCAAGGAATAGGACACATGGTCCTATGTACCACCCTAGATTAGAACTCTCTTGTATTTTCTTTTATTTTGTAATTTTCCTTTTTTATTTTTCTAATAGGAGGTGTTATTTTTAATGGCTTTATTGGCTAAGAGTTAGCTTAGCTAAAAGCCTAGGAGGTCATGGGATCAAATCCCATTAGGAGAAGAATTATAGTCTTCCTTATTTTCCTTCTTTTTTTGGCCGCCCATATTTCCTATAAATAGGGGGCTCCTTTCTTCATTTTGTAACTTGAATTTTGAGTAATGACATAATGTCAAAATTCCTCCTCAAACTTGTTAATAGAGAAGGCTTGGTGGTTCTTGCTCAAACCATCTGAGACTTATCTGATTCCCCCGAATTAGTGGCGTCTAGCAACGATTCGGCTGGCGACAGCCTACAACGACGCTATGTTGTGACGACCATGGAGCTAGTGTCGGCTAGCCATCGCTACCCAGCGTTGGCCGTAAAATGTCATCGCTACTGCATTAATGATGAGTGTTTTAGCGATAGTGTGTTGGCCAACGCTAGGCCGTTACTAAATATGAAATAGCAACGACTTTACCTTTGTAGCGACGACCTTTGGCCGTTGTTAAAAGGTGATTTTCTTGTACTGCTTCTGTTCTGTCTGTTATTCTTCTTTTCTGATTGCAAAATTGAATTGCTAGCTAGAAAATCCTTAGGAAACACCTGTTTAATTACGCAAAATGCTTAAGTATAGGCTGGGTTTGTAGCTCAGAAAAGAGGAAAAAATTCACCAATTTCTTTATTGAATTTTTTACTGTTTTCTCAGTTTGATCCATAAAATCAATCCAGCTTGATTGAATTGTTGTGTACAAAAATTTTGTTTATTACCAAGGAAAATGCTAAGCAATTTTTGGTGCAATTTTTTATTCAAGTTGCCATACCATTTTACGAAAAAAGTTTTAGAAAACAGACAATTTTCATAAGTTTTTAACACCATTTTGGTCCTGTTTTTTTGCCGAATACATGCAAATTTTTCTTTTAGAATAGGGATTAATTACTTGTAATTTTGTTACATTTTATATAATTTTTTGTTAGGGAAAAAGACAAAAGAAAAATATAAAAAGAAAAGAAAAGAAAAGAAAGAAAAATAGTAAAAAAAATATATTAGCCAAAAATATAAAAGAAAGGTGAAAAAGGGAAAAGAAAAAGAAACTCAAAGTAAAAAAAAATAGATTTGAGGAAAAGATAAATCCTCCAATTTAAAAAAAAAAATAGTTATGAAAATGCCCAACAATAAAGTTTCCCTTTCTACTGTAAATTTTCAATTTCCTTGTATCTGTTCTATTTTTGAGTTGTAATTTGTTGTTTTAAAAAAAATTTGGCAGCTTTTCCTTTTGAATCAAAACTTAAACAAAAAACAATTCTATTTGTAGTTTATGTGTGTTTTGTCTTGTTTGTTGTCTATTCATGTGTATAAGCATTTTTGGTAGCTACTTTTTTTTGCTTGTCATCTCAATTCTTAGTTTTGTCTTAGGCAACTTCTAGCTTCCTTGTAGATAATTTTGTTGCTCGTGCGTTTCTAGTTTGGGTAGAGTTGGATTAAGACTCGCTTTGGTTTTTGCAAGCCTAACCAAACCTTACTTGAGTAGAAGAGGCAAGAGTGCTTTATTATTATAGAAAAAGCCAAAAAGAGTGACATACACGAGTGAATACATTCCATTGAGTATAAACACTTAGTTGAGTAGAGAGGTCCTTTTAAACTTAAAAGCTTAACAACTAAAATCAATTTAGGAGAATGGAAGGGAGGAGACCAGAGGAAAGGGTAGCAATGGTGCTTAGGAAAACGATAGTGTTGAGTCTAAAAAATATCATTAAGTATTTAATAATGATTGAGTCTCATTTTCCTAAGTTTTAATGAGTAACAAATTTTGTTAAATATATCTATTGCAAAAATTGCCTTTGCTTTTAATGTGATTTTCATGTTTCAGCAAGATGTCCATCTGAAGTGATCTACTATCTGAAGAAGTAGGATCATCTGAAGTGGGTCGTTCTTCTGAAGCATGATATCATCTGAAGACAAGAAGACCATCTGAAGACGTGTGACGTGGCAGAATGTCTGAGATCAGAAACCATATAAAGAGTGCAACCCTCTGAAGATCTCTGATAAAGACTCGAGTCAGTTCAAGGCCTTTTGAAACAAGTCTTTGGTCTAACCTTATTAAGGCAAGCTGCTCAGATACTTTCCTGCACATTTGAATTACATGCACCAAAAAGGAAATGTCTGCAACGCAGTCTTTGCAGTGCTCAGAACAGAGACAGTACTGCACCATCTACCTTGTATTGTGTTAGAAGCTATCAGAAGCTGTTTCACAACGGGATTAATAGCATTAAATGTTATCTCTCAACGGTGAATTCAACGAACATCATCTCAAGCAAAGTATAAATAGCTTCATGCACGTCTTTGCAAGACAGAGAACAATCTAAGAAAAAGAGCCATTACGCTGCAAGTTTTACGTTGTAAAACACTCTGATAAATTTCATTCTTGTACATTAACTTTCATACCCTGAGTCTTACTTAGTTTATTTGTACATCTTTCAGTTCAAGCTCTGAACTGTTTGTAGTTCTTTAGCTTGAACAAAATCTTTCATTCTTAAACACTTGGGTGTTGAGCCTAGAGAGGCTTGTTTGTTAAACAATACTTGGTTGTTAAGCCTGAAAAGGCTTGTTGGGAAAGAATACTTGTTGTTGTAGAGTCTAAAGAGGATTGACAGAAAAGAATACTTGTAATCTTCTGAGGATTAGTGGAAATCCAGGTGCTGTATTTTGCTTTGGGACTGGACGTAGCTCACTGTGGTTGTGAGTGAACCAGGATAAATCCTCTGGCTAAGTTTTCTCTTCTCTAAACTATTTAAATTCAGTTTAAAGCTAACAAGAAGGGAATTGAATTGGCTCATATAAAAGCTTTAACGTAAACTAAGTTTTCCAGAAAATAAGTTTATCAGTTTGAAGGATCTTTAGACTCAGCTTTTAAACTTCAGACTGTTGTATTTCGTCTGAAAGATTTTACAAAAACACCTTGTTTATGAAAAGGTTTCCAAAAACGTTAAAGTTTTATTGAAAAACTATTCAACCCCCCTTCTAGTGTTTCCCTGTTTGTTTCTACACATAAGAACAACCTTGGGGGAATAAGAGAGCCAAAGAGAGAACCTATTCTACACTAGGTGCCACATTGAAGATAAGGCATTCTTGGTGATCATAGATGGTGGTAGTAATAGCAACCTAGGTAGCCATAGGTTAGTTAAAAAGCTAAATCTACCCACTACCCCACACCCAAAACCTTATACACTTCAATGGGTGAGTGATGAGGAAGAATTTAAGGTGGATAGTCAAGTGAGTTTAAGGTTTAATATTGGGAAATATAAAGATGAAATGACTTTTGATGTAATACCCTTAGAAGTCTCACACATCCTTTTAGGAAGACCTTGGCAATATGAGAGAAGGGTAAAGCATGATGGGTTCCCAAATACCTATAAGTTGCACCACCAAGAAAACAAATTTGTATTCATGCCTATGACCTCAAGTGAAGTTAGGGAAGACCAAACCAAACTTAAGTGGTTAATAGAACAAGAGAAAGAAGAAAATTCTAAACAAATAGAAAAGGAATTAGAAAAAGAGGTTAAAAAAAGATTTAATAGTCAAAGGAAATAAGTTAAAAAAGACTTGTCTAAAGGGAAACCTTGGTTCCTACTCCTTAGTAAGGAAACCAATGAGGAGGAAGAAAATGATCCTTTGGGTGATCTTGACCTTCCTCAAGACATAAGAGACTTTTTGAAAGAATCTGGGGACATCTTCCTAAAGGAAATTTGAAGTGGGTTACCGCCTCTTAGAGGAATTGAACATCAAATAGATTGGATACCCGATGCTGTCTTACCTAAGATACCAGCTTATAGGACTAATCCAACTGAAACCCAAGAGATACAAAGGCAAGTAGGATAATTAATAAATAAGGGTTGGGTTAAGGAATCTCTTAGTTCTTGTGCTTTTCCTGTTCTCATCGTTCTAAAAAAGGATGGTACTTGGAGAATGTGTACTAATTGTCGTGTTGTTAACAACATAACAGTTAAATATTGTCATCCCATTCCTCATTTGGATGATTTACTTGATGAATTACATGGAGCCTACATCTTTTCAAAAATTGATTTAAAAAGTGGCTACCATCAAATTCGAATCAAGGAAGGGAATGAATGGAAGACGACATTCAAAATAAAGTATAGACTATATGAATGGCTAGTTATGCCTTTTGGCCTTATTAATGCACCAAGTACATTTATGAGATTGATGAATCATGTACTTCGAGCTTTCTTAGGCAAGTTTGTAGTGGTATATTTTGATGATATACCGGTCTATAGTAAAAACTTTGAAGACCATGTCAATCATCTTAGAAATGTACTTGAGGCTCTAAAAAAGAAACACTTATTTGTTAACCTTGGAAAATGTGTTTTCTATAAAGAAAGTGTCACTTTCTTAGGCTATGTCATTAGTTCAAACGAAGTACATGTGGATGAAGAGAAAATCAAAGCCATCAAAGAATGGTGTACCCCTAAATCCGTGGGGGATGTGAGGAGCTTCCACAGTTTGTCAAGCTTCTATCGGAGGTTTGTCAAGGACTTTAGCACGATTGCTGCTCCTCTTAACGAAGTGGTTAAGAAAAATGTGGGCTTTTGATGGGAGAAGGCACAAGAGGATGCTTTCCAAAAACTTAAAGAAAAACTTATGCAAGTCCCATCTTAGGACTTCCGGATTTTTCTCAATCCTTCGAGATTGAGTGCGATGCATCTAATGTAGGTATAGCAGCCGTTTTAATGCAAAATGGATACCCTATAGCCTATTTTAGCAAAAACCTGAAGGGTGCAATGTTGAACCACCCCACCTATAACAAAGAATTTTATGCTTTGATGAAGGCACTTCAAACATGGTAACACTCCCTCCTACCTAAGGAATTTGTGATACACAATGATCATGAATCCCTAAGGTATATTAAAGGACAAGGGAAGCTTAATAAAAGACATGCAAAGTGGGTTGAATTTCTTGAACAATTTCCCTATGATATTAAATATAAGAAAGGCAAAGCCAACATAGTGGCTGATGCTCTTTCAAGGAGGTACAGTTTACTAGCTACTTTGGATGCAAAGCTCCTTGGATTTGAAAGACTAAAGGACTTATATGTGCATGATTCTTGCTTTTCTGATAAATACAATGCTTATGAAACAACAACAAAGGATGGATTCTATAGGCATGAGGGATTTCTCTTTAAGGGAAATAGACTATGCATCCCTCAAAGCTCCATTAGGGAGTTGTTGGTCAAGGAAGCCCATGAAGGAAGGCTTATGGGACACTTTGGTGCACCCCAAGACCTTGGGGGTATTACAAGAACATTTTTATTGGCCACACATGAACATACAAGTTAAAACACATTGTGATAGATGCTTAAAATGTAAAAGTTGCAAATCAAAGGTAAACCCCTATGACCTTAATTTACACTCCTCTTCTTATTCTTGAGGGACGTTGGTTAGACCTAACCATGGATTTTATTATAGGATTACCTAGGACCCAATGAGGGAAGGACTCTATCTTTGTGGTAGTGGATCATTTTTCAAAAATGTCACATTTTATTCCCTACCAAAAGGTAAATGATGCTCAAATAATTGCTGATATTTTTTTTAGAGAAGTAGTTCGATTGCATGATATACCTAGAAGTATAGTGTCTGATAGGGATACTAAGTTCCTTAGTCATTTCTGGCGCACACTATGGCACAAGTTAGGCAGGAAACTACGTTTCTCTACTACATGTCACTCACAAACTGATGGCCAAATTGAGGTTGTCAATAGGACAATAGGCACTTTGTTAAGGGCAATGGTTCAAAAGTGTCTTAAATTAGGGATACATATCTGCCTCATATAGAGTTTGCATACAATAGGACTAAACATTCTACTACATTGCATACTCCATTTAAGATTGTTTGTGGATTTAACCCACTTACTCCTCTTGATATTTTGCCTATTCCTAACCCTTCTTTTGTGGAGCATAAAGATGGCAAGGCCAAGGCCGAGTTTATTAAGAAACTACATGCTAAAGTAAAGTCTAATATTGAGCGCAGACTGGCCTCTCAAACAAAAACGGCCAACAAGGGTAGAAGGCGTATGGTATTTGAACCCAAGGATTGGGTTTGGGTACACTTCCACAAGGAGAGTTTTACCACCCAGAGGAAGTCTAAGCTATCTCCTAGGGGTGATGGACCTTTTCAGGTCTTGGAGCGCTTGGGTGATAATGCGTACAAGATAGAACTTCCTGGTGAGTATGGTGTAAGTGATACATTTAATGTTTTTGACTTATCTTTGTTTGATGTAGGTGATGACTATCGAGATTTGAGGTCAAATCCTTCGCAAGGGGGAGGGCATGATGGCACAGCACAGGAGTCACCTATTGAAGCAGCTGTTAGAGACATTAGTGGCCCTATGACTAGAGGAAGGGCTAAGAAGCTAAAGGAGGATATGGGAAGGTTGGAGACCTACAGTTTTATGGAAAATACCCTACAAAAGGACATCACTACCTTACAGAAGGACATCATTGACCAAGGAATAAAATACATGGTCCTATGTACCACCCTAGATTAGGACTCTTTTGTATTTTCTTTTATTTTTGTAATTTTCCTTTTTTATTTCTCTAGTAGGAGGCGCTATTTTTAATGGCTTTATTCACTAAGAGTTAGCTTAGCTAAAAGCCTAGGAGGTCATGGGATCAAATCCCATTAGGAGTAGAATTTTAGTCTTCCTTGTTTTCCTTCTTTTTTTGGCTGCCCATATTTCCTATAAATAGGAGGCTCCTCTTCTTCATTTTGTAACTTCTATTTTGAGTAATGATATAATGTCAAAATTCCTCCTCAAACTTGTGAGTAGAGAAGGCTTGGTGGTTCTTGCTCAAACCATTTGAGACTTATCTGATTCCTTCGAATTAGTGGCGTCTAGCAACGATCTTATCTGCCGCAGGAGTTGCCTGCTACAGTGGCGATCACCTCCACTTCAATCCCCTTCCATTTTATCATTTTATTCTTCAATTCCCTTTACTTTTGTGGGCTGAATTTGCTGTAATTTTCCATCATTTTGGCCAATTCTAACTCTGACTTTTGCCCCCTTTATTCAAATTCTAGATCCGGGAAATCAGCTGCTATCACATGGTGTCCAAGTTTACCACAATGAGAGCACCCAATACCTTCCTTAGAAAACCTTACAGGCTTTTTAAACTTTTATCAGAAGGCTTTTATGAACACTCTAAAGAGTATCCTAAACCACATTTATTGTTGAAACCTTTCTGAATACCTAGAACTTTATTCAAATTTTTTGTTCCTTTAACAAAGTTTGCTAGGTCTAGGGTAAGTTCATCAATTTTCTTTTGAAGTTTTCTAACTTACATCAGAAGATTGATTACTTGAACCACTCTTCCTTAAACTTTCAAGTTCTGCTTTGAGTATAAGGTTCTCATGTTCAAGCTTTCCATTGCTTTGACACATTTTTGCATAAGCTTTGTTTAAATCTTTGTACTCAGAAAAATGTTCTTTTGAACTCTCAAATAAGTCATCATAGGCTTCTTGAAGATTTGGGTTAGAAAGTACCTCAATCTTAGAGCTGTCTAAACAAAGACTGGCCATCAGACAAAGATTTGCTTCCTCAGATGACTCATCTTTATCCTCTGAGGTAGAATCATCAAGGTCTTCCAAGGTTGCCTTCAGACCCTTCTTCTTCTTCTGGAAGGATGGCTTCTTTAGTTTGGGACACTCAACCTTGATGTGACCAGATTGCTTGCACTCAAAGCAAACAATCTGGCCTTTATTTGATGTGGAGGCATCCTTGTTGAATCTCTCATTTCTATTTTTGAATCCTCTGCTCCTTTTTTAATCTTCCCTTCTTTTGGAGCATCTTCTTGTTCTTTCTACTTAACAGAGCAAGATCTTCATCTTCAGACTCCTCTTCAGACGCTTCTGAGCCGTCTGAAATCTCCTTAGCTTGCATGGACTTCATGGCTCCTTGTCTGAGATTCTTGGCTTTAGTGTTGAGAGCCAATGACTTCTTCTTGCTGACATCTTCTCCAAGTTCCAACTCATGGACTTTGAGAGATCCTAATAGTACTTCTATCTTCAAGTAGTTAAGATCCTTAACTTCAAGAATAGCAGTAACTTGGGTCTTCATTGCTTGGGCACGCTCCTTAGGATCTTCCTATTACGATCCCCAAAATCAAAGGTTTTTCCCAAGGACTTGAGTCCATTGGTGATTGTTTGGAATCTTCCAAACATCTGGTCTATGGTCTCAGTTTCCTGCATCTTGAACATCTCATACTGATGTACAAGCATGCTGGTCTTTACTTTTTGACGTTTTTCGTTTCCTCATGCATTGAAGCTAAGTTATCCCAGATCTCCTTTGTTATCTCACAACCATGAACTTTCTCATATTCTGGTTTTTATAAAGCTCAAAAAAGATATAGAGTTTGGCTATAGCATTGAGCTAAACTCTGGCCTTTTGCTCACTCATCTATTTTGACTTGGGAATAAGGTAATTTCCACACCTTGGAACATAGTCACCATCAATAACAATCTCCTAGAGATCAATGTTGCTTGATTCTATGAACAACTTCATTTTGTCCTTCCAATAGTGATAATCCTCACCATTGAAGGCAGGGGCCTAGTCACAAATGCTCATTATGTGATGTATTGACTTGTTGAGGTTGATGGCTCCATCTTAGCAACATCTACTCCTCTTCACTTGTAAAAGTGCTCAACCCAGAGGATCTACTCCTCTAATACCAACTGTAAATACACAGGTAAACACAAGAAAAGGGGGGTTGAATATTGTTTAATAAAACTTTTCATTTTAAAGATGGATTTCTCAGAAAAACACTTTTTTAAAAAAAACTTTAGACAGGTTTTCAAGGGTTTTTTGAATTTTGCTCTCATATCTGGAGTATTTCAGACAAGAGGTTTTTCTAAACAACTTCTTTTTATAAATGGAAAAGACGTTAAATAATCACTTTTCTGGTCCCCTTTGGTTAACGTAAGCATATATAGAGAGTAAATGGATAAGAGAACTTAGCCAAGATATTTATCTTGGTTCACTCACTACCAGTGTGAGTTACGTCCATTCCCAGAGAAAACTTTGCTTCTGAATATTCCACTAATCAAAGCTGATTACAAGTATTCTTTTCAGACAAGCCTCTTCAAGCTCAAATACACCAAGTATTGTTTTCACACCTAGCCTCTTCAGGCCCTACCAAGTATTGTTTTCTCACCTAGCCTCTTTAGGCTCTAATAGCTTAAGTGTTTACAAATGATAAATGAACTTGAACTTCAAATGAGTTCACGTTAAAGGAATTGTACAAGAAAATTGTGATTCAACACAAGATATGAAAGTTGTGTACAATGAAAATAATCAGAGTGTAATCTAATAAGATTTCAGCAGCGTTTTTGCTTTGCAAATCTTGCGTGTAGGTTCTGTATTTAGCTTCATGGAAGAGATTCTCTATTTATAAGATTATGGGTTCTCTCTCTCCAAACTTTTTCGTTTAGGAATAGTATTTAATGCGATGGAAGTTGTTGTGAGCAACTCTGACAAAAGGTACGAGGTAGGCAACGCTGTTTTGAACACCGTAGACTTGCAGCGTAGATTACCTCTTTAGTGCTTCACTTTTGAACTTGATCTAGAAAGTTACCTTTTGTCTTTCCTTATTTGTGTTTGAACCTTGCGTGTGAGTAGGGCTGCACATGGATCTAGCCGACCCGACCAACCTGATCAACCCAACCCAACTCAACCACTATTTGGTGGGTTGGGTTGGGTCATCGGGTCTGTTTGGGTTGGGTAAGCATGAACCCAACCAATTTAGGTTGGGTAGTGAGTCTGGGTAAGTACAACCCGATGTACCCTACCCAACCCGACCTCCTATATAAAAATCTATTATATTATTAATAATAATCTTATTTGAATTAAATTTAGTAACAGTAAAATAAAATTTAATTAAAAATCGGTGCCATAATAGAACATTAGTTTATTAATTTGTGAGATGGAGACTTTTATGGTTGTAGAATATCCTATTCGGAACATTTATTAACTGCAATGTGCTAAATTTTTTAACTAAATTGTGTGTGCAATTAAAGTGTATGTCATATTTTTTCTAGTTTTGATTTATAAAATTTTTGAAAAATTTATATGGCCAAAGTGTCAAAATGATGGAACTACTGGTTTATATAATTTATGAAGTCCAAATGGTGATAAAAAAAAATTAAATAACCTGTTTCTATAAATTTATTATTTTTATTTTTTCTAATTTTTTTAATTATCATAACCTGATCACCCAACCCGACCCGACCTTGATCGGTTTGGTTAGGTTAGGTCCATAACAGAAAATGGAAAAAAAAATCGACCCAACCCAACCCAACCCGAACATGGTTAATCGGGTTGGGTTTAAAAGTAGTGCAAATCCAACCCAACCCAACCTATGTGCAGCCTTACATGTGAGGATATGCATAAATTGTGACTTTTCCTCCTCTGAAGATGTACTTGGCTTCAGACAGATTTACTTCAAATAGCCTTGAGCTCTTCAGACAATAGTACTTTCAGATGGCCTTGAGACTTCAGATGACCTAATCGTCTGAAAAATATTGATGTCATGATCTAAAAGATTTTAAAACTATTAATATTAATGAAGCATTTTCTTAGTTTGTTATCATCAAAATTAATTGTGGGGTGTCTTAGAATTTAAAGTCTTGAGACTCAACACCCAAATATTTGCAAATGAGTTGTGGTAGTTTATTGTTAAGAAATTAGTTTTTCATGCTACTCTTGAACTGAAAATAGAGCACGTGGACATAAAATAGCAGTGCAATTCTTGATTAAGACACAAAAAGTTGTTAACCTACATCTTTTAGTATTAGAGGATAGTTAAGCTTCATAAATCTTGGCATGGCCAAGCAAGATGGTAGCATCACACCTACAAGACTTGCAATAAAAAATAATGAGAAGTGGCAGAGGATAATAGCCCACGTGCTCCTATTGGATTTTTTGAGTAAACTATCCGACTCGGGGGGCAATTGTTCTGGATCGAGATGATACGCGGCCAGATTTGCTTTGCCAAGGTCTTCCGGGATTGATTCAGATCTGACACATCTGGGGCCGTCTAGGCCATTTATCCATTTATGACATTCGTCACATATTTCAAGTATAACCAGCATCCACATGTCGGCACAGTGCATCACGACTACAATTATCAGCATATGACGGCGCGTGCACCCAACCTCGGACAAGCGCGTGATTGCAATTTTAGGGATCCGTTACAACCACCTAACGGACTTTCCCGCCAAAACATAGTTATAAATAGCACGGTGGTGTAGCTTATCAGGTGTGTTTTCATTCTGATATACTGAAACTCTGCTAGAGCATCTTGCTGACTTAAGCATCGGAGTCCCTGCAGGTACACCACCACCAACCGTTGTTCGTCGCCGTCAATCCACTGTGAAGATCGTCGTTTGCAACCACATCTGGATTTCTGGAAGATCAAGATAGATTGAACATTCATGGGTATGTAATCTTAGAGTAGACATTTTTTTTTATATTTTAAATTGTATAATGTACATTAAACTGGAGTAATTTGATGAAGCATCAAACAATTTTTAAAATTTATGAAATTTTATAGGTTTAATTGATCTATTTGATAAAAACTGTCAATATGACGGTTAGATTGATAAAATTTAATGTTTATAAAAGTTATTAAATGAAGTAACTTTACCATGAGTTACTCCTAAAGTAAGTTAATCGCCACATTCACCCGCACCCGCACACGCACACACACGCACACATGAATATTAAGAGATAATTAGATTGTATAAGGAATTTAATTTGAATATACATATTGAAGATTAAAGAATAAAAATTTTGAATTTGAAAAATTAATTTATAAAAATCAATTTTTCCAATCATATTATTCAACTATAATATTTTATATAATTTTAAGATTATCATATCGTTTTATATAGTTTAAATTTTGAGATGCTTATCAATCATTATATTTCAATTTTAAAACTAGATCATTTAATATTTTAATTAATAGTGATTGATAATTATATAACTAAATGACTTACATTGTTAAAATGATAATAATAAAATTTAATTTTGATCTAAAAATATATAAAATAGGTGGAAAATAAAAAAAAGTAATCGTAAATTTTTAAATTTTAAAAAATGAATTTTTTCAAAAGATTGAGAGATATTTGAGGGACTGCTCAAAAAATCTTTTTAAGGTGTGTGAAAGACACTCTCAAAGAAAAAGAGTGAAAAAAATATAACACGTGACTTTCTAATTAAAAAGTAGAGAAAATGAGTACCTTACTCTCCAAAGTGAGGTGTTGTGACTTAAGCAAATAAGGACAGTCCAGTCCAAAAGACCAGTCCATTAGGTGAAAGAACCTCGTAGCTTTATTTTTATTTTTTTGAAATCTGAGAACCTCATAGCTTAAATATACCATAATGAGTGTCTTATTCCACTTAATGTGAAACTCATAACACGGGATCTCAAATTTAATATTTAGAGAGAGTTGAATATATATAAAATTTAAGAAACAATATAACATACAATATATCTATGAAATTTAAGAAACAATATAATATACAATATATCTATTTAAAAATATTTGTAATATGTAATTATATTTTTATTGTTATAAATAGAAATTCACTCAAATTTAATAAATTTTGAAGCGATTTGATTTGATTTTAATATTTATTATTGGAATTGATATTTTTGCCTTTACTAATTAAGTGATAATTTAACCTATTGCAAACAGAAGCTAATAAAATAAATTGCTGATAGTTATTACTTATTAAAAAAGAATGAAATTTCAAATTTCAATAAATAACATTAGTAGGGAAAATACTTTCAATGAAGAAAATTTTCTTACAATTTAAGCCCAAGAAATAAATTATATAAAAATATACGCATTTCACAGGAGGAGAATTAAATAATAGGATTTTTATATATAAATATAATTATTATACGCATTTAAGACGTCTTTATTTATGAGAGAGAGGAATGTGTTTCTAGATTTGCCTTCAAGACATTTATGATTGATCTATGGACTTTATACTCGCTCTATGGATTTGGATTTGCCTTCAAGACATTTATGATTTCTATAGACTCTGAACTTTGCTCACTTTTCTAGGGATTTGGATATGTTGTTTTCATTCATGGAAAGACTTTAAGTTGAAAATATTTTCATAATTTATTTTAAAAAATTTCTCCTTATTTACAAGATTCTTCGAATTTGCCGGAGATTTCTTCTTGTTGCGAATTTATTGCAAAGAACTTAGGGCAACACTCAAATTGTTTATATTCATCACACTTCTCCCACAAATCGCGCACTTTGATCTCAAACTCATCTGAAGCTAGTTGTTCTCTTCATACTAGTTTCTCCACTCCCCTGTGCTACAAAATTTCTTCCTTACCTTCAAACAACTTTGCATACACATGGCTCTGTCTCAAAATGACTTTTTTGACATATTTTCTTGGTTACCAGCAAAAGCAATCTACAGGTTCAAATCAATCAACAAGTCATTCTACAATTTTTCAAAAGAAGCCTATTTTGCAATAAAGCAATCTTAGAATTCATTGGCAAATGATGACACAAGCTTCTTCATTCAACCAGATATATTCCAAAGGTATAATACTCGAGTTGAGTTGCACCCATTACCAGAAGAGGAAGCATCTTCAGGTGTGTCTAATGATGTTTTGAAATTCCTCTCAAACTCAAATAGAGTCCTAGCTTCAAGCAATGGCTTGATTCTTTGTGACACTACAAGTACGGACATTGATGAGTTATTCATTTGTAACCCAATTACAAAATCTCATTTGCCAATTCCTAATTATCCAAATCAATTTCAAGAACCCCTTGATATTGATCTTAATGTCATGTTCAAATGCTACCATGACTTAGATGACTTCTCTATATTTCTTTTTGAAAACCCAAAACATTGGTCCTCATATTTTAAATGCAAGGTTTACCATGCTAAGGAAGGTGTTTGGAAAATAATGGAAAGAAGCTTCTCCATTGGTAGTAGGAGCATGAAATTCAACATGCCTGTGAATCACAATGGAGCACTTCACTTTATTTCAGATAGTTACCCTTACATTACCAGATGGCGCTCTCATTTCAGGCCATATATAAAGTCCTACAATCTCAAAACTGGTGTGTCAACCATGCTTAGATTGCCCAAAGAAGCAAAAAGGGGCTCTCATGACAAGAGTCGTAACATGGGCATCTTCAAATGGAGCAAAGTGTCAAGCTTATTAGATCAGTCCATTTGTTTGTTAAGATTAAAAAAACTTGTCTTTACCATATGGGTTTTGACAGATTATGCATCAAGGTCATGGAAAAGGATCTTGAAATCAAGAGTGAAAGCAATGGGATTGAAGGAAAAATATCCTAAAGTAACAGGGTTTACGGTTATGAATGGTGATCTTTTGATTTTTGCTACAGAGACAAAGGTGTATAGTTATGGTTTGAGTGAATTAAGATATATAATGAGGCTTGAGGAATTATGTGAGCATGGATGTGGAAAAGTCTCCTTTACTCAAATACTCTTCGTCCTTGTGGAACTGCGGCTGCAACTTTGCCTTGTTAAAACTGAGATACTACTCATCGTCCAGGCCAAGAATAGAGTGGAAGCCCATTTGAAAAAAGAAAAAAAAGAATCCCATTTTGTTTGTTTATTTTATATCTTGTTTTCATTTATGTTTCTGCTGTGATCCATCTTATGCTCAAACATCATCATGAGACGTACATAAATTATTCGCTATGTCTTAGTTTGTTGCAGGAGCAATTTTTTCTTTTATAAATTATCGCTATCTCGAATAAATTAGCTTTCCCAGGATTATTTTTTTCCATTTAAAGGAATATTTAGTAGCTAGGATTTCCTGTACATGACTAAATGAGTCTATATAAATTCCTTAAAGGGCTTGACTTCTATAAAGTGGGAGATTCACTTTAAAAGACATGAAATAAAAAAGTTATATAATTAAACAAAAGATTATAAAAAAAATAAAGTTAAATATACATTGCTAAAGGGGAGTTGGTGGCAAATAAAACAGAATGAAAAAAATAAAAAGGGGTTAGCTTACTTCTTGCGGAGTTGGTGGCAAATAAATCAGAATGATAAAATAAAAGGGGACTGCTTGCGAGTAGGGGTGGAAACAGCCCAGGCCACTCGTCGGGGGCCTACTACCCGACCTACATCAGGTTCAGGCCAATTTATTAAATAGATTAGGCCAAGGCTTTTTTAAAAGCCTATATAGCAAAACAGGTGACGCTTCAGGCCATCGAAAAAGCCTTTTGAGCCTATCAGACCGGTCTATTTAACTAAATATAAACAAAATACTAATATTTCTTATATTGCTATTATTATTATAAAGATTTTTTATTACTTTTCCTTGTAATTATATACATATTAGCTTGTATAAACATTTAAGTATGTTAAAAACTTGAGCCTATAAGTCTATTCATATATATGCTTGATATATTCAAGTACCTTACTATAAAAATAGGCTTTTAAACAGGCTTTCAGGTCATGTCAAACTTTAAATAGGTCAGGCTCAAACCATAAAATAAAGCCTATGTCAGGTAAACAAGTCAAGCTCAAGCCATGAATTTAAGGTGCAGGTCAGGCTCTGGCCTTGAAAAGCCTAGCTCGGCTCGGCCTATTCTCATCCCTACTTACGAGAAATTAGGTTGTTCATATTGGATTTTGGATTTGTTTTGAAGTAAAAAAAACAATCCAATATAAGGGATGTTAGATTGAATTGAATTTTTTTGAAGTAAAAATATTCTATCCAATTATATTGATCATTCAATAATCCGGTTTAAAAGTATTATCCAATCTAATCTAATTTAAAGTGATTTAAATTATATTGGTTTTTGATTTATGTCATCATATATGATACATGTAATATAAATCATGAAATATATAATAAATATTAAAATTAAAATTTTAAATATTTCAACCAATAAATCATAAGTGAATTAAACATATGATTAACATATAGTTAATCGATGTAAACTGAAAGAAAATTTAGGCAATTAAAGTCACAAGCAATTGATAATTATTTCTAAAAATATTGCATTCCTTCACTGTTAATAATTGATAATCAATCCAATCCAATGTAAATGTAAATTAGATCAAATTAAAAATCACAAAAATGGAATTTTTTCTATTGGAATAGATATTGCTTCTTAGATATTATCGTAAAATCTTTTAAATTGAACTTATATATACATATGTTATGATACATTTTTATTTTTATAAGTATATAATCATGAAATTACTCATGCTAATTTATTTTTTATTATTTTATTAAAATTTTACATAATATCGTTTTAATTTTAATATATCTATAAATATATCAATTTTTAAATTAGTTTTTATGTTTCACATTCTCTTTTTTTATATAAATTTTTTATATTAATAAATATAAGTTTCAATAAAAATATATAATAAAATGAAATGAAATAAAATATCATTGATAAAATAAAATAAATAAAACACAACATAAATAAACGAGTAATATATTATTTAGAAATGTTAATTGCAATACTTTAAAGATTAATCGTATCATTGTTTAATACAAGTATCTACTCATATTTTAATAATTGAAGTGTTAATAATTGTTAAGCCATTGCCATATTAATCACATTTTAATATTTTAATACATATATTACTTGTTTTAATACATGAGTTGATACTTCAATAAACAAAAGTCTTAGATTTTTAATGAAGTAGAGATAATTTTGTCTATTAATATTTTGTTATCAAAATATATATTTTTTAGCTTTTTATAGTGAATATTTTAATTAGGTTAATATATTCCAGGTACATTTACTTCAATATTTTAAGTACTAATGTTCTTTCATGTAAACTTTCTTTCACACATGTTGTATTGTAATTTAAATATTAATAAACAGTATTGTAAAATTTCATTTTCCTGTGGTTTATATTTATCTTTATGATTTAGTAATTAATGTATTTTTATATGAATTTTATTACTATGCATTTACACAGACATTCGTTGAATCAAGACTTTAAAGTCTAAGACACTCCATAATTAATTTTGATGATAAAAAATTAAGTAAATGCTCCATTGGACATTAACAGTTTTAATTCTTTCAGATAATGACATCAGATTTTTTCAGACAGATGGGTCATCTGAAGTCACAAAGCCATCTGAAGGTACTGCTGTCTAAAGAGATCAAGGTTATCTGAAGTGAATCTATCTGAAGCCAAATAATATTTCAGACGAGGAAAAGTCAAAATTCGTGTACATCCTCACACGCAAGTTTTAGACATAAATAAAGAAAGACAAAAGGCAACTTTCTGAATCAAGTTCAAAAGTGAAGCACATAAGAGGAAATCTGCGCTGCAAGTCTACAATGATAAGAACTACGCTGCCTACCTCGTACCTTTTGTCAGAGATGTTTCACAACGGTTTCCATCATATTAAATTTTACTTCTAAACAGACAAGTTTTTTGGAGAGAAACATACCCAGAAGCCTATAAATAGAGAAGCTCTTCCTTGAAGAAATACACAAAACTTTCACGTAAGATTTGCAAAGCCAAAACGCTGTAGAAATCTATTAAGATTATACTATGATATTTTTCATTGTACACAACTTTCATATCTTGTGTTAAATCACAATTTCTTGTACAATTTCTGAACGAAGAACTTATAGCTGAAGTTCAAGTTCATTTTTATTTGTAAACACTTAAGTTGTTAGAGCCTAAAGAGGCTAGGTGAGAAAAGAATACTTTATCTGTAAACACTTAAGTAATAGAGCTTGAAGAGGCTTGGCTAAAACTTGCAATCTTTGTTGATTAGTGGAAAATCCAGAAGATAAGTTTGCTCTAGGACTGGATGTAGCTCACTGTGGTTGTGAATGAACCAGGATAAATACATTGGCTAAGATCTCTTAACCCCCTACTCTCTATATCTCCTTGTGCTAACCTAAGGGGATAAGAACAATGATTATTAAACATTTTTTAAGTTTTAAAAAGAAATCAACTTAGAAAATCTCTTGTCTAATATCCTTCAGATAAGAGAGCTCATTTCAGATAACCCTTGAAAACCTGTTTGAAGTTTCTTCAAAAGAATTTTTGAGGAAATCCATCTTTAAAACAAAATTTTTTAATAAACACAATTCAACCCCTTTTTTTTGTTTACCTGTGCATTTACAAAATCCAATAACATGTTGCCACATCATTTAATGAATATGGCGCCTCATGTATTTTAAACTCATTAAATGATGTGTCAACACATCATTGGATGACTGTGTACAATAATTTTACACTTACAGTTTATATTTATTTAATTATTTTTATATATGTTTTATCTCCATGTAGTATAAAAATTTACCCATGTAATTTAGATGTTAATGCACTTTAATTTAAAGTTTTCTTTCATGGATGGTATAATCATTATGTAGTTTAGGTATTAATGAGCATCTAAGTAAAATTTCAAATCTTATCTAATGTATTTTATTATTCACCCTTGAGATTTTGATATTAATACTAACATGTTAGTTGAGACATAATAGCTCAAGTAATATCATTGCATATAAACACAACTAATCATTTTAGATTCATTTTCCTTATATATATAAAAGATATTTTAAAATAAATTTTAAGGACTTCTGGCCTATCAGTCTCTGTAATGTGATTTAGAAGTTAATCACTAAAGTCATTGTGACGATACCAAAACCTTTCATGACTGATTTAATTAGCCCTCTTCAGAGAAGTTTTTTCCCTGGCAGAGGAACCTCTTATTGTAACATCCCAAAAATTAGGGTTTAAAGAAGTATAATAAAAATCATAAGTTAACAACTTTGTTAAGTTACAAGGTTGGAAATTGGGTAAAAGTTTGGAATTTTAGAGGGAGTAATAAGGGTAAGAACAAGTATTATGTCTCAAACTTTCAGTCAGAAATAAACTTAGAAGAAATCAAGCTAGAGTGTAACGGTTAAAGCCACTTGAGGCTACTCCTATCTAGTTGGCCAGCTGGTCATTGACAGACCGGATAAGAGACTACTAGCTAGTCGACTTGGTTGAGGAGTGGTCATATACACGAATCTTCTAGGCGACCTTGTCCGACCCGGCTAAAAGAATTCTAGTCGGCTATCTGGATGATCGAAAGACTGACTAGATAGAAAAAAGATTGGCTGGCTAAAAGATCCTATCTAGCTGTCTGCCTCAGCCATCCGCCTCGGCTATCCGGATGGCCAAAAGACTACCCAAATAAAAAGATTGCCCGACTGTCTGGCTCGGTCGTCTGTCTAGGCTGTCCAGTCAGAATGTTTTCATCTGTTTTGTGAGCATTTCGTTCAAGCGAGAATTCCTCGCTTGAGCGAATTTATCAGCAAAAACAAAGGGTTTTGGATGTTGTCATTTTCGCTTGAGCGAAGGAACTTTTTCCTAAGAGAAAATTAGACAGAATTCCTACTTCTGGTTCTCGCCCAAGCGAAAATATCTTGCTTGAGTGAAAATGTGCGAGGTTGTTTCTTTAAAATCCCGACTCTAGAGCATTCAAGCCCATTCCAAACACTTTTCCTCACTCACTTGCGTGCCCTAGTGATAAGTGCAAATTATATGATATATTCTTGTATTTTTACTGCACTTATCAAGGGTAAAATTGTAATTTATGCCCCAAAATAATCCATTTTTAGTAATAATTGTGTTTATTTGATTTGAATTTGAATTTGATGCTATTTTAATAGAAGATCTGTTAATTTTGTAGATTTATGAGGAAGATTTGAATGAGGAAAGAAGATAGCATTATTTAAGGAGAGGATCTGCGAATTTGAAATTTAAATAAGAGCAAATAAAGATAAGATCAGCTGCCATTTAAACAAGGATTCTGTGGATAACTTCCCAATTCAAATTCAAAGGCAGAATAAATAACATAATCAGATCAAAAAGAGGGAAACAAGGAAAGCCAAGCAAACAAGGATAAGATCAGGAAGAGATCAAGCTGTTAAAAGAAGAAATAGAGCAATCAGTTACGCGTTCCACGCTTCACTTGCGCTTAGCGCAAATTTCAGATTTGCTTTCTGTTTCCTGCGCTGCAGATGCACTGAGCGCAGATGAAGCGCAGCTGCGCGTATTAGTTTTAGATCTGTTTTCAAATCAGATTCCTTCCAGATTTAAGATAGCTTTCCTAAGTCTATAAATAGGACCTTTCTGCATAGATTAAAAGGGGGCTGGAGTCGGTGAGCTTAGAATAGAGTGTGAAGATAGAGGCACACAGATTGAAGAAGGTGACAGATTCTTCGTTGGTTTGTAATGGCTACCATGAGTAGCTAAACTCTCCAGTTGGATTGGATGTAGTTGATTCAATCCTCAAGTGTAGGTGAATTCTCGTATTTAATTATAAATCCATGTTTTTATATATATCGGTATTTTTATGCTTTTCTTCATGCATAGCTTCCGCGCATGCGCCAGAGTTATAGGCTAGTGTCAGGATATAACGTGATAGAGATTTCTGGCTAGTATTAGAGTTTGGGAAAGCCTAGACATAGGACACCTAAAATTGCGATTGCTAAAATACTCATAGTAGTTACTATAGGGTCATAGGAGAAAGTGATCATTGAAGAAGAAGTAGGAAATCTCTTCATAGCTGACACTATGGGTCTATAGGGCGAATTGATAGTGTTAACGAACAGAAAGATAGAGGAATCAAGCCAGGGTAATTTGTCGCTTGGGAGAACCCGCATGAATTATTTTTGAGTATTTTATCACTGTGGAGACCAGGGTAAAATAATATAGTTTGGCTAAGGTATTATAAAAAATAAATTCATAATTAAAGAAGGGATTCACATATACAAGGGGTGCGATGATACGAAGTCTAATCCTAATCCAAGTAAATTTATCTTACCCTATTTTATTGCTTTATCTACTTTATGCCATTTAATTTCTGCATATTAAATATCATTCCAAAAAATAGTTCTCACTTGATAATCTGATCACTAAAATTATACGAAGTGAATCGTTCCCAGTGGATACGATAAACTCATACTTACTATTATACTGCTGAAATTTTGGTACGCTTGCCAGAATCTCATCAAGTATTTTTGGCGCCGTTGCCGGGGAACGGTGTATCAATTTGTATAGATTTGGGAGGTCTAATTATCAAGTTGTATATACTCTATCTTAGGATTAGATTTTTATTTTTTTTATTTTTAGGAAATTTTAGGAATTTTTCTTTTTGTTTTTATTTTTATTTTTATTATTAAAATTCTCTTCCACACTTACCCTTTCCAAGTTTTCTTGTTTATGCTTTTAAGAGGCCAAGTGTCCACAAATCAGCTACAATTTGATCCAGAAATAGAAAGGACATCAAGGAAGAACAGAAGTAGAAATAAGAGAAGGAGACGAGGAAGAAGTCGAGAAGAAAACAAAAATATTTTATTTTTAATTATTTTATTTTAATTATTTTCTTTTTATTTAAAAAAAGGCAAGGATAAGCTTAAGGAGACAATCCCAACACTCTCTGTTCAACCACCCCAAGTGAAGTAAATGTTGAATAGCTTCTGAATGGCAAAATCCACCAAGAAGAACACTTAGAGAATAACAAAATCCACCAAGAAGAACCCTTGGAGATTATGTTAGGCAGCAAGAGCCAAAATATTTCTCCCACACCCCGATTCCAGGTAACTTTTCTAATTCCAACAATTACTCTAACAATTTTTCACAGGATTGGGGAAGTTACCATAATCAGAATTTTGGGTGGCACCAGGATGATGTTTCACTCCGCATGCAACATTCTTTTTAACAGTAGCAAATTTACTCTTCAGATCAACAAAGAGACTCAAAATTTTATGAGTATATGGAAGAACTCAACCGAAGCAATATATAATTTCAGAAGGAGAGTAAAGAAGCAAGAAGAAATAATGATGCTTTGATAGAGCAGATAGCAAAACAAAGAGACTCAAAATTTTATGAGTATATGGAAGAACTCAATCGAAGCAATATACAATTTTAGAAGGAGAGAGAAGAAGCAAGAAGAAATATTGACGCTTTGTTGAAGCAGATAGCAGAAATAAGAGTCAACCAACAGTCAGAACAAATCTTAGCGAATGCATTACCCAACCCCGAAGAGCAGTGCGACGACATTGTTCAGCTGATAGGGGAGGAAACCAATGACAATCTGGCTGATGAAAAAGAAGAAGGTGAAGCAGAAGAAGAAGAAGAAGAAGAAGAAGAAGAAGAAGAAAAAGAAGAGGAAATTGAAGAAACACAAGAAAGAGAAGCTGATGAATGAGAATCAGAAGAAGCTGATGAAGAAAAGAAAGAAGAAGAAGGTGCAGTAGAAGTAGAAGAAGAAAAAGGAGAAGATGAAACAGGAGAGATTGTGCTTAAAGAAGAAATTGACTGTAAAGGGAGAAAGAGAACAACATATATGAGGGTGTACATGATGAAAAAGATCAAGAAAATGAGAAAAAGAGTGAACAGGGAGATAGTGAATCAAAACCCGAGGAAGGAGGGGAAGTAGTACCAAGACCAAAGACCTTGTCTTATCCAACTAGCTCTCCAAAGGAAGATCAAGAAAGGCATGGTGCAAGTGTTAAACCTTCCAGACCTCACAAAAGAAAGGCATGCAATCACACTGACCAGAACAGGGCAAAGAGAAGAAAAGTCAAGCTAGAATCAAATTCAGAGCCTAGAGCTAAATTGAAGACAAAGTGGTCAGTTGTGTTTCATATAAAAGACCCCTGTGAAGCAAAGAAATTGAGAACAATCAACTGTGAATCATCCAAGCTTCAGGAAAAGAAGACTCATGCACATGAGAGCAAGATAATAAAGAAAAGGAAAGTCAAGCCAAGGGAGTCAGAAGCATGGTCTAATTCTAGAAAGAAGCCCAAATGGTCAAAGTCATATCACACTACAGCTTGTTCCAAGGCAGGATTATAGGGAGGATTATTGGCCAAAGAATGGAAGGGTGTAGTACACAAGCTCACCAAAAGATTTCAGTTTCAACCACCTTGAGAGAATAGGCATCGAGCTAGAAGACGTTAAACAAGCGCTTCCTGGGAGGCAACCCAGAGATTTTTAAGTTTTTAATTGTTTTTAGTTTTATTTTGTTTTTGTTTGATAATAAGAATTTTTCTTTTTTTTTTTAGGATTTAGGAAATTTTCAAAATTTATTGGAATAAGTTTGTGGAAAACAAAATTTTAAAACAATAGGAAGTAGCAGAAAACTTGACTAAAAATTTCAAAAATTTCATTTTGTTTTATGCGCTCAGCGCAGGTAAAGCTCAGAAGTACACTTTTAGTCACTGTTTTCTGCACTTCACTTGCGCGCAGCGGTGTAGAATTCTAAAACTGTAACCTACGCTCCACTCATATTGAGCGCAGGTGGAGCGCAGGTACGCGCTTGTGCTTAAATTGAACCAGAAACAGGGGGAGGTCATTCCCTTCCTCCTCCCCTGTTATCTTGGGCACCGTTTCTCTACTTTCCAAGTGCTTTCTTTTCACTTTTCCACTCACAAACCTCCATCAATTTTGAATCTTTCAAAGTAGTTTTCACCAATTGGAATTTTCGTTTTCCTCTATTTTTATGGTTTAAACTCTAAGATAGCAACCTTAGAATGTGAATGTGCATATTGTTGATAATTGCTATCTTGGATGTGATTATGGCTGTGCGGAATTTGAAGAACAAGTTTTCTATTGAAATGCTTTTTGCTTTGTGAGTTATTGAAGCTTGAAAGTGTTATGCTCTGTTTCTTGCAAAATTTTGAACTTGCACTTTCCAAGGATTAATTGAGTGCTTGCAAAACAAATGAGTATATTCTGTTTTTAGGAAGCCATTACCAAATGCAACTGAAATTTTATTGTGAAGAGATTAATTCTGAATTTTGCATGCAAATTGGTTAATGATAGGTTTCCACGTTCTTCATAAATTAGTGTTTGCAATAAGGAATCATTGAAATAAATGTGTTTTTGGCAACTAACTGTTGTTATTTGACTTTTCAGATGCCTAGGATCAAATACACTGCTGGCTTTTCTCGTGGCTCTAGCTCACGAAGAAAAGGTATGGGAAAGAGGGTCAGAGATGAACCCCATTATGATCCCATGAAATTCAAAAGTGCAC
Organism: Sesbania bispinosa; assembly: GCA_026901365.1. NCBI lineage: Eukaryota > Viridiplantae > Streptophyta > Magnoliopsida > Fabales > Fabaceae > Sesbania > Sesbania bispinosa. Next base: position 1,898,155 of record QLOH01000074.1, read on the forward strand.
AGGCTGCTGCAAAGTATAAAGCTTTCAGACCATATCCACAGAGGGATTTTCCACCTTTTGAAGCATCTGTAACAGACTCATACCCATGCTTGCTGCTTGAAGAGTTCCGGATATTCTTGCAGTGGCCTGGGGACAGGCCTATTCATCAAGGGGGAGGTGGAGCAGCATGATGAGGACTTACAGGATATAGAGGATGAAGATTGATACTGGTGTTTTTCTTTCTTTTCATTCTTTTATTTTTTAGGATTTTTTTAGTTAATTAGGATTTTTGTTTTATTTTTCATTTTTTTATTAGGATTTTAGGAAAAAGGGATTTAAGGAATTAATTTAAAAATATCAAAGCTAGGCAGTCTAACTAACCAAATTAGGAAAGAAATAAGAATTTTGTGATTGAATCCATAATCAATTAGGATTAGGATATTGTACAGGAAAATATATCAGGATAGTTAACTAATTTCAATAAGTGATTTCATCAAGGAAAATTAGCCAAAAAGTCGGTGAGTTGTGAGACCAAACACTGATGAGAGTTTTCACCGCTGCTTGTCAACTGCTATTACTTGAGTTTTTGGACTTTATTCTGCACTTGGAAAATATGGAAGTGATAAAGGCAAAATTTTGTGGTTTAATTATTTGCTCAGTGCAAAAAAGCCAACCCATAGAAATTTTTCCAATTTTTTTGGTAACCCATTTGAGCTTTAATGTTTCTTCTTATGCACCCCAGCCAAATTTAATGTTTATATCTTGTCCCTTACACTTGGGAAAGAGAGCAAAGGTGCAATTTGATAAAATGGGGAGAATTGGTTGGTTACTTGAAATTGAAGAAATACAAAGAGCAGGCACAAGAAAGCAAAAGGAAGATCACTCCCTCAAAAATCAAAAAGAAAAAGTGAATGGAAGTGAATAAGTTGGGGGGAGTGAATCATCAAACAAGGAAAGAGGCCAGCTGAATGATACAAATCAAGAATAAAGTGGAGAATGGAGAGAAATTCCAAGTTCAAGAAAAATTCAAAGATGCTCTCTATTCTAGTGTTCTCTTTGCATACCCAGAAAAACCATAATTTCTTGATAGCCCAGCCTCATTACAACCAAAGAAAGGCATTTTGATCCATGTTAACCATGTGCATGTCTAAAGACCAGAAATGACTATCAATCTTAGTTGTTCAACTGCAGTGAGAAATTGAGGGAAACACTTGTGAGCATGAGAGGATTCCTTGATTTTTTTTATTCACTTATTGTTTTGGTTGCTATTTCTGAAAAAAGTTTGAATGTATTTTTATCCTGTTTTGGTTGATTTTTGGAAATATCACTTGATTCTGATTTTCAATCTAACATTTGGAAAGTGACAGCTGCTTAGCAAGAGGTGATAAATTTATTTCCTTAATCTTTTTTAGAATCATGACAGGGGATTGAGTCCATTTTGATTGCAAAAGGTTTTCTTGCTTGAGGACAAGCAAGAAGTTAAGTTGGGGGGTATTTGATAAGTGCAAATTATATGATATATTCTTGTATTTTTACTGCACTTATCAAGGGTAAAATTGTAATTTATGCCCCAAAATAATCCATTTTTAGTAATAATTGTGTTTATTTGATTTGAATTTGATTTTGATGCTATTTTAATAGAAAATCTGTTATTTTTGCAGATTTATGAGGAAGATTTGAATGAGGAAAGAAGATAGCATTATTTAAGGAGAGGATCTGCGAATTTGAAGTTTAAATCAGAACAAATAAAGATAAGATCAGCTGCCATTTAAACAAGGATGATAACTTCCCAATTCAAATTCAAAGGCAGAATAAACAACAGAATCAGATCAAAAAGAGGGAAACAAGGAAAGCCAAGCAAACAAGGATAAGATCAGGAAGAGATCAAGCTGGTAAAAGAAGAAACAGAGCAATCAGTTACGCGTTCCACGCTTCACTTGCGCTTAGCGCAAATATCATATTTGCTTTCTGTTTCCTGCGCTGCAGATGCGCTGAGCGCAGATGAAGCGCAACTGCGCAGATTAGTTTTAGATATGTTTTCAGATCTGTCTTCAAATCAGATTCCTTCCAGATTTAAGATAGTTTTCCTAAGTCTATAAATAGGACCTTTCTGCATAGATTAAAAGGGGGCTGGAGTCGGTGAGCTTAGAATAGAGTGTGAAGATAGAGGCACACGGATTGAAGAAGGTGACAGATTCTTCATTGGTTTGTAATAGCTACCATGAGTAGCTAAACTCTAGTTGGATTGGATGTAGTTGATTCAATCCTCAAGTGTAGGTGAATTCTTGTATTTAATTATAAATCCTTGTTTTTATATATATCGGTACTTTTATGCTTTTCTTCATGCATAGCTTTCGCGCGTGCGCCGAAGTTATAGGCTAGTGTTAGGATATAACGTGATAGAGATTTCCGGCTAGTATTAGAGTTTGGGAAAGCCTAGACATAGGACACCTAAAATTCCAATTGCTAAAAGTACTCATAGTAGTTACTATAGGGTCATAGGAGAAAGTGATCATTGAAGAAGAAGTAGGCAATCTCTTCATAGCTGACACTATGGGTCTATAGGGCGAATCGATAGTGTTAACGAACGGAAAGATAGAGCAATCAAGCTAGGGTAATTTGTCGCTTGGGAGAACCCGCACGAATTATTTCTGAGTATTTTACCACTTTGGAGACCAAGGTAAAATAATATAGTTTGGCTAAGGTATTATAAAAAATAAATTCATAATTAAAGAAGGGACTCACATATATAAGGGGTGCGATGATACAAAGTTCAATCCTAATCCAAGTAAATTTATCTTACCCTATTTTATTGCTTTATCTACTTTATGCTATTTAATTTCTGCATATTAAATATCATTCAAAAAATAGTTCTCACTTGATAATCTGATCACTAAAATTATACGAAGTGAACCGTTCCCTGTGGATACGATAAACTTATACTTACTATTATACTGCTGAAATTTTGATACGCTTGCCAGAATCTCATCACCTAATATAGCAAAAGAGAAAAGGGGAAGAGAAGTAGCTCAACCAAGTTAGGAGGAGGAGGAAGAAGGCCATCCCATCCCCTCAAGCTCATTCTTGACTACTCTAGAGGTGAGTGTGGTCAACCCACTCACTCTCATCATGTGTGGAAATCCTATATGACACTTTTTCTCCTTTCCCCTTCTTATTTGGCTTGTGATTGCTTGGTTGATTTGATTCATATTTCCCTACCTTGATTTGCATGTATGGAGTGGTTATGCTAAAGGTTATATGTTAAAGTTTCCATATCTAGGGCTTTATCTATATCATTGTTCATGTTTCATGAGCTTACGACTCAAATCATGCTTCAAAGTGCTCATGTTCATGTATAAAGGTTAATGATGTTTGGCTTCAGCCCCAGTAATAATGTATAATGAACATGGGTTTCGACCCCTAGTAATCATACATAATAACACTTGGGTTTTGGCCCCCAAGTAATAATGAATCATGAACTGGGTTTCGGCCCCCCAGTAATCATGCATAATAACACTCGGGTTTCAGCCCCCAATAACAGCGCATGTCTATATATCCCCAAGGGAGACGTTCCTTGTATGAGCTTAGGTTTAGCCCCAGAAAGTGATAAGACCCCTTCTGCCGGGTGAAAGCAGGTCATGTGCATCTCTTGCATTGTTGTTTAAATACTATGTGAATCACAATGGAGCCCTTCACTTTATTTCAGATAGTTATCCTTACATTACCAGATGGAGCTCTCTTTTTAGGCCATATATAAAGTCCTAAAATCTCAAAAATGGTGTGTCAACCATGCTTAGGTTGCCAGAAGATGCAAGAAGGGGCTGTCATGACAAAAGTTGTAAAATGGACATCTTCAAATTGGGCAAAGTACTGTCAAACTTATTAGGTCAGTCCATTTGTTTGGTAAGATTGAAAAATCTTGTCTTTACCATATGGGTTTTGACATATTATGAATCAAGGTCATGGAAAAGGATCTTAAAAGTTAGATGAAAGCAATGAGATTGAAGAAAAAATATCCTAAAGTAAGGGGGTTTAGGGTTATGAATGGTCATCTTTTGATATTTGCTACAGGGAAAAGGTCTATAGTTATGGTTTGAGCTAGTCAATCAAGATATGAGGCTCGAGGAAATATGTGAGCATGGATGTGGAACTAAAGTCTGCTTTACTCCTTTCTCAAATACTCTTCGTCCATATGGAACTATTGCTGCAACTTTTGCCTTGTTAAGATTGTTATACTACTTAGGAGCCAAAGCCACAAAACCCATTTTGTTTGTTTATTGTATCTTGTTTTCATTTATGTTTGTGATGCACTTTTTGCTAAAACCCCATGATACATAAATTGATCGGTATGTGTTAGTTTTTTTTTTTTTGTACATGGTATGTGTTAGTTTGTTGAAGGAGTAATTTTTTCTTTCATAAGGAAAATCTATAATGAATTGGCTTTGTTAGGATTATTTTTTTTCCCATTTAATGGAAAATTTATTAGCTAGGATTTCTTTTAAATGAGTCAATATCTGTTAAAAACAAATTCCTTAAAAGATTTTACTTCTATAAAATGGGGGGATTCACTATTATATAACATGAAATAAAAAAGTCAAACACAAGAAAAAATAGCACATGCTCATAAAAGTAATTTATAATTAAGAACATTTTTAGCAATGTATATTTAACTATCCTCCTAAAATTTTATTTGATGGCCTATATTTAAATACATTTTCATTTTGATATATATGCCACTTTAAGAACATATTTATGGTTGGGAAAACAAAATAACAAATAGATTTTTTCCCCGTTGCTTGTAATATATATTTTTGTTAGCTTACTTGGTGGAGTTGGTGGCAAAATAAAACATAATGATAAAAGAAAAATGGGACTACTTGCGAGGAATTAGGTTGTTCATATTGGATTGGATTTGTTCTGATGTAAAAAATATCCTATCCAATTATATTGATCATCCAATAATCCATTTTAAACTTAAAAATATGATCCAATCCAATCTAATCTAAAATGATTTGAATTAGATTAGTTTTCGATTTTTATATAAGTGATATATTATTTAGAAATATTAGTTACTTGCCTAAGTACGTTTTCTATTAGTTTACATCAATTAAATTATGACAGGATGGAATGGAATTTTCTTAAGAGTACTATGATTAAGATGGGCTTCCTTATTGGTTTCATTGAGCTAATTATGAGGTGTGTAACCACGGTTTCTTTCTCTATCCTTGTCAATGGTACACCCCATAATAAATTTATGCCTCAAAGAGGACTTAGACAAGGTGATCCATTGTTCCCATACCTCTTTATTATCTGTGCTGAAGTCTTATCTGCAATGGTTAGAAGAGCTGAGGAGAATAAATTAATTCATGGTCTGAAGATAACCCCACATGCGCCTCCAATTTCACATATATTGTTTGCAGATGATAGTATATTTTTTGCTAGAGATACTATTGAAGAAGCAACACAAATCAAACAAATCCTACATTCCTACGAGTTGGCTTCTGGTCAATGTGTTAATTATGACAAATCAGAACTCTCTTGTGGCCCTAGTGTTCCTAGTTCCAGAATTTATCCCTTGAACAAGTTTTGGAGATACAACCAGTGGAGAGGCATTACACTTATTTGGGTTTGCCATCTATGGTTGGTAGATCAAAAGCCCAAATTTTTTACTTTATCAGAGAACATGTTTGGAAGAAGCTAAAATGGTGGAAGGAGAAAGTTCTATCAAGAGCTAGAAGAGAAGTGTTGATTAAGTCTGTAGCTCAAGCCATACCAACATACATCATGTCATGTTTCAAATTACCAATTTCATTATGCTCTTAGATTGAGAAACTGATAGCAAAATTTTTTTGGAGTGGAGATGCAAATGTAGGGAAGATACATTGGATGAGGTGGGAGAAATTGACAGCACCAAAAAATTCAGGTGGACTCGGATTCAAGTGTTTTTCGGCATTCAATTCGGCCACGCTAGCAAAACAGTGGTGGCGCATCATTCAGGGAGGAGACTCTTTGCTGGTAAGAGTGTTGAAAGCAAAATACTTTCCAAGGGTGGAACCGGTTCGGGCATGCAGGGGAAATAATCCAAGCTTCACTTGGAGTAGTATTTTTAGTGCAAAACCAATGATGTTGGAAGGGCTACTTTGGAGAGTAGGTGATGGCAAAAACATTAAGATATGGGAGGATAAATGGACTCCATCTTCTCATAATAATAGAGTCAATTCCCAACCACCAGGAAATTGTGAACTAGTACTGGTTGCAGATTTAATAGAGGAGGGAAGAAAAGAAAGGAATAGAGAAGTGATTTTTGACGCATTTCACAGCTGATGTAGCACAACAAATACTATCCATTCCCCTGCTGATCTCAAATAATCAAGATGTGTTGACATGGAAGTGGACAAGAAATAAAATAGGGTAAAATATGTTTTTGGTCCCTGTAAAATAAGCGAGTTTTGTTTTTGTAACATCCCAAAATTAGGGTCTAGAAACTATAGGGAGAGCTTTAGGCTGTGGTTCCGGCCAAGTAGCAGAGAGTTGGAAGTGGTATGAGAGGTTGGAGTTTTGAATGAGAATTTAGATAGGAATTTGGTAAATGATCTAAGAGGATTACAATGATTTAAGAATAAGGAAAGGTTATTAGAGGAAGAAAAACCAAGTTGGAAAGATATGATATTAGATGAGAGTTAGGGAACCGATTCAGAGTTATGAGTTTTAAAGGAACCGGGGTAGAAGATGATTTTACGGAAGGGAGCAAGGGAATAGAGCAGTATGATTCCATGGACACTTAGAACCCTTAACGTTAGCCTTTTTGGAGTAAATTGATGAGTTATAACATGACTCATGTAAAGCTTTCCCCGTTAGGTTGCAACCAAGGTTATTGCTTAATTTTGGGTTTTAAACCTAATGACCTTGGTTCACTAATTCGCAAATATCTAGATCTAAGGGTGTCCAATTAAGGTGATTCCACTTGAATTAGAAAGCTAAGATTCGGGGCTTCAGTTTGATATATTATATGATAGTATTCCAAGCTCATTTGGGCCCCCAAACAGCGAGTTTACGCGCTCAAACGCGCAAACACGTCGTGACAGCGTTTTTGGGCATTCAAACGCCCAGGCCTGCTGTTTTATTTTCCTGGGAGAGAGCTCGCGTGTTTAAACGCCCCGGGTGGAGCTTTAAACGTCCGAGCGCGTTTTTCTCTCTTAAAAATCGTTGCAGCACCTCTTTTCTTCGTTCTTCTTCATTTCTTCTTTTTAGGGCTTTTAGTGAGAGAGGGAGAAGGATTCTAGAGAGAGAAAGTGAGAAGGAGAAGGGAAAAACTAGATTGAAGGTCTCCTCCACCATTCCAAGGCTTGGGGATCACCTTTACTCTTTCCCTCATCTCCATTCCTCCTCCTCTTTTCTCCATAAAGGTGAGTGGGGTTCTCTCCCACTTGTATCTTGATTGTAATCTCATTGTATGCTCCTTATTCTTCTCCCCCTTGCTATTATTGTTGATTAGAGTTGATTTTTTGTAAACTAGGATGGATTAGTGGATTGATTGCATGTATGGTTTTGTTGCTCAAACTCTAGGTTAGAGAATTTTGGGAATTTGAGGATATCTTGAATGATTGATGTTGAACCTTGATTATTTGATTATTTGAAGTTAAAAATGGGATTTATGTGTGTAGTGCTTTGGATTTCTTGATTGGGGATAGAACCCTAGAGTTTGAGGATTGGGGATTTTTATGAAATTGATGATTGAGATGTTGTAACCTTGAAATATTGTCCATTCATGCATACATTTATGTTCATGGAACTATTATCATTTTTCATGTCCCCATTTATGCATGTTTTGAAAGGAAAGAATTGGGTCTTATGACCTCATGATTTTTAAAGAATGAAATTGGGTCTTAGGACCTCATGTTTTGAAATAAGAGGATTTGGGTCTTTGGACCTTATGTAAAAAGAGGGATCTTCGGACCAAAAGAGAGGTCTTCGGACCAATGAGGGGTCTTCGGACTAAAGAGGTACAAGGGAGGTAATCACATTTACTCCTAGGCCAAGGGGTGAATGGGATTCCTCCATTAAAAATGAATTTCATGCATAACATCCTTGTTTGGATAATTAAAACTTAATGAGGGTGGCCCTGGACGACGGTCCTTGGTCACATGGTCGAGCGCTCAAAAGAGGTAACAGTGAAAAGACACCTGGGTGTGGGTTACACACTTGATTGCTCCTTGTGGGAGATCTTGATTGAATTACGTGGCATGACATATATGACTGAATATTTGTTGCATGATCATCGTTGCACTTATAATCAATATTGCATGATTAACGATACATGTATTGGATTGCCATCACAAATGTTTTTCTGAATTGATTTATCTTTGTACATCACGATGTATCCTGTATTGTTGAGTCTAAAAAATATCATAAGAGAAAATATGATGTTTAAGACAACTCAATTCCCAAGTTTTAATGCTTAACAAATTTGAGTTAAAATATTTATCATAGATACATATATGTTTTAATGATTTATCTATGATTTAAGCAAGCCACTATAAGCTTATATAAAGACTATGTGAAGTGCTTTCAACCTGTCTGAAGAGTTAAGCCTTCTGAAGGTTCAACTCGTCTGAAGTGTTGAAGCCGTCTGAAGTGCACAACCCGTCTGAAGTGTTGAAGCCGTCTGAAGTCTCATTAATGACGTGCCACCCTTTGCTGAAGTTTATGAAGACTTTTCTGAACCTCTGCGGCACGTACCTTTTCAAACACGTTTATAGCAAGGAACACAGAGACCTTTCCTAGTGTTTTTGAATTTCATACACCACTGAGGAAATCTCTGCAACGCAGCCTCTGCAGCAACATTTGTAGCAGCTTTATGGTAGGAGCAACCTTGTACCGTGTCAGAAATATCAGAGCTCTCAGAAGCATGTCTCACAACGGATTAAATAGCATTTAATGCTTATCTCTAAACGTGGTATTTCAACGATTGAAGATTGGGTAGAGATACCCCTCCATGAAGACATCAAGCACAACAAGAAAAAAGAAGAAAAAGAGAAAATCAATATACAAGACAGCCAAGAGAAAACATCAAGCTGCAAGTTTTTACTCTGTAAAAACTCTCTGATAAAATTCGTTGTACACGTTTTATATCCTGAGCATACCTTAGATTTTATTGTACATTGTATTTGTTTAGCTTCAAAATGGTATATTTAAAAGCTTAAACACTTCTCTCTGTAAACTTTGCTTAGAGCCTGAAGAGGCTGACAGAAAAGAATAACTTGTTGTAGAGCCTGAGAGGCGTGACAGAAAAGATACTTGTTGTATAGCTTGAAGAGGCTGAAGAAAGACTCTTGTTTGTAGAGCCTTAAGAGGCTGTGACAGAAAAGAATACTTGGTGTAGAGCCTGAAGAGGCTGGACAGAAAGAACTTGTTGTATAGAGCCTGAAGAGCTTGACAGAAAAGAAGAATACTTGTTGTAGAGCCTGAAGAGGCTTGACAGAAAAGAATACTTGTTGTAGAGCTGAAGAGGCTTGACAGAAAAGAATACTTGTTGTAGAGCCTGAAGAGGCTCTTGACTGAAAAGAATACTTGTTGTAGAGCCTGAAGAGGCTTGACAGAAAAGAATACTTGTTGTAGAGCCTGAAAAAGGCTTGACTGTAAAAAGAATACTGTAATCTTGGTGAAGATTAGAGAAAATCACAAGTGCTAGTTGGCATTGGGACTGGACGTAGCTCACAGTGGTTAGTGACGTGAACCAGGATAAATTCCTTGGCTAAGTTTTCTTAACCCTTATCTCTTGTGAATTTGTTTATACTAATCAAAGGTGGTTGAAAAGCTGTTCTGATATTTAAAGTAAGAAACCTTTTAAAAATACTTTTTCAAGAAGCCGTCTTAAGAAACTTCAGACAGCCCCCTTAAACCTCTTGAAACTGTTTCAAATTGTTGTTTTGCGAAAAGCATTCATAAAATATTAAGAAACACTATTCAACCCCCATTCAAGTGTTTCCCTGTGTTTCTACAGTTGGTATCAGAGCTCAACTCAGGGTTGAGCACCTAACAAGTGTTGAGGACTAAAGATCCAGATGGAAGCTTCCAACAACAACAGGCAATACATCTCTGAAGGAGCCTCTATCACAAGGCCCCAGCATTCAATGGAGTGGATTACCACTACTGGAGGGATCGTATGAAGTTGTTCATTGAGAGCAACAACATTGATGTCTGGGATGTGGTCACTGATGGAGACTATATGCCTATGCATAATGGAGTGCCCATTCCTAAGGCTAAATGGACCTCGGAGCAGAAGGCTAGAGTACAAATGAATGCCAAAGCCAAACTCTATCTGATATGTTCTTTGAATAAATCAGAGTATGAGAAGGTTCATGGATGTATTTCTGCCAAGGAGATCTGGGATACTCTTGCAGCAGCCCATGAAGGGACAGAAACTGTCAAGCAATCCAAGATCAACATGCTCATACATCAATATGAGATGTTCAAGATGGAGGAATCTGAAACCATTGACCAGATGTTTGGAAGGTTTCAGACTATAACTAATGGACTCAGGTCCTTAGGTAGAACTTATGAATCTGGAGACAACAATAGAAAGATTCTAAGAAGTTTGCCTAAGTCCTGGAGACCCAAAGTTATTGCCATTCAAGAGGCAAGAGACTTAAACTCTCTTAGAATGGAAGAACTGTTGGGATCTCTCAAGGTCCATGAGCTTGAGCTTGAAGAAGATGACAACAAGAAGAAGTCTCTAGCACTAAACTCCAAGGCTAAACAGCCTAGGCATGGCAGCATGAAGGCTATGCAAGCTGAGGAAACTTCAGAAACAGATGAAGATTCTGGAGATAGCTCAGAAGATGATGATCTTGCTCTTCTAAGTAGGAAGATCAAGAGAATGCTGCAAAATAGAGGAAAGTTCAGAAAGAACCAACCTTCAACCTCTAAAGCAGGTAAATCAGGTAAAGACTCTCAAAATGACAAAATTACTTGTTTTGAGTGCAAACAACCAGGTCACATGAAGACAGAATGTCCAAGACTGAAGAAGAACACCTTCAATAAGAAGAAGTTCTTCAAGAAGAAGAAGGGACTGATGGCAACATGGGAGGATCTTGATGAGTCTACCTCAGAAGAAGAGGAGGACACTTCAGAAGAGGCCAACCTGTGTCTCATGGCCAGCCTGCCCTCATCAGACAGCTCTGAAGCTAAGGTATTTCCCTTAACTCTTCAAGAGATGTATAATGACCTGATGGAAAGTTCCAAGGAACTCTTTCAAGAGTATAAGAATCTGTCCAAAGCCCATACAGAAATGTGTAGTAAATATGAGGCTCTTGAGATAGAAAATATTATGCTCAAGGAAAAGATTCTTGTGACTGAAGTCAGCAGTTCACAAACTGTGTCTGAAGAAAATAAAAAACTTCAAAAACAAGTTGAGGAACTGACAAAAGACTTAGCTAAATTTTTCAAAGGAACAGATAATCTTAACAGATTACTTGGCAATCAAAGGCATTCCCTTGACAAAAGTGGTTTAGGCTTTTGTGATTATGGTACCTCTGAACCTCAAATTTTCACAAATTTTACTAAAGGCAAAAAGAAGGTTATTGGGTGTTCTCACTGTGACAAGCCTGGACACAATGTGGCTCAGTGCAAACATAAGAGAAAAGCAAGGCCCAAAGCTAACAAGAAAAGGACCCAAAAGAATATGGGTACCTAAAAACTTGATCATTCCTGTTGCAGATGTGTTTAACAGGACAAAGGATACCCCACAAATGGTACCTGAACAGTGGGTGCTCGCGACACATGATAGGAGAAAGGTCTTTGTTCCAAAACCTTAGACCCAGAGCAGGAGGTGTGGTCACCTTTGGTGGAAATCAGCAAGGGAAGATCACTGGTATAGGGAATGTAGGTATATCTCCTTTATCCCTTATTAAGAATGTTCTTCTAGTAGAGGGACTTCAGCACAATCTACTGAGCATAAGTCAATTGTGTGACAGTGGATATGTGGTCTCCTTTACTAAAGAAGGATGTATAGTCAAAGACTCTCATGATCAAATCCTTTTTACTGCTAAGAGACACAACAATGTGTACAAAATTGATCTAGAGGAGTTGGCAAGTCAAAATGTAAAATGTTTCATCTCTGTTGAAGATGAAAAACAGATTTAGCATCAAAGACTGGGGCATGCCAGCTTGAGATTAATCTCAAAGTTAGCAAAATACAACCTTGTTAAAGGACTGCCCAAGCTTTCTTACAAATCTGGCATTTTATGTGAAAGCTGTCTGAAAGGGAAACAAACAAGACACTCTTTTAAGAGTAAGGATGTTGTTTCTACTAGCAGACCTTTAGAACTGTTACATATTGACTTGTTTGGTCCTATTAGAACAAAAAGCATTAGTGGTAAAAAATATGGTTTGGTCATTGTTGATGACTATTCTAGATTTACATGGGTGTTATTCCTAAGAAGCAAAGGATGAGACTTTCAGGAATTTCACAATATTCTGCAAGAAGGTACAGAATGAAAAAGGATTTTGTATATCTGTCATCAGAAGTGATCATGGTGGAGAGTTTGAGAATGCAAACTTTCAACTGTTCTGTGATGAGAATGGGATCTCACACAATTTCTCTGTGGCAAGAACACCTCAGCAAAATGGGGTTGTTGAGAGAAAGAACAGAAGCTTGCAAGAAATGGGAAGAACCATGCTCAACTCTTGCAACCAACCAAGCTATTAACACAACTTGCTACCTTTAAAACAGAATATTGGTAAGACCAATTCTGAAAAAGACTCCTTATGAATTGTGGAAAGGAAGGAAACTCAACATATCATATTTCCATCCCTTTGGATGTGAGTGTTTCATACTCAACACCAAGGATGATCTTGGAAAATTTGATGCAAAATCTGACAAAGGATTTTTCATAGGTTATTCTAAAACATCTAAAGCCTATAGAGTATTCAACTCTAGAACTTTAATTGTGGAAGAATCAATTCATGTAAAATTCAATGACAAGAAAGAGACTGATAGGGAACTATCGGATCTAGAAGATGATTTTGCAGGTATGGAGCTGAATGATCATAACAGCTTGAAGGATGAACAGGTGTCTGAAGCACCATCTGTCACTGAACCTCTTCAGACAAATGTTGAGTCTCAGACAAATCAGACAGTATCTCAGAAAACTAACTGGAGATACAAGTCACATCATCCTAAGGAGCAAATCATTGGCAGCACTTCAGAAGTAGTTAAGACAAGATCAAAATTCAAGAATTTGAATTCTCTTACTTTCCTATCTGAAATTGAGCCAAAGAACATTGATGAAGCTCTGCATGATGAAGGGTGGATCCTAGCCATGCAAGAGGAGCTAAATCAATTTGCTAGGAGTGATGTCTGGACCCTTGTTCTTAAACCCCATGGGAAAACTATTATTGGAACCAAATGGGTGTTCAGAAACAAGCTCTCTGAAGAAGGAAAAGTGGTCAGAAACAAGGCAAGATTGGTGGCTCAAGGGTACAATCAACAAGAAGGTATTGACTTCATTGAAACCTTTGCCCCTGTTGCCTAGGTTAGAAGCAATTAGAATTCTTCTCTCTTATGTTGTAAATAATGGCATCAAACTATATCAAATGGATGTCAAAAGTGCTTTTCTAAATGGATTCATTGAAGAAGAGGTTTTTGTTAGACAACCCCCTGGTTTTGAAGATATAACTTTTCCTGATCATGTTTTCAAACTAAAAAAGGCTCTTTATGGTCTGAAACAAGCCCCAAGAGCTTGGTATGACAGATTGAGCAGTTTTCTTATCAAAAATGGTTTTGAAAGAGGAAAAGTAGATACAACTCTTTTTAGAAAACAGTCTAACAAAGATCTTATACTTGTCCAGATATATGTTGATGACATTATTTTTGGTTCAACTAATTCTTCTCTGTGCAAGGAGTTTTCTGAGTTGATGCAATCAGAGTTTGAAATGAGTTTAATGGGAGAACTAAAATTTTTCTTAGGACTTCAGATTAAGCAAGATTCTGATTGTATATGGATCCATCAAGAAAAATATACAAAAGAAATACTCAAGAAGTTTAACTTAAATGATTGCAAACCCATGTCAACTCCTATGCATCCCTCTTCATCTTTAAGCAAGGATGAAAATGAAGAACCAGTAAATCAAACTTTGTATAGAGGAATGATTGGCTCTTTATTGTATCTAACAACAAGCAGACCTGACATAATGTTCAATGTGTGTCTTTGTTCTAGATTTCAATCAGATCCAAGAACTACTCATTACAAAGCTATTAAGAGAATTTTTAGATATCTTAAAGGCATTACTAATCTTGGTCTATGCTATAAGAAAGACAAGGATTGCAGGTTAATAGGGTACTGTGATGCTGACTTTGCTGGAGATAGAATAGAAAGAAAGAGCACCAGTGGAGGATGTCATTTCTTTGGAAGTAACATGATCAACTGGTCAAGCAAAAGGCAAAGCACCATTGCATTATTAACACAGAAGCAGAATACATCTCAGCAGCCAGTTGTTGTTCACAACTGCTATGGGTGAAGTATCAGCTTGAGGACTTTAATATTCCTATCTCTGTTATACCTGTTTTGTGTGATAATACAAGTGCAATTAATTTATCTAAAAATCCTATCCAACATTCTAGGGCTAAGCATATAGAAATCAAGCATCATTTTATTAGAGACTATGTTCAGAAAGGTGTTTTTGATATTCAGTTCATTGACACAGAGCATCAATGGGCAGATATATTCACAAAACCCCTGGCTGAAGATAGATTTAAGTTCATACGCAATAATTTGAACATACATGTATTTTCTAATAATTGATTGTGTATGATACTGTCTGATATGTTAAGAGCGTCTGAAATTCCAGGGTGACTGGAATTGTGACATGTCTGAAATTTTAGGGTTTCTGAAATTTTATATGTGTCTGAAATTTTTCACTTGTCTGAAATGACTTGCTGACGTGGCTATCTGAGACAGTTGAATTCCATTTATTTTGTCTCTTCCACTTCGCACGTTACCCAATGTCTGCGCAGCCATTACAAGACATTATTGCATCGTGGGTCTATAAATGCAGAAGTAAGTGTGTCGAGAAAGCCTTACACTTTCTCTCAGCATACTGTTTGAACTTCTTCTCTTAGGCAACTGTTTCCTCTCAAGTTTCTCTGCAACTTATCAATGGAACCAAAGAAGTCTTCCAGTTCTGGTGGAAATATGGTCAGATCAAAAGGTGTGGACCTTGAGGAGCTTCGAAATCTTGGCATGGATTTGGTTGAGGAATTTGATGTTGTTGGCTGGACTCCATTCTTTGACAACATCTACTGTTCATGGCATGAGCAGAGTGTCATAGATTTCTGGGCTTCAGCTCGAGGAATACCTAACTCCAAGGGAGTGTATGAAAGCATCAAGGCTACTGTTCTAGGAGTCCCTGTTTTTGTTGATGAAGGGATTCTTTCCACCATCACCAAGGTCAAGGCTGAAGGAGAAACCTTCACTCCTGGATGGGAGTTGAGGAATGGTGGGCAAAAGAAGTACACAAAGATGCTGTATGGTACAGAAGAACCCAAGACTCCTGATTCTAAGTTCTTGCTGGATAATGTCAGAGTATTTCACTCCATCTTAGGGTGCTCCATAATCCCTAAGAGTGGAAGCAGAAACCACGTGTCTGAATTAGAGAGATTCTGCATGATTCACTTGCTGCAGAAGAAGAAGGTCAATCTTCCCAGCATCATCATGTTCCACATGCAGAAGAAGATTAGAGACTCTAGTGCAAATCTACCTCACAACACTCTCATTACAAAGGTACTCTTGCACTTTAAAATACCTATTGAAAGACTGTTTGATCACAAGTCACCTGCATTCTTTGGTGAGGCTAATCTGAAGAGCATGAATCTCACTCTCACCCCAAGACCTCCATCTCCTACTCTGAAGGAGAGTGTCCTCATGGAGAAGGCCTCAAGAAGAGGAAGCACAATAGAGATTCTTGAACAAGAGCTTCAAGGGGACATCAGAAAAGGAGAGTTCAAGGCCTCCAAACCATCCCCTCAACCTAAGCTGAAGAAGCTCCCTGTGAGGAGTGCAGCAAAGGTATCTTTAGCAGCTTCTACTCTGCACACTCAGGCACCTGAACCTGTTCAGAAGGCTTTGCAAAAGCCGTCTGAAATAGTGGGTCAGGGTTCTGAAGGTGCAAAATCTCTTAAGCCTACTTCTGACATAGAAGGAAAGACTCATGAGGAAGAGATTTCTAACCTTGCTGAACCTAAAGTTGTAGCAGCTCCACCTATGGCAGCTTGCCCCTCTGATCCAGAGTTGATTCAAGTAGCAGCCATAGCTACTGCCTTAGAGCAAGAAGAATTGGATAAGAAGGCTGAGCAAGAGAAAACAGACTATGCTATTGCTGTGGCCTCTCAGCTAGCCTTGGCTAAAGATGAAAGGCAAGCTACCTTGGTTCAAGGTAATAAGAAGAGAAAGAGGTCTAGTGCTCAGCAAAGAAGGAGAACCAAGAGCAAGATTCTTGAGACAGCTCCTGAACCCACTACTAGGGTTACAAGGAGCATTGCTAACCAAATGGAAGCTATGGATGAAGCTAGCAAGTACCAGAACTTTGTAAAGGCCAATCTCTATTTCAAGAAAAGAAGAGAAGAAAAACAAGCTGAAAGGGAGAAGGTGTCTGAACCTGAGAAGGTCAAACCCCCTGTGAAAAGACCAAGGGTAAGGTTTGACAATGTGACTCCATCACCTCCTTCCTCACCTGAAAAGAAACAAGAGGAGAAAGAAGAAGAAGAAAGGCAACCTATAGAGAAAGAAGAAGAAGTAGCACCACCATCACCATCATCACCTCAATCATCACCACCATCTTCACCATCATCATCATCTTCAGAGTCAACACAATCTGAAGATCCCATTGTTGAGATTCAGTAAGGAGAAAGCTCAAAGGTGTGGAAAGAGAGTATGCTGCCTGAACACATTAGGCTAGGACCTAAAAGTAGGGATTTCTTCACAGAACCCACTTTTGATCCTTATGCATTTCCTTTCACTCAGCATCAGTATGATGAAGAAGCTGAAGTGCCCCATAAGAGGTATGAAGGACCTTTCTTTGAGAGGGAAAGGGTTCCCAAGTTCCCAAACCTCTATGAAAAACTGCAATATTTCAGAGAGGCACCCCCTATCTCTCTGCACCATGGGCTAGTCAAACATACTTCAGATGCCGAAAGAGAAAAGTATCAAGGAAGTTTAGACCAGATGTACTCAGAGCAACTTGAGAAGATCAGAAAGGGTGTGGTACCACCTGCTCACAAGTGGGCTCCACTTGACCCCTTTTCGGATGCTGATTGTCTGAAGATAGTATTGAAGACTGGTGTTTTATCAGGCATCTATGCACAGAAGGTGAACTCTTTGAAAGGGATTATCTGAAGTCTGTTGGCATGACAGGATACAGGCCCCCTAGAACATTTTCCATCAGGCCAACCACCAAGATTCTAGTGCAACCTGATAGAATTGTTCCTAGGTACCCTCTGAAGGAAGGCCCTGCTGATAAGTTCAAGGAACCTAAGGCCTATCCTGTTCCCTTCAAGCCTCTGACTCCAAGAGAATGGAAGGAGCTACCAGCAAAGGTCAAGAGACAAGGTGGAGGCATGGATCACAGTTTCAGAGACAGAGTTTGGTCATCTTACTGGAAAATCAGAGAGGATGTTGGATCCTCTTCTGGGTCAACTGGACCAGATGCTGATTCTATCATAGGGCATGGGAAATTCATAAATGTGAAGTATCATTACATCAGAGGCCATTTCCCACCTCTGTCTGAACCATTTCATGAAGACTGGGAGATTATGTGTCCCATTGGAACATTCTTCTTTCCAGTGTATCATCCACAGGAGTATGGTTTGCTTCCAGGTTTTGATGTGTTGAGATTTGTGTGTAGACACATCCAGATTATTCTTTATGAAGCGCCACCTAATTCTGAAGAAGAGAACAGAAAGCTCAGGCTGAAGATAGAGAAGCTAGAGAAGAAGAATGCTGATCTCATTGCTAAACAAGATAAGATTCTTCAAGAGCAACAACAGATTAGAAGTGGCCAAGAAGACATGAAGACTGCTTTCATCTCTCAGATTGACAAGGCCAAGGATGATCTGATTTCCTTCATGAAAGAAGCTTTGCTGAAGAAGGATGGGTAGTCAATGATGTGTAGCCATGTCTCATGTTTATTTCTGCTAAGTGATTACTTTTTGAACAGTTTGATTAATACTATCAGTGTTTCACATCATGTTGTGTTTGTGCTGTTTATTTGTCTGAGTTTGCTATTTTCTTTCATACTTCATGATTTTGCTATGATTGTTGTTGTTGTTATGCTCTGGAATTCCCTTTTGATTGATGACAAAAGGGGGAGTTATTAAAAACTAACAAAATCTGAATCTGAAGTGATCATAGGACTTAAGGGGAGTAAATAAGAAATCGACTGAGTTTAAGAGATCACCATCTGAGGGGGAGCTATCTATTCTTTTATCATTAAAACTCCTTTCAGATTTATGTATTTTAAACAAATTTGTCATCATTAAAAAGGGGGAGAATGTTGAGTCTCAAAAATATCATAAGAGAAAATATGATGTTTAAGACAACTCAATTCCCAAGTTTTAATGCTTAACAAATTTGAGTTAAAATATTTATCATAGATACATATATGTTTTAATGATTTATCTATGATTTCAGCAACCCACTATAAGCTTATATAAAGACTATGTGAAGTGCTTTCAACCTGTCTTAAGAGTTAAGCCTTCTGAAGGTTCAACCTGTCTGAAGTGTTGAAGTCGTCTGAAGTGCACAACCCGTCTGAAGTGTTGAAGTCGTCTGAAGTCTCATTAATGACGTGGCACCCTTTGCTGAAGTTTATGAAGACTTTTCTGAACCTCTGCGGCACGTACCTTTTCAAACACGTTTATAGCAAGGAACACAGAGACTTTTCCTGGTGTTTTTGAATTTCATACACCACTGAGGAAATCTCTGCACCGCAGCCTCTGCAGCAACATTTGTAGCAGCTTTATGGCAGGAGCAACCTTGTACCGTGTCAGAAATATCAGAGCTCTCAGAAGCATGTCTCACAACGAATTAAATAGCATTTAATGCTATCTCTAAATGGTGGTATTTCAACGGATTGAAGATTGGGTATAAATACCCTTCCATGAATACCATCAAGCGCAACAAGAAGAAAAGAAGAAAAAGAGAAAATCAATATACAAGAAAGCCAAGAGAAACATCACACTGCAAGTTTTACTCTGTAAAAACTCACTGATAAAATTCGTTGTACACATTTGTATATCCTGAGCATACCTCAGATTTATTGTACATTGTATTTGTTTGAGCTTCAAACTGGTATAGTTTAAAAACTTAAACACTTTTCTCTGTAAACTTTGCTTAGAGCCTGAAGAGGCTTGACAGAAAAGAATACTTGTTGTAGAGTCTGAAGAGGCTTGACAGAAAAGAATACTTGTTGTAGAGCCTGAAGAGGCTTGACAGAAAAGAATACTTGGTGTAGAGCCTGAAGAGGTTTGACAGAAAAGAATACTTATTGTAGAGCCTGAAGCGGCTTGACAGAAAAGAATACTTGTTGTAGAGCCTAAAGAGGCTTGACAGAAAAGAATACTTGTTGTAGAGCTTGAAGAGGCTTGACAGAAAAGAATACTTGTTGTAGAGCCTGAAGAGGCTTGACAGAAAAGAATACTTGTTGTAGAGCTTGAAGAGGCTTGAAAGAAAAGAATACTTGTTGTAGAGCCTGCTTGACAGAAAAGAATACTTATTGTAGAGCCTGAAGAGGCTTGACAGAAAAGAATACTTGTTGTAGAGTCTGAAGAGGCTTGATTGTAAAAGAATACTTGTAATCTTGGTGAAGATTAAGAGAAAATCCAAGTGCTAGTTGGCATTGGGACTGGACGTAGCTCAAAGTGGTAGTGAGTGAACCAGGATAAATTCCTTGGCTAAGTTTTCTTACCCTTATCTCTTGTGAATTTGTTTATACTAATCAAAGGGTGTTGAAAAGTTGTTCTGATATTTTAAAAGTAAAGAAAACTTTTAAAAATACTTTTTCAAAAGTCGTCTTAAGAAACTTCAGACAGCCCCCTTAAACCTGTCTGAAACTGTTTCAAACTTGTTGTTTGCGAAAAGCTTTCATAAAATATTAAGAAACACTATTCAACCTCCCTTCTAGTGTTTCCCTGTGTTTCTACATGTATTGCCTCCCCACACTGCACACATTATTACCTCACTCACTGGGACATAGTCTCATCCCACGATGTGGGAATTATCTTTCAGTTGTGCAGGTTGTCGTTCTGGTTCTTGGCGAAGAAGCTGAGGACTCGTTCGAAGTAGAATATGGAGACTCTTATTGGGAAGTTACTGTAGGTGCTAGATTATGGATGTATTAGTGATGAAACTTTAGTTTGGCCATGAAGGCCTTATTGTAGATTGAGATTATATTATGTTATTATAAACTGTACTGGTACTTTTCCGAGTTTCAGGTTAAGTTGTAAAATTGGGAAATGTCATATTTTCAGGGGAAACTCTGTCGGATTTCCGGTAAGAGTTTTATGAACCATAACACTCAAAGTGTGGGTTCATTCCCTAGGCTTTAGTTAAGAATTAATATTGGAAGTTTGAATGTACGAATTTTTGTGGAAGCCTAAGCAAGCGTTGGATTGCTTAAGTGTTATGTGGATGTATGTCGATACTCAAAATGCGCGGAATAATTTCAGAAATTCGGAATAGTGTTTCCAACGAACATTATTCTTGAATTGAAAAATTAGGACGTTACACTTTTAGTCCCTATAAAAAAAATTTGTGTTAAAGCGTCCTTTCAATTTTTTTTTTTGCAATTGGTCCCTCCCTTCAATTTGCGTATGCCAGGTGCTGATGTGGCAAGTTTTTCTCTACCATACGCGTTAGTTTTTGTATTTCTGGCGGTCTAAAACCGCCAGAAACTTACCCACTATTTCCCAATTCTCACCACCGCCCTGCTTCCCCTCCTCCAACCTTAGAAACTCCACCACCATCTTCCCCTCCCTCCTCCTCCATTCTCCCCACCCCCTGCAACCCCACCTCCTGCCATCTCGAACTCGATCATCACCACAGACTAGGCCGATTACTTTCATCCTTTTGATATTAGGAATTGGCTGTGGTTATTGTGGCAAACTATGTGTAGACACACTGGGAGGGAGTGGTTATGGGTGTCTCTTATATTGGGAGGGATTTATGTTGCCATTGCTTCTCAATCTCCCACCGCTGATATAGCAAAGGCATTTCTCAACAAATTGAACTTCAACTCTATGTTCGTTGCTCAGGTCTCTGTTCTGTTCTGTGCAATTCATAATTTTTTTCTATTTTATTTATCATTTATGTGTATTGGATTGGATTGTTCACTGTTCAGGAAATATATTCCAGTTGGACGCACAAAACTAATCATTTTCAGAGAATTCATTCAACCACTGGGGTTCCCTTCCACTCTATGCTCTTCTTTGATGATGAGAATAGAAACATCCAAGCGGTAATAATTAATACTAATAATTTGTTTTTTATCTTTCTATAACATTCTCCACTTTCAACTACTTATATTGTATTATGTGCCTATCATTCATAAGTCTCTAAAATAGGAGTAACTAGCATTTTGGTTGGAGTGGCTGAGGTTGGAGGAGGGAAGCAGGGTGGTGGTGAGATTTAGGAAATGGTGGGTAACTTCCTGGCGGTCTAAAACCGCCAGAAATACAAAAACTGACGCGTAGGATAGAGAAAAACTTGCCACATCAGCACCTGGAACACGCAAATTGAAGGGAGGGACCAATTGCAAAAAATAAAATTTAAAGGACGCTTTAACACAAAAAAAAATTATGGGGACTAAAAGCAAAACTCGCTTATTTTACAGGGACCAAAAACATATTTTACCCAATAAAATATATAGTGTCCAATCTGGATACAGATTTCTAATGGACAAGAGGGAAGAATCAGCTGGTTCATCATCTGCACCCCCTTTTCCTTGGACGAAGATATGGTCTGCAAACCGTATCCCATGTTGCAAAGAGTTTGTATGGAGGGCTTGTCATGATATTATACCCGTTCTCATAGGGCTGCAGAGGAAGAAAATTCAGCTTGATTCAATTTGCCCATTGTGTGGTGAGGAACCAGAAACAACGGAGCATGCAATACTCTACTGTTCCCAGGTGGCACCTTTATGGTTTGCATCACAGTTGGGGATAGCTATTGATAGAGAAAGTAGATTAGCTTTACGGCCTTGGCTGCAAATTTTCTTAAACCAGAACAATAAAGATGCTACTGGACTTATTCTTACAACCATGTGGGCAATTTGGAAAAGAAGGAACTTATGGGTCTTTGAAAAATAGAATTTGGAATTCTCACAGGTATTGGATATGGTCACAAGGAATATAGCTTTCAAGCCGTTAAAGGTGTCCCAACAAGTTGTGCAGCAGCAGATGGTATCTTGGGTAAGACCAGGGGAGCATGTGTACAAAGCAAATGTTGATGCAGCTATTCTCAAGAATTCAGGGGCTGGTCTCGGAGCTGTCTTTAGGAATTCTCAAGGTGAAGTAATGGCTGCTGCAACTCATTTCATACCACATATGTTGGATCTCTTACTAGCAGAAGCTTTGGCTATTGAATGGGCAATGAGAACAGCAATGCAACTTTTGTTTACAAAGGTGGTGTTTGAAGCTGATAATCAAGTGTGTATCCAAAGTATTAATTCCACTAATACCGATCTCTCCTATATTAGTGCAATAGTTGAAGAATGTAAATTGTTGGGTGCAAATTTTTCCCTTTACAAGTTTTCTTTCACTCCTAGAAGTAGAAATAGAGCAGCAGATAGGTTGTCAAAATTAGCTTTTTCCTATAATGAACATTATTGGATAGAGGATTATCCTCCTGAGCTAGTACAAATAATTACTGATGATATATCTCATTCTTTCTCTAGTTAATAAAATTATCTTTTCCTTAAAAAAAAAATTATGTTAATCATATGTTTATAATAATTGATTTATGATTTATTGGTTGAAATATTTAAAATTTATTTTTTTAAAAATTTATAGTATATTTAATGATTTATATTACATGTTTCATGATAGTTTTTTTTAGTAGTATGTTTCATGATATGATAACAAAAAAATCAACTTACCAAAAAAAAACATTTAAAATTTGATATACTTATAATATTAAAATGATGTAAAAGTTATATTATAAAATAAAAAAAGTAAATTAGTATGAGTAATTTAATGATTATATACTTATATAAATATAAATGTATGAATATTTCATAAGAGTCAGGTTCCGTTGACACCAGGTGTCAAACTTTATGAGTTAAACCTCTTAATAACATTTTGTAAAATGAGAATTTGACCAATCCAATCGTTGAATAGAAAGTTCTTATAAAGTAGATCAAATTTATAAAATTTCATAAAAATCGAAAACTAATTGATACTTCATCAAACTAATTTATTTTAACGTATAATATGTTTTTAAAATATAAGTAAAAGTCCACTATTAGATAACATACCTACGAATGTCCAAATTATCTGAAATTTGATATAAATGATCATGAATGTAATATAATGTGATTCAACGGTTAGATTGGTCAAATTCACATTTTACAATAAGTTATTAAGTGGTGTAACTCTTAAAGTTTGACACATGGGGTGTCAACGGTTCTTGACTCATTTTGTAAATAACATAATATATGTATATATAACTTCAGTTTGAATTAGATTAGATTTTAAGAAAAGATCTAAGGAGCAATCTAATCCAATAAAAAAAATCAATTTTTGTAATTTTCAGTTTGATTTAATTTACATTTAAATTGGATAGGATTTGATTTGTTATCAATTATTAACACCCAAGGAATGGCTCATCACTCACTTGAAGGTCTTCAAAAAGGCTAGTACACTGTGAATGAGGTGGAAATAGGTTAGACCGCTTATCGGGGGCCTACCACATAGCCTATTTAGTACCTAGTTTGGTTTGACTTGTTTAATAAAAATGTTAGGCTTATGCTTTTGAAAAAAAAAACTTAAAATAGATCATATTTAGGCATTTTAAAAATCCTATTAGGCTTGGTGGACTAGCCTATTTATAAATTATATTAATTTTAATACAAATATAAATATAAATATATTATACATAATAAATAGTATAATATAAAACTTTTTAATTTCTATTTTTAGCCTATTTAGAGATATGCACTACAAGAAAATAACAACTTAGACGCGAATATTAGCGTCGGCCAGGCCGATGCAATGTCGACACTAAAGGCATCACTGTTGAAAAAAATCATTTTTTTAATTTTTTAATTTAGTGTCGGCCTGGCCGATGCTAAAGTCATCACCATTTTTTTTTAATTTTTTTAAGTAGCATCGGCAATGGCCAATGCTAATAAGGACTCACTGTTGATTTTTTTTAAAAAAATTAGCGGCGGCTATTGTTAACATTAGCGTCGGCCAAGCCGATGCTAATTACCTGCTTTTAACAAAACAAATATAGTAAATATATATATATATATAATATTTTGCACTATATATTACAAGAAACACAGTTAGCGCAATGGTAATTCTTCTTCTTTCTATCATGTGGGATGTGGGTTTGATTCTCGCAATTGATAAATTTGGGAAGAAAGGATTATTTTTCAAAAAAATAATTAGCGTTAGTGAGGTTGACGGTAAAGGTCGAGGCTAACGTAGCGATGACCTAGCTATAGTGACGGCTTTAGCGTCGGCCAGGCTGACGCTACGTAGCGACAACTATTTTTGCTCGTTGCTACTGTATTAATGACAAGCAGATTAGCTACGACCTTGTGGCCGTCGCTAAAGCGACGCTAATTAGCTTGTAGCGACAGTTTTTCTCCATTAGTGACAACTTTTGGCCGACGCTAATTTGCAAATTTCTTGTAGTGATGCTTGTTGGCCTATTTAAGGACATACATACCAGTGATATATTTACATTATTAAAAAGTAAGCTTATTAGTCCATAAACATACTAGCTTTTTTAGAGATAGACCTATTTTCTTATTTAAATGTCATAATATGAATTAGGCTTTTCAACAGGTTAATGGGCTAAACCAAACTTTCAAATAGGTCTGACCAAACCTAAAAAAATGGCCTATGACAAATAACATGTTAAGTTTGGGCTTAGGAAAGCCTAAATTGGCTCTCCCTACTTCCTCCCCTTTGTGAACTCAGTAAGAGTTTGTCTTTCTAACTAGCTAGCAAAAAATTGACCAATAAATTTGAATGTTAATCATCAGAAACAACTTCTAGGAAATAATAATAATTTTTGTACTTTGCTTTATTTGTAAAATGTTTAGAATAAATATTATGTTAGATTAAGAAAAATATTTATATATATAAAATAGCCAAGTATAAAAAAAATAATCAAAAGAAATGTTTAAATACATGCAACATATAATTAAAATTATTTTTTAACTTTTTTTTACCATCATGTATAAATAAATGAAGAAAAAAGAATTATTTATATAGAAAAAATATCTGACAAAGATTGGATTAAAGTTTTTATGTTAATCTTACATTAATATTTTAACCACCTATGAAGTGAAATGCACAAATTTTTTTATTGTGTTGATATCATTAACATAATTAAAAAATATAACTACATAAAGTGATGTATATTAAAATTTAGGGTCCTTCTAGGGCCAGTGAAGTAGTGTCGGGGTGTAGGGATGGCACCCGTCCGGGGCGGGGGTGGGGAGTACCTCCTCACTCTCCGTCCCCACCTCTCAATTATCTCCCCATCCCTAACCCCATTCCCCACCTCGGGATAATATTTCCCCATCCTCATTCCCCATATCCCACAGGTGATCCCCACGGGGATCTCCAAAGCTAGATTAATTATGAAAGAAAAGGCTAAAATTCAATTATATATATATATATGTATATAATTAAGGATAATTTTGTTATTATAATTCTTTATGGATCTTGCGAGGTAAATGTCCCACAGGTGATCCCCACGGGGCAGGGGAAATGATCCCCACCCCATCCCCAAATATGCTTTGGGGGAATTTTTATCCCCGTCCCCATTCCCGCGGGGAAAAATTCCCCATTCTCGGGTCCCCAAATGGGGCAGTCCACACGGATATTCCCAAACTCAGTTAGACATTGTCATCCCTATCTGAGTGGTGTATCGTTATGTCAGTTTTTTTACGTGATATAATGGGTCAATTTGCCTTTTAATAAAAACAATAAAATTTAATATAATTATAGTTAAGGGTCTTTATTATTACAGAAAATTAATGATATAATAACAGTTACAATGATTTTTCTTTTGTCATGCATCTCAACTCTTTTCCATCGTAATTATGATCATTGATTAATGGATAAACCCCAATCTCATAGATAATGTACTCAGACCCATATATTCAGAATCAATATACTCGTGGTAGTTAAAAATGCAGTATGGGGAAAGTGGAGCACGCGCAGTAAATAAATAGTTAATTAAGAGAAAAAATAGACACGGGGAAGAAAGAAGGGGCCATGCCAATCTTGGCTTTTACTTTCGGATCAATTGCAACTGGCTGTGTAATTTTAAGAAGAGTAAACTAGCAAATCAGTCCCTGACTTTTTTAGGATCATGCAATTTAGTCTGTAAAATAGAAAACCCCAATATAGTCCTGAACTTTTTACTTTTTCTTTCACTATAGTCCAACTGTGTGTTTCCCGTTAATTTTTTTACGACGTGTCACGTTTAATGACACCCTGTCATACTATTTGTCATTAAAATGTCTATAGTGGCACAAAAATGATGTGATTTTATCAAATTTATAGTTTGAAAGGCTTCAACTCCAACGGTCGTGTGCTTCCATATTCTCCGCTTTTCTCTCTTCTCCACTTTTTTCATTGGAAGGTCTCAACCTCAATGACGTTATTTTTGTGCCCTGATAGCAAACAGTGTGACATAGTGTCATTAAACGTGACACGTCGTTAAAAAATTAACGGAAAACACACAGTTGGACTATAGTGAAAGAAAAAGTAAAAAATCAGGGACTATATTAGGGTTTTCTATTTCTCAGGAACTAAATTGCATGACTCTAAAAAATTCAGGGATTGATTTGCTAGTTTACTTTTTTAGGAATGGGTAATTAGAAAGGGGAAGGGGAAGTCGGGAAGTACGACTACCGAAAAAAATTGAAAATGTAGAGAAAGAGGGGAAATGGGTTGGGGGAAGAGAATGGGATTAAAAAGGGGAATGAGTTATTTTGGGATAAAAAAATGGGATGTGTAAAAAATCATCTTTCCAACGAAAATTGCATTAATTCGATAAAAAATAATTTCGATAAAAGAAAATTGCATAAGTTTAAATATTTCAAATAATATGAAGGGTCAAATAGTAATATCATTAGCATGTTTAAAAATAAAGAAGGACCTAATGGAAAATTTTTAAATGACCAGTTCAGTGGATGTTAAGTATTCAATCTTGATCCTTAAATATTTTAATAATATATTTAATAATTACAAAACTGTAAGACACCGGTACAACACCCACATTAGACATTTCCTAAAATTTAAACAATAAACAAAAAAGATAAAGAGACTATTATATGAAAATTATTAACGTGTTTCATAATTAATATGTTTAAAATTTTAAACAATAGAATCAAGAAATAAGGAGGAGGTCAAGCTATGTGAATAATATTAGATAAATAGAAATTTAAACTCTCAAATTTTTTACAATTTTTAAATAAGATAGGCTTAATTGTACTTTTGGTCTACTATTATAGCTTATCCGTGATTTTGATCCCCATAATTTTTTTTCGCGATTTTGGTCATCATAAAAATTTTTTTCATGATTTTGATACCCCGAAATTTATTGTACTTTTCCGTTCTCAAAGCCATATAAGCCTTGAGATCTTTCATTTCTTTGTAACTAGTGCGTTTTGCTCACGACACTTGCTCACAAATATTAATTCTTATTCTTTGTAAGAAGAATGAATGAAAAGTATCCATATTCTTCCTTACTCTTATTTTTAAATTTCAAATTTGAATTTCGCCCTCTCTTTAGCATCTCATGTATCTAATTAACTGTCTCTATTCTTTCATGTAAAATTTTTTCTCCTTCAAAACCTAAAATCATCGTTCTTTTCAAATTTTAAAAGTGCTAGCAACTCACTCTCTAACACACTCTTTCTAACACACTTCATGTGATTGGTTAAAATTTATATGGGTCCCACAAAATTATGTGGGTCTCACTTCCAATGTGGTGGGATCCATATGAATTTTAACCAATCACAAAGAGTATGTCAGAAAAAATGTGTTATAGAGTGTGTTGTTAACACTTTTTCATTTCAAAATGTATGATTCTTGTTTGATTAGTTTTGTATTTTAGTTTTTCAAAATACTTTTAAACTCTTTTTGAGAAGAAAATTTTTAAAAAATCCGTTTGGTAAAAAAAACTTGCTTGAAAAATTTGTTTTTTAAAACTATTTTTGAAAAGTAAAAAAATAGAAATCTCGTTTAAAATTGTATTTATTTTTTATGCACTTTGTAATATATAATTTTAAACATATTCTTTTAGTCTAAAAATATGTCTTTTTTTAATAATTTTTATAATAATAGATTATTTTTAGTACTTACATCATTTGAAAAAAAAATATTATTAATAAAAATATAATAAAATTGCACATCAGTAAAATTTTATTAATTTTTATGAACCTTAAATATATGTTCAGTTTGTCCAGTGAATTTGAATGACCATGATGTGACAATTGAATTACAACTCAACTAATCCAGACATCTGTGTCATTCCTTGTTCATAAAAAATGTGAAGTTAAATTAATAAAACCATAAATAAAATCTGACTGGATTAGTTGAGGTGTAATTAAGTTGCCACAACATGGTCATTATAACTACTTAGACAAACTGACACAAAAATTCGTTTATCACATTTGCGTTAAAGTTAACGGTGCTAAGGGGAGGGACTAAAGTTACATGATTTCAGAAAATGAGGAACTAAAGTTACGTGATTTCAAAACATGAAGGACCCACACCAATGATTTTAAAGTTTAGGGACTAATTTGAGTCAAAGTTAGGGACCAAAAACATATTTAACCCATTCTATTTATTAGAAAATTATTGTACGTCTTTTTTTGTCAAATTATTATTGTATGTCTAATACAACAAAAATGTCACGTGCATGGCACAGGTACACGACTAGTTGTTATAATGAGAAATGAGAACATTGCACAGTAACCGTTAGATTAAAATGGACAATCCAGATCAAAAGTAAGAAAAAAACAGCAGGTGACCTTGTCTTCTCCTTTTCATCTCTTCTTTCGTTCTTTAGTGTATATATATATATATATATATATATTAGGCAGATTCTATGGTGCATTTAACAAGTTTGGGGCACCGATGCATTGGTCAACCATTCCTACCAGCATTTGACATGTGTCATATTCAGTAAAGATATCTCTTTATGTTTTATGACCCCAAAATTTTGTGTATTTGCATTTCTTTACACATGTTTGTTTCACTTTTAAAATATTACCCATGACTTCTGTAATTTACATTCAGTTTTCCCACCTCTGAATTACTTTAAAATTTTATTGTTTAATCCCTTAGATTTTATTGTTCGTTTCGTTCGAACAAAATTGTTCTTCATAGCGTCATATGGTTTTTTTCTTCGTTTCGCCCGAACAAAATTCTTCTTCAAATCATCACGCACGCGACTGCATGTTATGAGATTGGGTTTTTCTACAGCTGGGTTATTCAACGTTTTCGTTTGAGGCGATTATCATTGCGTTTGGTGTTCATTCAGAAACAGGTATGAATCGCGATTCATATTTCCATCCTTTGTTTGTTCGTTCATTCTCCGATTTTTATGGATATTCATTTATTTTTCACTTAATTTGAACTCATAGATTATGCCTTCGATTTATTTTTAATTTCCCATATACTTGTTAGTTTCTTGATGTTAGGGTTTATAATCTATTTTTGTTAGAACCAATAATACTATGTGTACGATTTCATTGACATAATAGTATGAAATTTGAATGTTATTGATAATCGCTTCATGATTCATGTTTTAATGCTGATTTTGTAGCGTGAATTAGTTTTGATGTTCATTTTATTGTAGTGATCTGTTTCTTTTCGATTTTATTAATTTTCTGTTCTTTAAATTTAAGGTTGTAATGGAAAATTTAGTGAAGAGATTTTTTTTAAACATGATGGAAGACAGGGGTAATAGGGTTAATGAGGGTGAAGGTGAAGATGTAAATAACTTGAAATCTCCTGAAGAAGAAAATGCTTGTTCTGGTGAGGCTGTTCCTGATGTGTACAAAAGGATTTCTGAGTTAATTGATGATGAAATTAGAATGCTTGAGTTTGATTCTGAACTGGATGCATATAATTTTTATTGTGAATATGCGAAATTCAAAGGTTTTGCGGTTAGGAAAGATGATGTATATCGTGATTGTAATAGGTTTATTACTATGAGACAATTGGTCTATAACAGGAAGGGGGGAAGGAGTGAGAAACATTAAAATAGGACGGATAGAATTAGGGAAGCTAAGGCCATTACTTAGACCAATTGTCTTGCAAGGCTTCGACTGTATTTAGATAATAATAGTGGTAAGTGGAGGGTTGGAATGTTTGAGTCACAACACAATCATGAGCTTACTCCTGCAAATATGGTTCATTTGATGCCTGCTTATCGTGGTTTGAGTACTGCTGATAAGGCACAAGTAAATAGTCTTCACTTATATGGTGTTAGGACTTGTCATACAATGGGGCTAATAATGGGTCAAAAAGATGGTCACTCAGATTTGGGATTTTGTAAGAAGGGCTTGTACAATCACATTGACAAGGAAAATAGGGCCAAAATAGAGGATGGAGATGCTTTTGCTGCTTTGTGCTATCTTCAAGCTAAGTATGATAGTAATCCAATGACATTTGTTAAGTTCACAACTACTGAAGATGATAGGCTTGAAAACTTGTTCTGGGCTGATATAGGAAGCAGAATTGTTTATGCTTGTTTCAGTGATGTAGTTGCATTTGACACAACATATAAAAAAAACCAGTATAACAGGCCTTTGGTAATTTTCTGTGGTTATAATCATCATGGGGAAACCACAATTTTTGGTTGTGCTCTTGTTTCTGACGAGAAGATAGAAACCTATAAATGGGTACTTGGATCATTTCTGGAAGCTATGTTCAATAAAGTACCTAAGGCAGTTGTTACTGATGGGGATGGTGCCATGCGTGAAGCTATAAGATCTGTGTTTCTAGGTTCTATCCACATGTTGTGTTCATGGCATCTCCACCAAAATGCATGTGAGAATGTCAAGAATCCGAAATTTTTGGAAAATTTTAAGAAGTTAATTTATGCCAATTTTACTCCTGAGAAGTTTGAGCAAGAATGGGTACATGTTATTGAGAAACATGGTTTGAGAAACAATAGGTTGGTGAGGAAGGTTTATGACCTCAAGAGGATGTGGGCTACTGCATTTTTCAGAGATAACTTTTTTGTTGGTGTCCGGACTACCTCCATTTGTGAAGGTATTAATTCTTCTATCAAGAGATATGTTCAAAGTAAAAATAGTCTAGTTGATTTTCTTCACAATTTTGAAAGAGCTTTGAATGAGTATAGGCACAATGAATTAGCTTCTGATTTTAAATCTACATACACCCAGCCAGTTCTAACAACTGCCTTGGAAAAGTATGAAGTTCATGCTTGTAATGTATACACGAGGAATAAGTTTTTTGAAATTAGAAAGGAAATTGAGAAAGTTGCTGCGTTTAATATGAATGAAAGGTCTGAGGTAGGTAATATTGTGACAATGAAGATGAACAAATTTGGAAGTCCTAATTCTGTATATGTTGTTCTATTTGATAAGTCTATTGGTAAGTCTGTATGTGATTGTCGGTTATTTGAATCTTGTGGCTTACCATGTTCTCATATTTTTGGTGCTATGAAGCACGAACAAGTAGAGTCAATTCCCCCTTCACTGATCTGCAAAAGGTGGACTAAGTTTGCTAAGGTTGATTATATATTTGCAATTTATGCTGATGAAGGTGATACGACTAAAAAGGAACTTTTGAGATCCGGTGCTATGGGTGTTGCTTGTAACAGGCTTAACAAGGCTACACATAAAAATCCTCATAACTTTGTGAAAAACATTGAGGCCATCCATCAATTAGCAGATCAAATGGAAAGGCAAGATGGAGTTGATGTGAACATTGCTGACATATCAAGGGTTGTCCGTGATCCAACCATTGTTAAAACTAAAGGTGCACCCCATAAGAGTAAGAAAATTATGAAAAAAAGGAAATGATCTTATTGTAAGCGTACAGGGCACACAATTAGGACATGTTCCAAGTTCTCAATTCGAGATCAGCTTCAAACTGTAGAAGAAGAGTTTCAGTTGAGAGTGATGGAGAATCAAGAGATGTAACGGTATTCAGATTTATATTTGAAAGTAGTTAAAAATTCAGATTTGTTTCATAATTTAACTATTATGTCCTAAGTCTTTTATATTTTTATGTTAGGATACACATAATCATGATTCTTTAGCCCGTAGTAAAGGTGTAACTCTGTCTGGGCATGGAAAAGTACAGCAGGACAGGTTTATCTCATTCTGTTCAATGTAAATTGCATTATATCAAATTTTTTCATGTCATTTGATGTTGAATGTTTTACCTGCAGGGACCATTGATTTGTAAAAAATCTAATAAGAGGATGAAGCACAATGATGCTGTCAAATTAACTCAAGAGTCTGTAAATGATAGGCCACAACTAAATGATGTAAGTTGTTTAATATAATTTTTTAGTGGAATTGGTCTGTGCTTGGTCTTAATGGTGATTAATTTTTTCTGATGTTAATAGGTAGCAAATGTTGAAATGAGGGATTGTTCAAGGTCAATGGATCATGTGAATCATATGAGTCATCAAAACATAGATGTAAATGATGGTTTTAGATTCATCCATAAAGATCTCAGGTTCACTGGAACTTATCAATATCAGCCGTCAATGTTACCACACTTTGGTCATGCACAGTTTAGCAGCAGAGTACACATAATGCCCCAGTATCCTTCTATGCCAGTGCAACAAGCATTCCGTAACACAACAATGTTCCATGAAATTAATACATTTTGTTCACATGATCCGTAGGTAATGAAAATTTTTCATACTATGTTTATTTTAGTGTTTTGGGTTATGTGACTAAATAGATGTTTTTATTTTGTTCCAACAATTGACTACAGGTGTAAATGAAGTTCAGGTGTAGGCATCAGTTTCTTCAATCCAAGAGAAAACTAATTTACAAGAAAAGCCTCTTCTGTTCTACAAAATTTGTAGTGTAGTTTGATGCATACTTGGGATGTACTCGATTACGTATCACACTAATGTCTTTAAATTGTGAAATGATACAGTGCAATGTTCGTCAATATTTTAATGAGAAGTTATTTCCTTTTTATCCAGGATTCATAATTTTTTTCATATTAAAATGAGGTTCTAAAACCATAGGTTATATGGGTCATATTAAAATGAGATCCTAAAACCATAGGTTATATGGTTCATATTAAAATGAGAATATAAAACCATAGGTTATATAGCTCATATTAAAATGAGGTCCTAAAACCATAGGTTATATGGTTCATATTAAAATGAGAATATAAAATCACAGGTTATATGGTTCATATTAAAATGAGAATATAAAACCAAAGGTTATATGCTTCATACTAAAATGAGGTACTAAAACCATAGGTTATATGGTTCATATTAAAATGAGGTCCTAAAACCATAGGTTATATGGTTCATATTAAAATGAGGTCCTAAAACCATAGGTTATATGCTTCTATAAAAATGAGAATATAAAACCATAGGTTATATGGTTCATATTAAAATGAGAATATAAAACCATAGGTTATATGCTTCATATTAAAATGAGGTATTAAAACCATAGGTTATATGCTTCATATTAAAATGAGAATATAAAACCATAGGTTATATGCTTCATATTAAAATGAGGTCCTAAATCCATAGGTTATATGGTTCACATTAAAATGAGAATATAAAATCATAGGTTATATGCTTCATATTAAAATGAGAATATAAAACCATAGGTTATATGGTTCATATTAAAATGAGGTCCTAAAACCATAGGGTATATGGTTCATATTAAAATGAGATCCTATAACCATAGGTTATATGGTTCATATTAAAATGAGGTCCAAACTTCATATTAAAATGAGGTCTTAAAACCATAGGTTATATGCTTCATATTAAAATGAGAATATAAAACCATAGCTTATATGCTTCATATTAAAATGAGGTCCTAAAACCATAGGTTATATGGTTCATATTAAAATGAGAATATAAAATCATAGGTTATATGCTTCATATTAAAATGAGAATATAAAACCATAGGTTTTATGGTTCATATTAAAATGAGGTCCTAAAACCATAGGGTATATGGTTCATATTAAAATGAGGTCCTAAAACCATAGGTTATATGGTTCATATTAAAATGAAAATATAAAACCATAGGTTATATGGTTCATATTAAAATGAGGTCCTAAAACCATAGGTTATATGATTTATATTAAAATGTGAATATAAAATCATAGGTTATATGCTTTATATTAAAATGACAATATAAAACCATAGGTTATATGGTTCATATTAAAATGAGGGTCCTAACTTCATATTAAAATCAGGTCTTAAAACCATAGGTTATATGCTTCATATTAAAATGAAAATATAAAACCATAGGTTATATGGTTCATATTAAAATGAGGTCCTAAAACCATAGGTTATATGGTTCATATTAAAATGAGAATATAAAATCATAGGTTATATGCTTCATATTAAAATGAGAATATAAAACCATAGGTTATATGGTTCATATTAAAATGAGGTCCTAACTTCATATTAAAATGAGGTCTTAAAACCATAGGTTATATGCTTCATATTAAAATGAGGTCCTGAAACCATAGGTTATATGGTTCATATTAAAATGAGAATATAAAATCATAGGTTATATGCTTCATATTAAAATGAGAATATAAAACCATAGGTTATATGGTTCATGTAACACCCTAATTTCTAAATTCAAGACTTAGTCCGTTGGAAACTAAATCCTGAACATTCGAAACTAAAACATACAATCCTGGACATCAAACCTCACATTTACACAAGTATCCAACAAAACTTATACAAATGTGAGTAACTTAAAGCCTTAAAATTTTAACCAAAGTCCATAATATACATAGCCATATATATTTGGTCCAAGGATTATAAACTAACATCCAAAAAAAAAACTATATACATATACAAGCTCCATATATATACATCAGGCCCGAAGGCTACAAACTGAACGACTTAACAGAGTTCCAAAACAAATACAACTTATATATACATAATCCCAAAAGGAAACATCTAAAACCACATCTCTTGCTCTAACTCACTTATTACTTCCTGGAGGTACATGCACACCTAGATTATCCACAAAACGCGTGGTGAGACTAATGCCTCAGTGAATATAACTAATCATGCTAGTGTACATGGAATAAGCACAAATGAAGACATATCAAGTTAATCAATATCAAGTTAACAACTAACATAATCTTAATCAATAAAATGCAACTCACTACTGAAA
The DNA here is from genome assembly GCA_026901365.1 of Sesbania bispinosa. Taxonomy (NCBI): domain Eukaryota; kingdom Viridiplantae; phylum Streptophyta; class Magnoliopsida; order Fabales; family Fabaceae; genus Sesbania; species Sesbania bispinosa. The sequence goes on from QLOH01000074.1 coordinate 1,933,762, forward strand.
TCCAGTAGGCATGAACTTATTACTGAAACTAGAGTTAGAATTGAGCTCAGACTACGGGAAACGTCTTTCCCGGGGACGTATCCCACCCAAAACTGGACCGAAGTCAATATTTTTACTTATTCAAACCATTTCTTAACTCACAACACAAGGCCGACTTAATTAACTCACGGTCGAAGCCGGTAAACGTGAATTGATAACCCAAAGCTGAAATATCGAGTGTTTCTAGTGTTTCGAAACTTTCGTAAGTTTCGTAACTTCGAAATCTAAGGGAATTATAATCAATTCCTAGCATGAATCACTCAATTCTAGCATAAACTTCATCAATTCAATCAAATTAACTAAATAGAAAGGGAAATGGAAGGGTAGGGATCATACATTAAGCATTTCGCAAGTTACGTAATTTCGCTACTTTCGTAAATCTCGCCACCCTAAGGTTTTCAACGAAAATCACCGATCAAACTACTCAATCCAACACCAATGTCAACAATCTAACTACAATATGCAAATGGAAAGAGAATCAAGAGAGTAGGGTTCATACAATGAGGAGAAATCAAAATCAAGGAAAAATGGGAGTGTGTGAGTTATACTCACCAATTTTCTTGAATTTCTCAAGGGAAATTGATGGATTGGAAGTCCCTTTGATGAATCCTAGCTTTGATTCTCTTCAATATCCTCAAAATCCACTTTCTCTCTCTAAAATCACTCTCTCTCTCTAGGGTTTGAAGGGGAAGAAGTAGAGAAAAATGAAATCTGAATTTTGCATGTCCAGGTATATATACTGGACAACTGGTAATCGATTACAGTAGTGCTGTAATCGATTACCAGAGGTAGAATTTACACTGGAAAACGTTTCTGGGAATCTGGTAATCAATTACAACCATTGGTAATCGATTACCAAAAACTCAGCTCTCAGGTAATCGATTACCACCCTGTGAGTAATTGATTACACAAAAACCTGCTCTCGGGTAATCGATTACAATATCCCTGTAATCGATTACCAAAAACTCAACTCTCAGGTAATCGATTACAGCCTGTGAGTAATCGATTACCTAAAAACTAGCTCTCGGGTAATCGATTACAGACTCCTTGTAATCGATTACCAGAACTCAATTTTCTCAAATTCTCTTAAGTTAAAACATAACTTGGTTGTAATAGAGTTTTAACCCATAGTTTCTTTAATTTTCCTCCCTATACTTACTAATACTTAATTCTCCTGTTTGTGACCTAATAACTATTTAAGCTCATAATTTGCGGGATGTTACATTCTACCCCCTTAAGCAATTTTGACCTCAAAATTGATTAAGAACAGAAATCAGAAACTACCTCAACTGAAAAGTTCCGGAAATTGACCCCGAATGTCATCTTCCTTCTCCCATGTGGCCTCTTCTAGAGATTGACCCTCCCAAAATACCTTTACCAAAGGAATTGCCTTACTCCTTAGAGTCTTGACACTCCTGTCAATAATTTGTGCAGGTCTAGAAGGAATGGTGAGATCTTCTCTTAATTGTATCGATTCAGAGCTGATGATTTGAGATGGATCATGAACATACTTCCTCAACTGGGATACATGGAAAACATTATGTATCCTGGACAACTGAGGTGGCAAAGCTATCCTGTAAGCCAGAGGGCCAACCCTCTGCAGGATCAGAAATGGACCGATGAATCTAGGGTTGAGTTTTCTGGTCTTAATGGATCGTCCTAAGCCCGTGACGGGAGTTACTTTTAAAAACACATGTTCCCCTTCCTCAAACTCTAAGTCTTTTCTTCTTTTATCAGCATAATTCTTTTTACGACTTTGAGCAGTTACAAGTTTTTCCCTAATGACCCTTATCTTATCTGAAGCTTCCCGCACTAGTTCTGGGCCTAAAAGTGTTCTCTCACCTACCTCGTACCAACACAAGGGAGACCTGCATTTCCTACCATACAGTGCCTCAAAGGGTGCCATGCCTATACTGCTATGGAAATTGTTATTGTAGGCAAACTCAATAAGAGGTAGAAATCTATCCCAACTATCTGACTCCTCTAAAACACAAGCCCTGAGCATATCTTCTAAGGTCTGGATGGTTCTTTCAGACTGACCATCAGTCTGAGGGTGGTAAGCAGTGCTAAACCGGAGTTTGGTCCCGAAAGCCCGGTGAAGGGAATTCCAGAACCTGGAAGTGAATCTAGGATCCCTATCTGATATGATGCTAGAGGGAATACCATGAAGCCTGACAATCTCTCTAACATACAGATTGGCTAACTTGCTAAGGGGATAAGTGTTCTTAATTGGTAGAAAGTGGGTTGACTTAGTCAGTCGGTCCACAATTACCCAGATAGCATCAAACCCAACTTGAACTCGAGGCAAACCTACCACAAAGTCCATAGCTACACTCTCCCACTTCCACTCAGGGATATCCAAAGGTAAAAGGGTTCCGGATGGTTTCTAATGTTCTATTTTAACCTGTTGGCATATTAAGCACTTAGAAACATAATCAACTATGTCTCTCTTCATACCATCCCACCAAAACATCCTCTTCAAATCCTGATACATCTTGGTAGATCCAAGATGTATAGAAAACTTACTCCTATGGGCTTCCTCCAAAACCTGCTGCCTGAGGCTACCCCCCTTAGGGACACAGACTCTCCCTTGGAAGAGAATCATCCCATCTTCTGACTCTGAAAATCCTAACTGTTGCTTTCTCTCTTGAAGGCTTGAGTCCAAACTCTGAGCCTCCTTGATAAGAGCTTTCAGCTCACAGGTGATATCTAGCCTATGAAGAATAACTCTATGTTCACCGACTGAAACACCTAAGCTTAGGTTTCTGAACTCCTCTAGCAAACTCAATTAATGAATCATCATTGAAGACACATGAAGGGATTTCCTACTGAGGGCATCAACCACTACATTGGCCTTGCCAGGATGGTATTTCAATTCAAAATCATAATCTTTGAGAAATTCCATCCATCTCCTCTGCCTCATATTGAGTTCTTTCTGATCAAAAAGGTATTTCAAACTCTTATGATCACTAAATACCTCAAATATCGCACCAAACAGGTAATGCCTCCAAATCTTGAGGGCAAATACCACAGCAGCTAACTCTAGGTCATGAGTAGGATAGTTCTTCTCATCTGGTTTCAACTGTCTAGATGCATAAGCTACTACCCTCCTATCCTGTATAAGAACACAACCTAAACCTTTCCCTGAAGCATCACAATATACCTCAAAGGCCTTGGACAAATCCGATAATGCAAATACCGGAGCGGTGGTTAACTTTTTCTTGAGCTCCAAGAAGCTCCGCTCACAAATCTCATCCCACACAAAGGCTTGCCCTTTCCGAGTTAACCTTGTGAGAGGTAAGGCTAGCTGGGAGAATCCTTTAATGAATCTCCGATAGTAGCCGACCAATCCTAGGAAACTCCTAATTTCCGTAACGGTATTAGGCCTTTCCCATTCAAGGACAGCTTCTACCTTGCTAGGATCAACAGACACCCCCTCACTGGTAATCACATGTCCTAAAAATTGAACTCTATCACTCCAAAACTCACACTTCTCCGGATTTGCAAACAATATCTTCTCTCTCAGAACTCCTAACACAATTCTAAGATGTCTCTCATGCTCTACTAAACTACGGGAGTAGATCAAAATGTCATCGATAAACACAACAACAAACTTATCCAAATAGGGCCTAAAGATTCGATTCATGTAGTTCATGAATACAGCAGGAGCATTGGTTACTCCAAATGGCATCACCAAATACTCATAATGCCCATACCTAGTCCTGAAGGCTGTTTTTGGTATATCCTCTCCCTTAATCCTGATCTGATGGTAACCGGACCTTAAATCTATCTTAGAGAAAACTGAGGCTCCCCTAAGTTGATCTAGAAGGTCGTCTATTCTGGGTAAAGGATACTTGTTTTTAATGGTAACCTTGATCAACTGCCTATAGTCCACACACAGTCTCATACTCCCATTCTTCTTTTTCACTAAAAGGACTGGAGCCCCCCATGGTGACACACTGGGCCTAATGAACCCCTTAGACATAAGATCTTCTAACTGAGCTTTAAGTTCACTAAGTTCTAATGGGGACATTCTGTATGGTGCTTTAGAGATAGGTCCTGCACCTGGCACTAAGTCTATGGTAAACTCTATTTCTCGGTTTGGAGGTAATATGGTTATCTCACTAGGGAAAACATCTTGAAACTCCTTAATTGTAGTTATGATGCTCAAATCTATTTTAGACTCTAGAGTTGAGGAAAGTAATAAAACAAAACACTGATTCCCATCACTAAGGCATTCAGACACTTCAGCGACACTGGACAACAGAATTGATGGTCTCTCCCTCGAAGGAGGAGGAAGAAGTGGAAAGACAACCTGTTTGTTAAAACAATCAAGCATGACTCTATTTTCAGACAACCAATTCATACCAAGAATAACATTTATACCCCGTTAAGGCAAACAAACTAGGTCAACCTCGAAGGCCTTCCCTTGTATCACAATAGGGCACTGAATACACACAAGGGAAGTAGAAATGGCCCTCCTTGGCGGGAATAACAACACTAAGAACATAAGGCAAAGATACAACATGCAAGTTCAACTGTTTTACACAATCAAGAGAAATGAAGGAATGAGTGGCTCCTGAATCAAACAATACAATTAAGGTTCAATCTCCTAGGGTGCACATACCTCGCAACAAATTATCAGCAGAAGCTGCCACTTCCCCGCTCAGAGTGAAGACTCTTCCAGTGGTTTGGGGTTTTGGGAGATCCTTCCTCTTGGGACACTCATGCCTTATGTGCCCAGGTTGCTTGCAAAAGTAACATACGTTCTTCCCCGTCAAGCACTCTCCAGAGTGTTCCTTCCCGCACTTGGGACAAGTAGGTGCCCGGTGGCGTTGGGCCGGTCTAGTAGTCAAGGCGGAGGTGCCTTGCCACTTAGGCCTCGGGCCCCTAAACTAATTCGATCCCTCTATCTTCCTTTTTCCTTTATTATCAGCAGGTGGTGTTGAAGTAATGGTTCCTCGGATGTTCTTCTCCACAATGTAGCATTTACTGATCAGGGTGGGAAAATCTTTGATCTCTAAGGTTCCAACCCGATCCAGTATCTCAGGTCGGAGACCTCCCTCAAACTGAGTGCACCTCCACACTTCATCAGCTACTGTCTGCAGGTACCTTGAGTACTTGGCCAACTCCTCAATATAGCTACATACTGACCCACCGTCAAACTTCCTTGCTTTAATTGTAAGAATTCCGCTTCCTTCTGTCTTCTAACCGTAGCAGGAAAGTACTTGTCTAGAAATAGAGTCTGAAAGATGCCCCATGTAATCGGAGCCCCCGTCACAGTAGGCCTAACACTTGCCGTCTTCCACCAATCCTCAGCTTCACCTCTCAGCATGTAGATTGCAAAACCAACCTTAGAATCATCCGCACACTTCAGCACATCAAATATTCTGTTGAGATCCCTCAGCCAGTTGGATGCCACATCTAGATCGTACACTCCATTGAATTGAGGAGGGTTATGCTTTTGAAATTCCGCCAGCCCTTGGACAAATGGGTCCACAACAGGAGCATGAGGTGTCCCCGCTGTTCTACGGGCCAATTCTTGGAGTATTGCTGTATTAGTAGTCGCCTGCTCTCCCATCATGTGTGTGAATGCTTGCAGAGCTGCTGCCACTGGGTCAGGTGGTGGATTCTGAGAAGTGAAATTGGTTCTGGGACGACCCCTCCTGCCACTTGCCATAATTATCTACACATCATTAAGTAAACATCGAGGTGATCACTCTCTCAATTCACAAAACAATGCATAAATCAGAATAACAAGTCACAAGGAAAATCCTACTACCACAGTCCAATTGGATTGAACTGCTCTAATACCAAAATGTAATGCCCTAATTTCTAAATTCAAGACTTAGTCCGTTGGAAACTAAATCCTGAACATTCGAAACTAAACATACAATCCTGGACATCAAACCTCACATTTACACAAGTATCCAACAAAACTTATACAAATGTGAGTAACTTAAAGCCTTAAAATTTTAACCAAAGTCCATAATATACATAGCCATATATATTTGGTCCAAGGATTATAAACTAACATCCAAAAAAAAACTATATATATATACAAACTCCATATATATACATCAGGCCGAAGGCTACAAACTGAACGACTTAACAGAGTTCCAAAACAAATACAACTTATATATATACATAATCCCAAAAGGAAACATCTAAAACCACATCTCTTGCTCTAACTCACTTATTACTTCCTGGAGGTACCTGCACACCTAGATTATCCACAAAACGCGTGGTGAGACTAATGCCTCAGTGAATATAACTAATCATGCTAAGTGTACATGGAATAAGCACAAATGAAGACATATCAAGTTAATCAATATCAATCATCATGTTACATTCCAATACCATAACACAACTAACATAATCTTAATCAATAAAATGCAACTCACTACTGAAATCCAGTAGGCATGAACTTATTACTGAAACTAGAGTTAGAACTGAGCTCAGACTACGGGAAACGTCTTTCCCGGGGACGTATCCCACCCAAAACTGGACCGAAGTCAATATTTTTACTTATTCAAACCATTTCTTAACTCACAGCACAAGGCCGACTTAATTAACTCACGGTCGAAACCGGTAAAAGTGAATTGATAACCCAAAGCTGAAATATCGAGTGTTTCGAAACTTTTGTGACTTCGAAATCTAAGGGAATTATAATCAATTCCTAGCATGAATCACTCAATTCTAGCATAAACTTCATCAATTCAATCAAATTAACTAAAAAGAAAGGGAAATGGAAGGGTAGGGATCATACATTAAGCATTTCGCAAGTTACGTAATTTCGCTACTTTCGTAAATCTCGCCACCCTAAGGTTTTCAACGAAAATCACCGATCAAACTACTCAATCCAACACCAATATCAACAATCTAACTACAATATGCAAATGGAAAGAGAATCAAGAGAGTAGGGTTCATACAATGAGGAGAAATCAAAATCAAGGAAAAGTGGGAGTGTGTGAGTTATACTCACCAATTTTCTTGAATTTCTCAAGGGAAATTGATGGATTGGAAGTCCCTTTGATGAATCCTAGCTTTGATTCTCTTCAATCTCCTCAAAATACGCTTCTCTCTCTAAAATCACTCTCTCTCTCTAGGGTTTGAAGGGGAAGAAAAAGAGAAAAATGAAATCTAAATTTTGCATGTCCAGGTATATATACTGGACAGCTGGTAATCGATTACACTAGTGCTCTAATCGATTACCAGAGGTAGAATTTACACTGGAAAACGTTTCTGGGAATCTGGTAATCGATTACAACCCTTGGTAATCGATTACCAAAAACTCAGCTCTCAGGTAATCGATTACCACCCTGTGAGTAATTGATTACACAAAAACCTGCTCTCGGGTAATCGATTACAATATCCCTGTAATCGATTACCAAAAACTCAGCTCTCAGGTAATCGATTACAGCCTGTGAGTAATCGATTACCTAAAAACTAGCTCTCGGGTAATCGATTACAGACTCCTTGTAATCGATTACCAGAACTCAATTTTCTCAAATTTTCTTAAGTTAAAACATAACTTGGTTGTAATAGAGTTTTAACCCAGAGTTTCTTTAAATTTCCTCCCTATACTTACTAATACTTAATTCTCCTGTTTGTGACCTAATAACTATTTAAGCTCATAATTTTCGGGATGTTACAGCTCATATTAAAATGAGGTCCTAAAACCATAGGGTATATGGTTCATATTAAAATGAGGTCTTAAAACCATAGGTTATATGGTTCATATTAAAATGAGAATAAAAAACCATAGGTTATATAGTTCATATTAAAATGAGGTCCTAAAACCGTAGGTTATATGGTTCATATTAAAATGAGAATATAAAATCATAGGTTATATGCTTCATATTAAAATGAGAATATAAAACCATAGGTTATATGGATCATATTAAAAATGAGAATATAAAATCATAGGTTATATGGTTCATATTAAAATGAGAATATAAAACCATAGGTTATATGGTTCATATTAAAATGAGAATATAAAACCATAGGTTATATGGTTCATATTAAAATGAGGTCCTAAAACCATAGGTTATATGGTTCATATTAAAATGAGAATATGAAATCGTAGGTTATATGCTTCATATTAAATAGAAGAATATAAAACCATAGGTTATATGGTTCACATTAAAATGAGGTCCTAAAACCATAGGTTATATGGTTCATATTAAATGAGGTCCTAAAACCATAGGTTATATGGTTCATATTAAAAATGAGAATATAAAACCATAGGTTATATGGTTCATATTAAAATGAGAATATAAACCATAGGTTATATGGTTCATATTAAAATGAAGTCCTAAAACAATAGGTCATATGGTTCATATTAAAATGAGAATATAAAACCATAGGTTATATGGTTCATGTTAAAATGAGAATATAAAACCATAGGTTATATGGTTCATACTAAAATGAGGCCCTAAAACCATAGGTTATATGGTTCATATTAAAATGAGGTCCTAAAACCATAGGTTATATGTTTCATATTAAAATGAGAATATAAAACCATAGGTTATATTGTTCATGTTAAATATGAGAATATAAAATCATAGCTTATATGCTTCACATTAAAATGTGAATATAAAACCATAGGTTATATGGTTCATATTAAAATGAGGTCCTAAAACCATAGGTTATATGGTTCATATTAAAATGAGGTCCTAAAACCATAGGTTATATGGTTCATATTAAAATGAGAATACAAAACCATAGGTTATATGGTTCATATTAAAATGAGGTCCTAAAATCATATGTTATATCGTTCATATTAAAATGAGGTGCTAAAACCATTGGTTATATGGTTCATATTAAAATGAGAATATAAAACCATAGGTTATATGGTTCATATTAAAATGAGGTCCTAAAATCATATGTTATATCGTTCATATTAAAATGAGGTGCTAAAACCATTGGTTATATGGTTCATATTAAAATGAGAATATAAAACCATAGGTTATATGGTTCATATGAAAATGAGGTCCTAAAACCATAGGTTATATGGTTCATATTAAAATGAGAATATAAAACCATAGGTTATATGCTTCATATTAAAATTAGAATATAAAACCATAGGTTATATGGTTCACATTAAAATGAGGTCCTAAAACCATAGGTTATATGGTTCATATTAAAATGAGGTCCTAAAACAATAGGTTATATGGTTCATATTAAAAATGAGAATATAAAACCATAGGTTATATGGTTAATATTAAAATGAGAATATAAAACCATAGGTTATATGTTTCATATTAAAATGAGAATATAAAATCGTAGGTTATATGCTTCATATTAAATAGAAGAATATAAAACCATAGGTTATATGGTTCACATTAAAATGAGGTCCTAAAACCATAGGTTATATGGTTCATATTAAAATGAGGTCCTAAAACCATACGTTATATGGTTCATATTAAAAATGAGATTATAAAACCATAGGTTATATGGTTCATATTAAAATGAGAATATAAAACCATAGGTTATATGGTTCATATTAAAATGAAGTCCTAAAACAATAGGTCATTTGGTTCATATTAAAATGAGAATATAAAACCATAGGTTATATGGTTCATGTTAAAATGAGAATATAAAACCATAGGTTATATGGTTCATACTAAAATGAGGCCCTAAAACCATAGGTTATATGGTTCATATTAAAATGAGGTCCTAAAACTATAGGTTATATGTTTCATATTAAAATGAGAATATAAAACCATAGGTTATATTGTTCATATTAAAAATGAGAATATAAAACCATAGCTTATATGCTTCACATTAAAATGTGAATATAAAACCATAGGTTATATGGTTCATATTAAAATGAGGTCCTAAAACCATAGGTTATATGGTTCATATTAAAATGAGGTCCTAAAACCATAGGTTATATGGTTTATATTAAAATGAGAATACAAAACCATAGGTTATATGGTTCATATTAAAATGAGGTCCTAAAATCATATGTTATATCGTTCATATTAAAATGAGGTGCTAAAACCATTGGTTATATGGTTCATATTAAAATGAGAATATAAAACCATAGGTTATATGGTTCATATGAAAATGAGGTCCTAAAACCATAGTTTATATGGTTCATATTAAAATGAGAATATAAAACCATAGGTTATATGCTTCATATTAAAATTAGAATATAAAACCATAGGTTATATGGTTCACATTAAAATGACGTCCTAAAACCATAGGTTATATGGTTCATATTAAAATGAGGTCCTAAAATCATATGTTATATCGTTCATATTAAAATGAGGTGCTAAAACCATTGGTTATATGGTTCATATTAAAATGAGAATATAAAACCATAGGTTATATGGTTCATATGAAAATGAGGTCCTAAAACCATAGTTTATATGGTTCATATTAAAATGAGAATATAAAACCATAGGTTATATGCTTCATATTAAAATTAGAATATAAAACCATAGGTTATATGGTTCACATTAAAATGACGTCCTAAAACCATAGGTTATATGGTTCATATTAAAATGAGGTCCTAAAACAATAGGTTATATGGTTCATATTAAAAATGAGAATATAAAACCATAGGTTATATGGTTAATATTAAAATGAGAATATAAAACCATAGGTTATATGATTCATATTAAAATGAGGTCCTAAAACCATAGGTTATATGGTTCATATTAAAATGAGAATATAAAACCATAGGTTATATGGTTCATGTTAAAATGAGAATATAAAACCATATGTTATATGGTTCATATTAAAATGAGGCCCTAAAAACATAGATTATATGGTTCATATTAAAATGAGGTCCTAAAACCATAGGCTATATGGTTCATGTTAAAATGAGAATATAAAACCATATGTTATATGGTTCATATTAAAATGAGGCCCTAAAACCATAGATTATATGGTTCATATTAAAATGAGGTCCTAAAACCATAGGTTATATGGTTCATATTAAAATGAGAATATAAAACCATAGGTTATATGGTTCATATTAAAAATGAGAATATAAAACCATAGGTTATATGCTTCACATTAAAATATGAATATAAAACCATAGGTTATAGGGTTCATATTAAAATGAGGTCCTAAAACCATAGGTTATATGGTTCATATTAAAATGAGGTCCTAAAACCATAGGTTATATGGTTCATATTAAAATGAGAATACAAAACCATAGGTTATATGGTTCACATTAAAATGAGGTCCTAAAACCATAGGTTATATGGTTCATATTAAAATGAGGTCCTAAAACAATAGGTTATATGGTTCATATTAAAAATGAGAATATAAAACCATAGGTTATGTGGTTAATATTAAAATGAGAATATAAAACCATAGGTTATATGATTCATATTAAAATGAGGTCCTAAAACCATAGGTTATATGGTTCATATTAAAATGAGAATATAAAACCATAGGTTATATGGTTCATGTTAAAATGAGAATATAAAACCATATGTTATATGGTTCATATTAAAATGAGGCCCTAAAACCATAGATTATATGGTTCATATTAAAATGAGGTCCTAAAACCATAGGTTATATGGTTCATATTAAAATGAGAATATAAAACCATAGGTTATATGGTTCATATTAAAAATGAGAATATAAAACCATAGGTTTTATGCTTCACATTAAAATATGAATATAAAACCATAGGTTATAGGGTTCATATTAAAATGAGGTCCTAAAACCATAGGTTATATGGTTCATATTAAAATGAGGTCCTAAAACCATAGGTTATATGGTTCATATTAAAATGAGAATACAAAACCATAGGTTATATGGTTCATATTAAAATGAGGTTCTAAAACCATATGTTATATCGTTCATATTAAAATGAGGTCCTAAAATCATAGGTTATATGGTTCATATTAAAATGAGAATATAAAACCATAGGTTATATGGTTCATATTAAAATGAGGTCCTAAAACCATAGGTTATGTGGTTCATATTAAAATGAGAATATAAAATCATAGGTTATATGCTTCATATTAAAATGAGAATATAAAACCATAGGTTATATGGTTCACATTAAAATGAGGTCCTAAAACCATAGGTTATATGGTTCATATTAAAATGAGGTCCTAAAACCATAGGTTATATGGTTCATATTAAAAATGAGAATATAAAACCATAGGTTATATGGTTCATATTAAAATGATAATATAAAACCATAGGTTAAATGGTTCATATTAAAATGAGAATATAAAACCATAGGTTATATGGTTCATATTAAAATGAGGTCCTAAAACCATAGGTTATATGGTTTATATTAAAATGTGAATATAAAATCATAGGTTATATGCTTTATATTAAAATGACAATATAAAACCATAGGTTATATGATTCATATTAAAATGAGAATATACAACCATAGGTTATATGGTTCATATTAAAAATGAGAATATAAAACCATAGGTTATATGGTTCATATTAAAATGAGGTCCTAAAACCATAGGTTATATGGTTCATATTAAAATGAGAATACAAAACCATAGTTTATATGGTTCATATTAAAATGAGGTTCTAAAACCATATGTTATATCGTTCATATTAAAATGAGGTCCTAAAACCATAGGTTATATGGTTCATATTAAAATGAGAATATATAACCATAGATTATATGGTTCATATTAAAATGAGGTCCTAAAACTATAGGTAATAGGATTCATATTAAAACGAGAATATAAAACCATAGGTTATATGGTTCATATTAAAATGAGGTCCTAAAAGCATAGGTTATATGGTTCATATTAAAATGAGAATATAAAACCATAGGTTATATGGTTCATATTAAAATGAGGCCCTAAAACCATAGGTTATATGGTTCATATTAAAATGAGGACCTAAAACCATAGGTTAAATGGTTCATTTTAAAATGCTAATATAAAACCATAGGTTATATGGTTCATATTAATATGAGAATATAAAACTCATTTTAAAATGAGAATATAAAACCATAGGTTATGTGGTTCATATTAAAATGAGAATATAAAACCATAGGTTATATCGTTCATATTAAAATTAAGAACATAAAACCATATACCATATAACATATCAACTATCTCTGATTTTGCATAATGAAATCCAAAGGCAAAACTCCACTAAGATGGAGCAATAGGTTACATGCTAGAAGGACGACCCCAAATGATGTTGATTCTTCTCTTAGAGTTAAAAAAATTAGGATTCCTGTTGTGGAGATTTCATCAAGGTAAGCATTCATTGTGGCTCATAATCTTTAATTTGTTTAGGGTTTGCATTTTCTGAATAAAAATATATTTTTCTTATATTTTTTTGAATTTATTTTGTATGAAATATCAAAGCCACCATGATTCAATGTTGAATAAGGAGGTTTGTGATGAATGGAATCCGCAGGATGTAGCAAATCAAGCAGGAAAGGTAATTTCTTTTATAATCATTATTCATATTTATATTCAGATTCATTTTGTGTTTACATTTTAAGATTAAATGATTGAGTACAAAAATGTAATTCCTGCACTCAAACCGTAGGGCAACCTAGAAAATAGGGTTGAAATAATGGAGAATAATATGGAAAGAGTTGTTAAAACAATGGATACACTATCAAAACACTTCCTGAATAGTAGGCAGCAGAAGATATCAACATTTGATTCACCCAGAAATCTGTTTTTAGTCCTTGGTAATGACAATAACATGACACCCACCATTGATAGAAGGCCAAAGGATGATACTGAGAGAATTTTACATAAGTTGTGTGAAGGAGAGGATAGTGTTCAACCAATGCAACCAATTCAAGACTCAGGTTCAGTGAAGAAATTATTTACAACCCCATTATCTGGAAAAAAGAGTAACACAATTCTTATGACTACAGCAACCTCATTTGGCTATTACCTTAACTCTGGCCCCAATAAATTGAATGCAGATGGTTTGATAGGCCCTAATGTCCCGCAGGTAACTGATATGCTTATTTCATTGTCTTTTATTAATTATATTAATTTGGACTTGTTATTGATACATGTTGGTATTACATATTCAGTGCTTGAAAGACATGTTTAAGCCAACACATCCTATTTCACTGAGTAAGGAAGAGGCCGAAATTGCAGCATATATATTCTGTAAAGAGGTGAAGGCAGAGGATGATAGGTATAACGCCCTAAATTTCTAAATCAGAATTTAGCCCGTTGGAAACCAAATTCTTAACTTAGAATTTAAAACGTGACGGTTCGGATATCAATATGTTCCCAAGAATGTAAATAATCCAACGATCATTTAACAATTCAATGAACATTTCTAAACAATAAACGCAGCTATATAAGTTAAAACCAGTATATACATAACATTAACCTATCTTGTACATCAAGTCACTAATATTTATAAATTATCCTTTGAGTCTACTAGGATACTACTGCCACATATACATTTATATACAGGTAAAAGATTTCATAAACAAAAGAAAAGGGAAAGCAAGTCCCTCCCGAAAGCACTTCATCTCCCGGTCTGAGAGTCTGGAAGAGGTGGTACCTGCTCAACTAAATAATCCACATAACGTGTGGTGAGATAAAAATCTCAGTGAATACAATTCACATGCATGAATGCAGGGAACATGTATCGATGTCAATCCATAAGTCATAATGATACATAACGATTACCAAACAAACTAATATGCAAGTATGATGCACTCACTGCTGTGCCCAACAAGCATGTTCTTATCTCTTTCTGGAGTTAGAACCGAGCTCAGACTATGGGGAATATCTTCCCCGGGGACGAATCCCACCCAAACTGGACCGAAGTCGTGTTTTCAACATAATTACTTAATTCTTTTACTCACAGCACAAAGGCCGACTTGAATTACTCACCGACGAATCCGGCTTAAATGTTCCAATTAACATAAACATGATAATATAACAAATCAGAAATTCATACACATTCGAAATAAGCACTTTCGATAGTTTCAAACCTAAATATATCACACAGTTCATATTCTCAATTCTAAGTTTCAATTCATCAGATACAACACTAACTTAGTTACAAGAATATAATTCTTATCAATAATTTCTAGTAAGAAAAGGGAAGATAAGGATTAGGGAGCATGCTTATAGAACTATTAAGAAAACCACAAGGAAAGTGAGTTGTACTCACCTAAACTTAGAATTGAATGAAAAAGAACGGATCCAAGGTGGATCAATTGATGATTCCTTGCTCCAATCTCCGCTTCAAACTTCAATCAACTTCCTCTCTCTAACCCAGTCTCTCTCTAACCAAGAAGAAGAAGAAGAAGAAAAGTAAATTGTTTTCGTCTAAGTTAAGAATCCTGCACCTATAAGTGGATTCTCGCTCAAGCGAGCTATTCTCGCTTGAGCGAGCGAGACAGTTTCATGCAACCTTCACATTCTCACTCAAGCGAAGCTGTCTCGCTTGAGCGAGAATGACCCAGATAATACCCCATTTCTGGACGATTCTCGCTTAAGCGAGCTCATTCTCGCTTGAGCGAGAATGTCCCAAAAAACACCCTCTCTCTGGACGATTCTTGCTCAAGCAAACTCGTTCTCGCTTGAGCGAAAATTGTCCAGAGAGTCTCTCAAATTCCCCTTCTTCTCGCTTAAGCGAAACGCAGTTCACTTAAGCGAGAATTGCAGAAACTAAAATTTTAAGTTTTGCTGCATAACTCGCTCAAGCGAGTTATTCTCGCTTGAGCGAGACTACTAAAATCTGGTTTTTAGCCCAAGTCTTATCTTAAATGTTCCTATACCTCTTATCCAAAGTATTATCATACAAATCCTTATATTAATATCATGATTATCTAAAGGTCCTGATTTATGGGATGTTACAATAGGTTAGTAGATGTTGTATTTTATTATACTTTAATAGTTATAATAATCACAATTATTAAAACACTAACTGTTTCATTTATTTAATACAGAAAAGAGGGCATAGTTACAACACAACTTAAATTCTGTGAGGGAAATAGGGCTTTGTTACACAGTCTTAAACCAAAATGTGAGATTGATCAAGATGTAAGTTACAAAATTCTATGTTTTAGACTTGTTTACTGTATTCATATAATCAGTATATCAGTAATGATGTGCAGCAATTCATTGGTGTATAAATTTGTTTCTTAGGTGATTAATTTGGCTGCTTGTATGCTTACCATAAGGGAAAGTGTTGACACATTAACATATGCTGAATATTGGTTTGTACCAACAACTTTTGCTGTAAGTACTAAAACCATACTTTTATCTATAATTTTTTAAGCACAATTAGTGTATACTTCAGAGTGTTGCGAAAATGTTTTATTATATCTCTTACAAACAAATATTTATTAATGTGGAGACAGCAATTTGTATTGTCCTGGAACATTCCTATTCCGCAAATGATAGACCATTACAAAAGTACCTTTATGGGAAATGCAGATTTCATAAAAAAGGTAAATTAATAAATTTAAATTTGGTATCAAAATGATCATATTTTCATTTAGACATGACTCTTTATCCTTATGTTATAGGTCTTTATACCTAATAATGATGGTAATTTTCACTGGTTTCTGGTGGTGATTGACTTCATCAACAAAGAGGTTGTGTATCTTGACTCTTTTCCAAGTGAGTCAAGAATGGAAATTAGAATGAGAAGTGTCAAGACATTGGTAATATATGTTTCTGTTTGATATGTTTAGTCATTAAATTTCTTTCATATAATTTAGATCATATAATGTTAATACATGATCAAAATTTGTTCCTTTAGGGACTTCATATGGAACATTTGTTGCAAGAACCAACTTTCTACCAATTTGAGTCAACACCAAGACCACTTGTAAGCAAATTTCCCATCTTCAAACCAAATGATATAAGGACTCAAAATGCAGAATCGTAAGTTTATATTTAATAGTTTATTTTTAATTAATTAATTTATCACATGTGTAAATTACTTATATGATGACATTAAATCTGTATCCATGAATGTAGGAATGATTGTGGAGCTTGGGTGATAATGTGGATGGTGGAAATGGGATTGAATGGATACCGTATCCGGGTTGATGAAGGTACAAGGATACGAATTGCACTTGATTTGGCAATGAACCCATTTAACACACTCCAAGAAGTTATCAAAGTCAGAGCAGAAAATTGGATGAAGACATTGGATGCTCCTTCTTATGTTCCTTAGTTTTTTCAAGTTTTTATGTTGATAAACAAATGATATGACCTTTGGTTTATGGCCTTTTGTTTTTTTTTTGGTGGTTTGCTTTTAATTTCTATTTATATGAACAAGTTTTTAAAATTTAATATAAGCATTATGTCTCCTACTTTGTGAATTCTTAGTAATTAGAATTGTAAATTAAGTGTTTGATTCATGCGTAACAGATTACTGATAAGTGAAAATCATATGATAAATTAGAGCACTTTTTAGTTCACTTATCAAGGATAAAATGGTATTTTTGCCCCAAATTAATCCCTTTTTATTTAATCTTAGATAAATTGTATTTATTATTCTTGGATTTGAATTCGATGCTATTTTGATATGAATTGTGCTGATTTTTGCAGGATATTGAAAAAATTTGATATGAAGGAAAGATAGCATTAAATGAGGGAGATATTTGCAAGATCTGAAGTTTAATTTAAGGCAATTAATGAAGATTTGAAGATTATCTGAGAGTAATAAATGAAGATATCAGCTGCCAATTAAACAAGGATTCTGCAGACAACCTTCCCAATTAAATCCAGGATTATCAATAAATGCAAGATCTCATCAAGAAAAGGGAAACAAGGAAAGACAAATCAACCAAAACCAGTCTCGGGGAGAGATCAAGTTAAAAAGAGAAAGATTGAAGTTGTGCAGAATGCGTTGCGCGCTTCAACCTGCGCTGTAGCGCAGGGTGTAGCGCAGAACACGTGATTCTTGCCCTGTTGCTGTTTTTAGATAGATTTCTCCCCAATTTTCTTTGTCTTTCCTTAGCCTATAAATAGGAACCTCTTGCACCAGATCAGGTGTGCACAATTATTGTAATTCAGTTATATTCTAGTGATAATGCACCAGTTCTAATTTTAGAATAGGAGAGGAGGAGCGCTTCACAAAGATTGAAGATGGTGACAACATCTTCGGTAGTTTGTATGGCTACCTTGTGTAGTTAACTCTCCATTATGATTGAATGTAATCGATTCCATTCCCAAGTGTATGTTGAACTCTATTTATTTATTTATGCAGTTCCCTAGCTATAATATTGGTAATCTTGTTCTGTGCTTAATTCCTAACTTTCGCGCTTGAGCCAGAGTTATAGGAAAATTTGTAATTAACGTTACGACTAGGATTGAGTTTGGGGGAGCCTAGACATAGGAAACTCAACCTCTGAGTGAATGAGAATACTCGGTTAACCAGTGACTGAAACATGGGTGTTGCTAATGATTGATGGGTAGTGTGAGTATCCTAATGAAGGGCATCTAAAGGATAGGCATGGTCTAATGGATCGATAACAAAGGATTAGTTGATTGTCAATCCAGGATTCGAAACGTGGATGTATTCATTCTAACAAGTGATGGGTAGTGACAGTACTCTAGCGAAGGTACGTCTAGAGGAATAGGCCTCGTTTATCAATTAATTCGTTTCCAAACGGAATAAAGAAAGCATAATAAGCCGAGGGTAAGTCTGTCACTTGGGAGAACCCGCATGGATTACCTTTGAGTGTGAGTGGCGCCTGGTAACTCGGGGTCTTAGCAATATAGTTTGTCTACAGTGTTGTAGTTCAAAGCCTATAAATATTAGGTAGTCTCGACATACATGGGGGGTGTGATGAGATGAAGTTCAATCCTAATCCAAGTAAAGTGTCTCTAACTCTTCCTTTCTAAATTCAATTGATTATTAATTTGCTAACTACGTTTTTCGCACAACAATATTCTCAAAACCCATTTTTTCCTTGATAATTAGATCACGAGTATACGTGAATTGACCGTTCCCTGTGGATATGATACTTTTCTTACTATTATACTACTGGATTTTTTGTTTGCTTTCCAGAAACCCATCAATTACCATAACTAATTTAGTTATATCTTATAATTCGGGTAAATTAGTTATCTATTATATTTGGTGAAGATTACCAACTTAGGCAAAAAGTGAGAAAATAAGCCAGAAACATAATGCTTCTTATTAGAGCGTTAAATCACTTTGTTATTAGACCTCTTATTCATTTCATGAATGGTAATTGTTAGTGTTTTCACAAAGTAAGAAAATGCCTAAAATGATTAGAGCCCTAATGGTGAGAGTCATTTTTTTAAGTAAGTAAATCCAACTTGAACTTCCATAAACATCAACATGGAATTGATTTGAACTTCTTGGATATATTTATGGCTTTCTCATATAAAAGTGGATTGAACCCTTACATAGAATATAAACATGGTTATCAAACTTGAATTATATATGGTAAATAAAACTTGTAATTTCCCATAGTCTATTTAAATACACTTCAACTAAACATGGTAAACAGAACTTGTAAAATCCCATATTCTGATTATATAAACGCTTAAATACTATTACAAGTCAATAACTTAGGTAATTCACTAATGTAATCAATATGACAAACATCACACCTAACATTGTTATCAAAATCAACTCTAAACGTTTCCTGGTCTCAATCATATAGGCTTTCAAAATTGCTATTTCAGAGTTAAGTTTCTCATTCATCATCTGAATGTCCATGCCACATCCACAAGTTTCATTGGCAGATTCCACCCCATTGCATTTTGGTAACGGTTGATGACTCTCATTTGGACCATCTAACCAGTCAAAATAATTGCAGCCCTGTCAAAACAATGAAATTACTAAAATATCATGAAATCAAAATAAAAATAAAAAATTTACTTTTAATTATTATTGTTAAGTTGGAATCAAAATCACTCACATGACCCTTATTGGTTGCCTTATTGGGACATATGACATATCTTCGACCAGGATTTTTGTCTGACCAAGATGTCCTCAAAACACCATTCAATCCACAGAAACAAATCCTTTCATCAGACAATGATACACCCCTTCTATTTGAAGTAAATGAATTGGAAGACATTCTTTAAAACCAGCATATACTGTGGTCAATTTGAAAATTAAAAAAAAAATCAAATCATTAATCATGTCATTCAATTTAGAAAGTTATAGTAATATGTTTATCAGTCAACCATCAATATAAATCACTCAAACAAATTATACCAAGATAGAAAATAAATCTTACTAAGATTAACTGCAAAATACCAGTTGGGAAACACTTTAAGTATATGACATTATAAATATATATATATATATATTATATAAGGTAAGAACTGACATAACAAAGTTTGTCTTCAAGTATCTCATAGACAAAAAATGATGACAACCTGTCAGTGGGACCTCTAAACTGACAGCTGATGGCTAGGATCAACTTGGAGCTGCTTGAAGTGCTTGGGGCTGAACCAAGCATGAGTCTTCCTTCATTAGAGTCAACCCTTGGTCAAACCTTGATCATTGACCAAGAAGTCAAAGTCAACATGCAAGACTCAACTTAATTAGGAATCAATATAATTAGGATTTATGATGTAATTAGGATTTGTGTTGTAATTAGGACATGTTTGTCATTTTTCCTTAATTAGGGGCGCTACATGTATGGTTTTATTGGTTAGTAGGTTGCCTTACTATGAGGTTTAGGAAGTCATGGGTTCTAATCCCACCTAGGATAGGAAATTTACTCATCTTTTATTTTCCTATGTAAAAGGGGCGCTAATTAGGAGGTTTATTGGCTTAAGGCTTAGCTTAGCCATAAACCTTTAGGGGCTTGGGTTCAAATCCCACTTAGGATGGGTTTGCACCCATCTTTTTATTTTGTCCCTTTTATTCCTTGTATTGGCCGCCCCCTCCCCCCTTCAACTCCTAAATAAAGGAGTCTTCTCCTCTTGTATTTGACACATTGAATTTTGAAGTAAAGGCATTATGCCAAATTTTCTCCTCCCATTGTGAGTTGAGTGAGGCTTGGTGGTTGTTGCTCAAACCATACTGAGACTTATCTAATTCTCCTGAATTAGTAGCGTCTGGCATTGGACTTATCTGCTGCAAGAGGATTCTTGCTTCAGTGGCGTCATTCTCATTTCTTCCTCTCCACTTTTTCTTTCATTTTCTATCATTTTCCTTCACTTTCTTGCGTGAATATAGTTGCTGTTGCAACACCTATATTTCGCAATTAATTGCTTAATTGTGATTCTGATCGGTTGGTTTTGCTCAATTCTAGGTCCTACACCTTTCCTGCTATTAATTGGTCATCAGAGCTTGTTGAATTTGAGCAAATTTGGAGCAAATTGGGGCTGTTTTGGGTGCTGCATACTGCACCTATTTAGTGCAGAATTTTCATCATTTTAGTGTAATTCCATCCCTCTTTTCAATTGTAATTTGGACTTGGACTCTTTCCCGGGCCCGAGGTGCCTTTCTGCTGCTATCAACACTTGTCTGTCTTGATTGAATTGCTTGATTTCTTGCTAGTTGGGGGCTATTTTGGGCCACTAATTCCCACCCCCTAGGTGTTTGTTTAAATGCCTCTTTAATTGCTCATACTTGTTCTTGAGTAATTCTTGCAAATTGCTTGATATAACTGCTTGTTTGTGGTGAAGTGTGGTAAGAGGAGGCATTGTTGTCTTCATTTTTCTAAAGATCGTTCACCTACATTTCTCCCCTTCACCATTAATTGTTCATCCCCCATATTCATCTCTTTACTTTCCGCCTTTAATTTTCCGCCATTTAATTTCCGCTTCTCCCTATCCTTTTAATTTCTGCTCTCCCCTTTACATTCTGCCATTTACATTTCTGCTCTCCCCATCCTTTTAATTTCCGCTTCCCCCTTTACTTTCAGTCATTTACTTTCAGTCCTCCCCATCCTTTTAATTTCTACTTCCCCCTTTACATTTCTGCTCTCCCCATCCTTTTACTTTCTGGCATCCCCTTCTACTTTCTGCCATTTACATTTCTGTTCTCCCCATCCTTTTAATTTCAGTTTCCCCCTTAAATTTCTTGCCATTTAATTTTGCGCAATTTTCCTCTTTATTTTTGCCATTTTATGCGCATTTTTGGGCTCTTGTGTTGTTCAATTTCCTACTCTTGTTATGTCTGTTTGATTGGCATTCTGATTGCAAATTTGGATTGACTGCTATCTCTACCTTGGACTTTCCCTGTTTGATTGTGTAAAACGCTCACCTATAGGATCTTTTTTGGTTCATAGTATTGGAAGAAGATCAACAAATTCTAATTGTTGATTTTCCTTCAAATTTTAATTCCAATCTTAAAATTGAACCAAGCGCGTTTCTGTGACCATACCGGTTTTGTATAATCAACAAGGAAGTGCTAAGCAATTTTTTTGGCCATTTTTTAAATCAAGTTGCCATCACATTTTTACAGTTTTTAGAAATCAGTTTATTCATTATTTTTGCTTTTCTGGGCCACTTGGACCAGTTTACTATCAGAAAATTCCAAAAATATTACAGTAGGTACAGTTAATTTTCTTTTCATTGTGTACAAATTTCTGTAATTTTCTGTTGGGGAAAAAGACAAGAAAAGAAAGAAAAGACAAGAAAAATACAAAAAGTACGTACGTGCCAAAAATATAAAAAGAGGTGTAAAAAGTAAAAAAGGGTGCAAAAGTCAACAACAAGGAAGAAAAAGTCAAAAGACACCCAAAAAGAGTCAAAAATTCAAAAAAATTCAGAAAAATAGAAAATTCAAAACAAAGAGATATCCCAACAATACAGTGACAGTTTTACTGTAATTTTTCTGTTTCATTTCCCTGTATACCGTAATTGAGTTGTATTTGCTGTTTTTCTCAAAAAATGACAATTTTGGCAACTCTTTTTCAAAAATCACCAAAAATAATTCTCTTTGCAATTTCTTCCGTCTTGTCTTGTTTGTTGTCTTCTCTTGTGTATAAGCTTGTTTGAGTGCCAGCTTTTCTTGTTTGTCATATCAATTCCTTTGTTTTGTCTTAGGATTTTTCCAATCTTCTTCCAGTAGGTATTTTTCTTTGTTAGTGCGCTTCTATTTGGGTAAGGGTTAAGACTTAGACTCACGTTGGTCTTTGCAACTTCTAATCAACCTCCAACCGAGTAAAAGAGGCAAGAGAGTTTTCATTATAGAAAAAGCCAAAAAAGAGTGACATACACGAGTGAATACATTCTCTTGAGTGTAAACACTTAGTGAGTGGAAAGGTCCAAATTCTTGAAAATCAAAAAACTTAACAATGGGTCGTAGGAACTCACCACCTCCTTCACCTAGAACTTTGAGGTATAGGGCCGAGTTGCAACATGCAATTCAAGACATGGCCAGAATGATGAGGCATGAGATGAGTGAACTTAGGAAAGAACTAAGTGGGAATAGGAGGGAGAGAAGGCATTCTTCTCGAGAAGGAGGAAGTGAGGATAGGTATAGTGTGGTTAGGAGTGAAGATAGGTACCATGCTGAGAGTAGTGAGCGAGAGAGACACTCTAGCCATACCTATAGGAGAAGGGAAAGGGAAAGAGAGCATAGAAGGCCTAGGAGGCGTGAGGAACCTAGAGGGTTTAGAGAAGACTACTATGAGGAAATCCCTAGGAGAGAAAGAGAGGAGTATGATGAAGAAAATCCTACGAGGCATAGAAGAGAGCATAGGAGAGAAGAAGAGCCTAGAAGGGAACAAGGTTTTAGAGGGGTAAAAATAGAAGTCCCAACCTTTAATGGTAGAAATGATGTAGAACAATACGTAGAATGGGAACTTAAAATTGAACAAATCTTTAGTTTCCATAGGTATAGGGAAGAGGAAAAGGTTAAGATTGCCTCTCTAGAATTCAAGAACTACGTCTTAGTTTGGTGGCATCAGCTTCAGGCTGAAAGAAGAAGGTGCAATGCTCCTTTGGTTTCCTCTTGGGAGGAAATGAAGTCCATCATGAGAAAGAGGTTCATACCTCAACATTACACCGGGGAGTTGCACATCAAACTCCAAACTCTTAAGCAAGGTTCTAAGAGTGTAGATGAGTCCTTTAAGGAAATGGAACTTGCTTTAATTAGGGCCAACATAGTTGAGGATAGTGAAGCAACTATGGCTAGGTTTATCAATGGACTTAATTTCGACATAAGGGACATAGTGGAATTGCATCCTTATGTAGAAATGGAGGACTTGGTACACCAAGCCATTAAAATTGAAACTCAACTTAAAAGAAAGGGTAGCTATAAAAGAGGAAACACTAGTTTTACAACTAGGAACAAGGAAACCCTAAAGGAAGATAAGGGAAAGAGCCAAGAGAAGGAAGAACCTAAGGGTTCTAGGGTTACTTCTAACCCCACTCCTTCTACTAAAAAGGAAGATCCCTCTACTTCCACAAGAAACATCAAATGTTTCAAGTGTGATGGCAAGGGACACATAGCTTCCCAATGCCCAAATAGGAGGGCAATGTTGGTTAAAGAGAATGGAGAGTACACTAGTGCAAGTGAGAATGAACAAAGTGAGGATGAGGAAAAAGAAACTAGTGAAGAAGAGAATGAAATTAAGAAAGAAGTATATAGGGCCGAGGGTAAACTTTGCATGGTGAGAAGGTCCTTAGGGAATCAAATAATAAGAGAAGATGAACAAAGGCAAACTGTCTTCCACACTAGATGCATGATAGAGGGACGGATTTGCTCCCTAATTGTTGATAGTGGAAGTTGCACTAACATTGCAAGTGCAAGAATGGTGGAAAAACTTGGTTTATCTACCACTCCCCACCCCAGACCATACAAGTTATCTTGGATATGTGATGATGGGGAAAGGGAAGTAAATAAACAAACTCTCATCTTTATTTCAATAGGTGATTATGATGATAATGTTCTTTGCGATGTTGTACCTATGGATGCCACACATATCTTGTTGGGTAGGCCTTGGCAGTTTGATAAGAGAGCCATCCATGATGGATACTCTAATCAAATATCTATTAAACATGATGGGGCTAAAATTACTTTGATGTCAATGTCAATCTAAGAAATATGTGAGGATCAAGCTCACATGAAGAGAGAGATAGAACTTGAGAAAATTAAGAGACTTAAGATAGAAGGTGAGGATAGAAAGAAAAAGAAAGAAGAAACATCAAGAGTAATGATAGAAAAGGTGAAAACCAAAGAGAAACAAAAAAATAAAAGGGAAGTCATGTTATTACATCATTAATTCAAAACTGCTGATCTTAAAATTTTTGAAGGAGATCAAGAAAGGGAGTTGCTGATTAAGGAAGGAGGGCGTAACAACACTACAAGGGAGTTTCCTCTAACCTTTTCTCCTATTTCTTCTTCTTCTTGCACTTCCCTTCTTTCTTCCACCACTCTTTCTTTCACCAAAACTCCCTACATGATTCCCAAGTACTATTGTTATGAGCATTAGAGAATACATGCTTGGGAAAAATGAGTCTTCTTCTTTGTTGGCTAGGGTGCGCAAGGATGTCCATGGTTAAGGTCCTAGCAAGGTTTCACTAGTCCTAAAGTGAAGTACCCACCTTCTCTTCTTTGTCATCCATCCCTTTATTTCTCTTCTACCCTTTATATTTTTCTCAATTTTCAGATTTGAGGACAAATGCTTCTCAAGGGGGAGGGGATGATGACAACCTGTCAGTGGGACCTCTGAACTGACAGCTGATGGCTAGGATCAACTTGGAGCTGCTTGAAGTGCTTGGGGCTGAACCAAGCATGAGTCTTCCTTCATTAGAGTCAACCTTTGGTCAAACCTTGATCATTGACCAAGAAGTCAAAGTCAACATGCAAGACTCAACTTAATTAGGAATCAATATAATTAGGATTTATGATGTAATTAGGATTTGTGTTGTAATTAGAACATGTTTGTCATTTTTCCTTAATTAGGGGCGCTACATGTATGGTTTTATTGGTTAGTAGGTTGCCTTACTATGAGGTTAGGAAGTCATGGGTTCTAATCCCACCTAGGATAGGAAATTTACTCATCTTTTATTTTCCTATGTAAAAGGGGCGCTAATTAGGAGGTTTATTGGCTTAAGGCTTAGCTTAGCCATAAACCTTTAGGGGATTGGGTTCAAATCCCACTTAGGATGGGTTTGCACCCATCTTTTTATTTTTTCCATTTTATTCCTTGTATTGGCCGCCCCTCCCCCCCTTCAACTCTTATATAAAGGAGTCTTCTCCTCTTGTATTTGACACATTGAATTTTGAAGTAAAGGCATTATGCCAAATTTTCTCCTCCCATTGTGAGTTGAGTGAGGCTTGGTGGTTGTTGCTCAAACCATATTGAGACTTATCTAATTCTCCTGAATTAGTGGCGTCTGACATTGGACTTATCTGCTGCAGGAGGATTCTTGCTTCAGTGGCGTCCTTCTCATTTCTTCCTCTCCACTTTTTCTTTCATTTTCTATCATTTTCCTTCATTTTCTTGCGTGAATATAGTTGCTGTTCCATCACCTATATTTCGCAATTAATTGCTTAATTGTAATTTTGATCGGTTGGTTTTGCTCAATTCTAGGTCCTACACCTTTCCTCCTATCAAAAAAACTAATAACCGAATTTCCCAAAACAGAACATTATATAAAGTCATCTAACTATGTCCCATAGTTTCTAATAGCCCTTCCGAATGATCTTCACATTGACACAGTTTAAGCCTTTAATAATTGTGTTGAAAACAACTCTGTCTCCTGTTCTCAGTCTCATATCAGATACTAAGTTGTACCAAGGTTTTCCCAGGTGGCAATCAAATTCCCTTCCTTTTCGCCTCAGCAAAGTACAATTGTAGGATCGACCATCTCCAACATGTAGCCTTAGCTCTGTCCAGTTTTCTATGATAAATTCTCGTACAAAATTCCTTGGTAGGGGCTGATGACAGGTTAGGGTAAGGATTAGGAACTAATACAAATTAAAACTGACCAAAAACACAAATGATATAACAAATGAAGAAATTAAACTTACCAGAGTCTGTCCAGCCTTTGATTGACTCTTTGATATAACTTTCTCAAAACTGATAATCCTCTTTTTAACATTCTCATTAACAATGCTAGTATTATTTTGAAAATCATAACCCTGCTTCCAACACTTGAATTCACAAGACCAGACTGATTCTCAATACCACCTCCACCATTTTTTTACTGTCAGCATCATTGACATGTGAACCAAAAATGACCCGAACTACGACGGGATTGTTAACACCCCTTCTTCTACTTCGATGAGCTAAGGAAGGGATCAATGTTACATTTGAGTCCTAATCTCAAATCGAAATCTTATACCACCCTCATAATTAAGGTACATATACACAGTCTTATCAAAATTATAGACTCTCTTCAAATCTTCAGCAAATTCCCACATCACAACAGACTTATAACCAAAACGCAGGAGAATGGTAAAACGCTGATTAGAGTGATCAACAAGCTCTATCCTATTCCCTAACAGTTTCTGCCTTGGTTGGTAAAAGTCGTAGGGAAATGGTACATGGACCTAAATTTCAAAATTATGGACACATAATAAAAAAGATACATTTAATCATGTTTTATTTCAAAATTCTTTTTATTTAATAATAAACTAAAAAATAAAGCAAAACTGCTAAAATTTTATTTACCATTGTTGGTTCAATCACAATTCTAAGTGATCCCATCTTCAACCAGAGTTTTAAGTCACTTTAAACAAACTCTGAAATAACTTATAAGCAACAAAACAAATTCAATAGTTCATTGAAACAAATCTAATAAAGAAGGATTTCAAGCTACAAATGAATTTCATGTAAAATCAATACTAACACATGCTATTCTCAGTTTCAGAAAAAAATGAAAGGCACAACAAGTTTTCATCATTCATATTAAGACAAAGTAAACAGGAAACAGAGTAAGGGGGCATCAATGTAAAATCAATACTAACAAATGGAAAACTCAGTTTCAGATGGAAAGGAAAGCCACAACAAGTTTTGATCATTCATCTTAAGACAAAGAAAACAAGAAACTGAGTAAGGGATCTAACAATGTGGAATCAATACTAACACATGCCATTATCAGTTTAAGAAAAAAAATTTAAGGCACAAGTATTCATAATTCATCTTAAGAAAAAGAAAACTTAAATATTTAAATAATATATTTAATAATTACAAAACTGTAAGACAACCGGTACAACACCCACATTAGACGTTTCCTAAAATTTAAACAATAAACAAAAAAGATAAAGAGACTATTATATGAAAATTATTAACGTGTTTCATAATTAATATGTTTAAAATTTTAAACAATAGAATCAAGAAATAAGGAGGAGGTCAAGCTATGTGAATAATATTAGATAAAGAGAAATTTAAACTCTCAAATTTTTTACAATTTTTAAATAAGATAGGCTTAATTGTACTTTTGGTCCCCTATTATAGCTTATCCGTGATTTTGGTCCCCATAATTTTTTTTCGCGATTTTGGTCATCATAATTTTTTTTTTCATGATTTTGATACCCCGAAATTTATTGTACTTTTCCGTTCTCAAAGCCATATAAGCCTTGAGATCTTTCATCTCTTTGTAACTAGTGCGTTTTGCTCACGACACTTGCTCACAAATATTAATTCTTATTATTTGTAAGAAGAATGAATGAAAAGTATCCATATTCTTCCTTACTCTTATTTTTAAATTTCAAATTTGAATTTCCCCCTCTCTTTAGCATCTCATGTATCTAATTAACTGTCTCTATTCTTTCATGTAAAATTTTTTCTCCTTCAAAACCTAAAATCATCGTTCTTTCAAATTTTAAAAGTGCTAGTAACTCACTCTCTAACACACTCTTTCTAACACACTTCATGTGATTGGTTAAAATTTATATGGGTCCCACAAAATTATGTGGGTCCCACTACCAATGTGGTGGGATCCATATGAATTTTAACCAATCACAAAGAGTATGTCAGAAAAGTGTGTTGTTAACACTTTTTCATTTCAAAATGGACGATTCTTGTTTGATTAGTTTTGTATTTTAGTTTTTCAAAATACTTTTAAAATGTTTTTGAGAAGAAAATTTTTAAAAAATCCGTTTTGTAAAAAAAAACTTGCTTGAAAAATTTGTTTTTTAAAACTATTTTTGAAAAGTAAAAAAACAGAAATCTCGTTTGAAATTGTATTTATTTTTATGCACTTTGTAATATATATAATTTTAAACATGTTTTTTTAGTCTAAAAATATGTTTTTTTAATAATTTTTATAATAATAGATTATTTTTAGTACTTACATCATTTGAAAAAAAATATTATTAATAAAAATATAATAAAATTGCACATTAGTAAAATTTTATTAATTTTTATGAACCTTAAATATATGTTCAGTTTGTCTAGTGAATTTGAATGATCATGATGTGACAATTGAATTACAACTAAACTAATCCAGACAGTTTTGTGTCATTCCCTGTTCATAAAAAATGTGAAGTTAAATTAATAAAACCATAAATAAAATCTGACTGGATTAGTTGAGGTGTAATTAAGTTGCCACAACATGGTCATTATAACTACTTAGACAAACTGATACAAAAATTCGTTTATCACATTTGCGTTAAAGTTAACGGTGCTAAGGGGAGGGACTAAAGTTACATGATTTCAGAAAATGAGGAACTAAAGTTACGTGATTTCAAAACATGAAGGACCCACACCAATGTTTTTAAAGTTTAGGGACTAATTTTAGTCAAAGTTTAGTGACCGAAAACATATTTAACCCATTCTATTTATTAGAAAATTATTGTACGTCTTTTTTTGTCAAATTATTATTGTATGTTTAATACAACAAAAATGTCACGTGCATGGCACGGGTACACGACTAGTTGTTATAATGAGAAATGAGAACATTGCACAATAACCATTAGATTAAAATGGACAATCCAGATCAAAAGTAAGAAAAAAAACATTAGGTGACCTTGTCTTCTCCTTTTCATCTCTTCTTTCGTTCTTTCATTCCCATCTCTTCTTTCGTTCTTTAATATATATATATATATATATGGCAGATTCTATGGTGCATTTAACAAGTTCGGGGCACCGGTGCATTGGTCAACCATTCCTACCAGCATTTGACATGTGTCATATTCAGTAAAGATATTTTTTTATGTTTTATGACCCCAAAATTTTGTGTATTTGCATTTCTTTACACATGTTTGTTTCACTTTTAAAATATTACCCATGACTTCTGTAATTTACATTCAGTTTTCCCACCTCTGAATTACTTTAAAATTTTATTATTTAATCCCTAAGATTTTATTGTTCGTTTCGTTCGAACAAAATTGTTCTTCATGGCGTCATATGGTTTTTTTCTTCGTTTCGTCCGAACAAAATTCTTCTTCAAATCATCACGCACGCGGCTGCATGTTATGAGATTGGGTTTTTTTACAGCTGGGTTATTCAACATTTTCGTTTGAGGCGATTATCATTGCGTTCAGTGTTCATTCAGAAACAGGTATGAATCGCGATTCATGTTTCTATCCTTTGTTTGTTCGTTCATTCTCCGATTTTTATGGATATTCATTTATTTTTCACTTAATTTGAACTCATAGATTCTGCCTTCGATTTATTTTTAATTTCCCATATACTTGTTAGTTTCTTGATGTTAGGGTTTATAATCTATTTTTGTTAGAACCAATAATACTATGTGTACGATTTCATTGACATAATAGTGTAAAATCTGAATGTTATTGATAATCGATAAAATGACCAAGCATACATTTCCAGAGGAAATAGAGGTATTAAATGCAAGACTGCAATGAAGAGCGACGAAAAGAGAACATACCTTGCACATATAAACGGAGAGGACGACGAAAACGACGAGAAGGAAGAGAACGAAGAAGGTCTGCCTTCTTCAAATGCTCTTTTGGTTAAAGTAACCGTCCAATGCTACTGGAGAGTGGAATACGAATACCAAGTTTTGGAAGTAGAAAAGAGAAGCAAGTTACGAAGTTCATCTCAAACGGTCGAGCACAAATTTTGCTTAATTTACAAATTGCATCCTGGGGAGAAAATGTAAATTAAAAATGTTCATGGAAAAATATATTAAATTAAAAATGTTCATGGGAGAATTTTTAAAATAAAAATGTTCATGGGAGGAAAACATGTAAACATAAATAAATAGTAGTAGTGACATGTGGCAGAATCTTATAAGTCAAACACTCCAATGCACCGGTGCCCCAGCTTTATTAAATGCACCGGAGCAATCACCTATATATTAACGCATTAACGTCTTTATGAGAGAGGAATGTGTTACTTTGCCTTCAAGACAAAGTATTTAAGAATTTATTGGAAAAGTTCAAAAGTTGAAAATATTTTAAGAATTTATTGAAAAATGTATCTCCCTATATATTGCAGAGAACTTAGGGAAACACTCAAATTCTTCGGAGATTTCTTCATGTTGGAAATTTATTGCAGAGAACTTGGGAAACACTCAAATTCCTTATATTCATAACATTTCTCCCACAAATCACACACTTTGATCTCAAACTCTTCTAAAGCTAGTTGTTCTCTTCATACTAGTTTCTCCACTCCCCTGTGCTACAAAATTTCTTCCTTACCTTCAAACAGCTTTGCATAAACATGGTTCTATCTCAAAATGACTTTTTTGACATATTTTCTTGGTTACCAGCAAAAGCAATCTACAGGTTCAAATCAATCAACAAGCCATTCTACAATTTTTCAAAAGAAGCCTATTTTGCAACGAAGCAATCCCAGAATTCACTGGCAAAGGATGACACAAGCTTCTTCATTCAACCACATATGTTCCAAAGGTACGATACTCGAGTTGAGTTGCACTCATTACCACGAGAGGAAGCATCTTCAGGTGTGTCTAATGATGTTTTGAAATTCCTCTCAAACTCAGCCAGAGTTCTAGCTTCAAGCAATGGCTTGATTCTTTGTCGCACCACAAGTAAGGACCTTGATGAGTTGTTCATTTGTAACCCAATTACAAAATCTCATTTGTCAATTCCTAATTATCCAAAGCAATCCTCCTTTCAAGAAAACCTTGATAATAATGATCTTAATATCGTGTTCGAATGCTACCATGACTTAGATGACTTCTCTATATTTCTTTTTGAAAACCCAATACATTGGTCCTCATTTTATAAATGCAAGGTTTATCATGCTAAGGAAGGTGTGTGGAAAACAATGGAAAGAAGCTTCTCAACTGGTAATAGGAGCATGAAATTCAACATGCCTGTGCATTACAATGGAGCCCTTCACTTTATTTCAGATAGTTATCCTTACATTAATAGATTGAGCTCTGATTTTAGGCCATACATAAAGTCCTACAATCTCAAAAGTGGTATGTCAACAAAGCTTACATTGCCAGCAGAAGCAAGAAGGGGCTCTCATGACAAGAGTTGTAACACGGGCATCTTCAAATGGTGCAAAGTGTCAAGCTTATTAAGTCAGTCCATTTGTTTGGTAAGATTGAAAAAACTTGTCTTTTCCATATGGGTTTTGATAGATTATGAGTCAAGGTCATGGGAAAGGATCTTGAAAGTAAGAGTGAAAGCAATGGGACTGATGGAAAAATATCCTAAAGTAACAGGGTTTACGGTTATGAATGGTGATCTTTTGATTTTTGCTACAGAGGAAAAGGTGTATAATTATGGATTGAGTGAATTAAGATATATGAGGCTTGAGGAAATATGTGAGCATGGATGTGGAACTATAGTTTATTTTACTCCTTACTCAAATACTCTTCGTCCTTGTGGAAATGTTGCTGCAACTTTGCCTTGTTAAGATTGTTATACTACTTAGGAGAGAAAGCCACAAAATTGTTTGTTTATTGTATGTTGTTAATTTTCATTTATGTTTGTGATCCACTTTTTTGCTCAAACTTCATGATGAGACCTACATAAATTGATCGGTATGTGTAGTTTGTTGAAGGAGCAATTTTTTCTTTCATAAGGAAAATCTATAATAAATTTACTTTATTAGGATTATTTTTTTTTCAATTAATGGAACATTTATTAGCTAAGATTTCTTGTAAATGAGTCTATATCTGTTAAAATAAATTCCTTAAAGGATTTCACTTCTATAAAATAAGTGATTCACAATAAAATAAATAATAAAAAACATAAAAAAGTTAAACAAAAGAAAAAATATATAGCACGTGCTCATAAAATTAATTGATAGAACACTTTTAGCAATGTATATTTAACTATCCTTCTAAAATTTATTCGTTGGCCTATATTTAAATACGTTTTCCGTTTGATATAAATGCTTTTTAAGAACATATTTATGGTTGGGATTTGGGAAAACAAAATAACAAAATAGAACTCGAACCTGGGTCTGAGTCAGCAGGAGAGAAATCGGATCCGAATCCGGGTTGCGAATGCTTGAATCCAAGTTGAACCCGGGGGGTATACCTGCAAAGGGACTCCGACGCCCAAGTCATATATGTAAAGCAGTCAAAAGGATTGACTGAGTGAGATTGCGTACCTTCTGATCTGTAAATGTCACCTATTTATAGGGGTTTTCCCTATTATAAATATGGTAAGTGGGCGTAGATATAAGAGGAGTAAGTTTGGCATATACTGTTATATAATTAAGGATATGAGATTTATATATCATATCTTTAAGGATACCATAATTATATATGATATAATTATGGATATAATAATTATATTGCGTATGGGTCGTGTTGGCTAATGGGCCTTAGGTTTAAACCGTAACAGAAGCCCCCAAGCTCTGGTCGACTTTGGTAAAGTCGGCTTTGAGCTCAAGTATTCATGTTGTTATGGGACGACTCTACTCATTCGGGGCAGCTTTGGAGTTTACAACTTGCTTGGTAACTTTCATTCGAGATGCGTTCTGGTCATTCCCTTGTTGATATAATGGTTTGAGACGGGTCTTTCCATAAGTAGTATAGGTTCGAGACGAGTCTTATTTACAATAGGCCGAGACGAGTTTCTCACTGATGTATCGCTGCAACGTTTCATTTCTTCTAGGACATTTCTGTTCCCAGTGACGCTTCGTATCCCAAGTGACGTGTCCTTTTGGGATAGGGTCGCGACGGTTCAACTTTTTGGGCCGTTAGTGGTTATAGGCCTTTTCGATCCTATAAATAGAGGGTGGTGATGATCATTTCATCACTTTGCTTCAAATTTTCTCTGAATTTTTCCCGAATGCGAAACTGATCTCGGACATTCGAACCGATTTTGCGCAACAACCCGAACTTGGAATCCGTCTATCAGGTATTCTCTTCCATTTCTTTATTCATTTTGTGCAAATGAGCTGATGTGGACATCAGTCAAGCAGTCAACAAATTAGGTGGGCCCATGACAAGGGCGCAGGCTAGGAAGGCTAAAGAGGCACTACAACTTATCATCAAAGAAGTCCAGTCTCAAAACATGCAAAGCATTAATGGAAGTTCTCAGTTCATTAATTGCACTCAGGTTGAAGAGGATGGACCAATTGATGGAGAGACAGTTGCATTTAATGCAACTACTAGTTGAAGCATTTTCAAGCAAGTGAAGTGGCATTGTGGGCGGCCACATGTGGCAAATTGTGGGCGGCCACTTCATGTTTTATTTTGCTGAATTTTAGTTTTTTATTTGTTTTCAATAAGCTTGTAGGAGTTACAAGACACAAGGCTTAATTATTTGGTGGTTATGTTTCCTTTTTCTGGTGGTTACAAAACATGATGGTAATGAGGTTGAATGACATTAAAATTGTGTCTTCTAGCCGTTGGAAGGAAGCATACAAGAGAGCATGAACCTGGCCATATTTTGAAGCTATAGGGACGCATAAATCTTCATCCATTTGTGCGGCCACATGTGCTTAATTTGGTTGAATCAAGAGTCTTTAAAGAGGTGCCAACAAGGAAGTAAATAGAGGAATGAAGAGCTTTCAATGTGGCGGCCATCATCATGACTTGGGAGGTTACAAAATGAATGGAGAGTTGCGGCCAACATATGCTAAAATTGGCTGAGTTATAAGTCATCAAGAAGGGGCCAACAAGGTTATAAAGTGGAGAATAAAAGGCTATTAAAAGGGCGGCCAAGTCATGAAGAGGGAGGTTACAAAATGAATGAGAACTTGAAGAATGGGGGATGACATGTGCGGCCATTTTATTGCTGCATGAATAGCTTCTTTATTTCATGTTTGGTGGTTATTTCCTAAGGTTTATTGCAGCCACATGTGCCAAAATTCTGGTTGGGAAAATGCGGCCACACAAGCACACTTAGGTTGAGTTTTATTAGCTCTTTAATTTAGTTATTTCCTAGTAATGTATTAGGGTTGCATGGGAAGTGTGTAAAGGGTATTTTAGGGAGATTTGGGGCGTGAATATGCAGCTGAATGCATAACCCTAATTCACCTTGTAAACTCTATAAATACATGCTTAATGCATGCAAGAAAGGTTAGAAATTTGATGCAGAAAATTACCTATACTTTGAGAGTGTTTCTCTAAGTTTCTTGCTAGTCAAGAGTGAAGATTATCAAAGGTTCTTCACCTTTGTGTGTGTATCTTCAAGGACTTATCTTTCAAGCCTTGAAAGTGTGACGTCCATTCCTATCTCTTCTTCTTCTTCTACGAATTAGCATTGAGTTCAAAACCCATATTTTTCCTACACGTCTTATTTGATTTATAAGTGATTTATTTATCAAATTTTTCCTAAGGTTGAATATTGTTTTGGCAAGGTTACTACTTAGTTATCATTTTTAATATTTCATCTATTTTTGTTTTTATTTGAGTGCTCGTACAAAAGAAAAGAAAAATAAACGAAACAAATAGCAAAAAGAAAAGAAAAAGAAAATATTGCAAGAAACAGAAAAAGTACTTGAAAAGAAAAGTGTTGTTTTAATCAGAAATTTCTAAGGTCCATTCAAAATAGAACCTCAAGGTTCATATCATTTGGTCATCAGAGCTCCGGTTATTAGAAATTTTCTGAATTCTTTTCCTAACAAATTCCATATTTCTTGTTAGCTTTTCTTGTTTTATTATTTTTCTAACTACACGCAGGTGGTGAATTATTTGATTTATTTTCCTCATTGGTGTGGTAAGAAACTCAAGAGAAAATAGAGTGGAAAAAGGCAAGAGAGCTATATTATAGAAAAAGCCAAATTTGTGTGCATACACGAGTGTGGTAAGGTTTTCTAAATAGTTCATTCTATTCTCCTATTCTATTACATTTTCTTTGTGGTTACCATGGCAGAAAGGGAAGTGAACAATAGGGATTTGCAACAACAAATTGCTGCTCTTTACCAACAATTAGAGAGGAATATGAGGCAGCAATATGATGAGCTGCATGCTAGATTGGATGCGTTGGAAATCAAGCCAGAAACTGGTGAAGAAGAAGGAAGACCACCACCACCAAAAGATGAAGGAAGAATTCAAGGTGTCAAGCTAATCATACCACCTTTCAAAGGACGCAGTGACCCAGAAGTTTATTTGGAGTGGGAGCTCAAGATTGAGCACGTTTTTGCATGCAACAATTACACAGAGGCACAAAAGGTAAAACTAGCCACTACTGAGTTTTCTGATTATGCCTTAATTTGGTGGAACAAGTTGCAAAGGGAAAGGCGCAGAGATGAAGAACCAATGGTGGATACTTGGGTGGAGATGAAAAGGCTTATGAGGAAACGCTATGTTCCCTCTAGTTTCCAAAGAGACTTGAAGCTCAAACTACAAAGATTGTCTCAAGGCAGCAAAGGGGTGGAGGAATATTACAAGGAGATGGAGATGTTGCTAGTTCAAGCCAACATAGAGGAGGATTCTGAAATTACTATGGTACGTTTTCTAAATGGCTTGAGTAATGACATTAGAGATGTTGTGGAGTTACAGGAATTTGTAGAGATGGAGGAGTTGCTACACAAGGCACTTCAGGTAGAACAACAATTAAAAAGAAAGGGAGTTGCAAAGAGGAGTTCTTCTAATTTACCTACGAATTGGAAGGAAAGAATTAAAAAGGAGGTGGCTGAATCTTCTAGTCAAGCCGTGCCTAGTCCTCAAGGTAAAGCTACTAATAAAAATGTTGATCAGGTTACAAAAAGAGGAAGAGATGTGACTTGTTTTAGGTGTCAAGGGAGAGGGCACTATGCCTATGAGTGTCCAACTAAGAAGATCATTCTTCTTAAGGACAATGGTGAATACACAAGTGAATCAGAAAATGAGGAGGAGGAGCCCAGTGATGATGATACACGTGCTGATGTGGGAGAGGTCTATATGATTAGGCGTCTTCTTGGAAGCCAAACCGTGGGCAAGGAGGTAAACCAAAGGGAGAACATCTTTCATACTCGATGTTCAATCAATGGTAAGATTTGCTTAGTGATTATTGATGGTGGCAACTGCACTAATGTTGTTAGTTCCAGATTGGTGAATAAGATGGGATTGGACACACAGCCTCATCCTAGGCCTTACAGACTCCAATGGCTTAGTGAGGGAGATGAAGTGCATGTGCGCAAACAAGCTGAAATTCCTTTTTCTATAGGAAAATATCAAGACAAGGTGCTTTGTGATGTGGTACCCATGGAGGCCAGCCACATACTTCTTGGGAGACCGTGGCAGTTTGACACTAAAGCTATCCATGATGGCTTTACAGATAAAATCTCTTTCATGTACCAAGATAAAAAAATTGTTTTGAGACCATTGACACCTAGAGAGGTTAGTGAGGATCAAAATAAATTGAGAGAAAAGATTGTTCAAGAAAGAAAGAGTGAAACACGTGAAAAAGAAGAAAGCCAAAAGAAAAAGAGTGAAAATCAAGAGGGCAAACAGCTTTGTTTAGCAAAAGAAAGAGAAGTGAGGAGAGTGTTATGTACAAGACAGCCGCTTTATTTGTTGTTTAGTACTAACCATCTTTTGACTACTAACACTTTTGATAAATTTGAGTTGCCTTCTGTAGTTAAATCTCTTTTGCAGGAATATGAGGATATCTTTCCAGAAAATGTTCCAGATGGCTTACCACCTTTGAGAGGAATTGAACACCACATAGACCTCATTCCTGGAGCATCTTTGCCAAATCGGCCAGCTTATAGGAGTAATCCTCAAGAGACTAAAGAAATTGAAAGGCAAGTAAGTGAACTTATTAGCAAGGGATGGGTGAGGGATAGCATGAGTCCTTGCGCAGTACCAGTCATTCTGGTACCAAAAAAAGATGGAACTTGGAGAATGTGTTCAGATTGTAGAGCTGTCAACAACATCACAATCAAGTATCGTCATCCTATTCCCAGGTTAGATGATTTACTTGATGAACTTCATGGTGCTTGTATCTTCTCTAAAATTTATCTTAAAAGTGGATATAATCAAATACGTATAAGGGAGGGGGATGAATGGAAAACAGCCTTCAAAACTAAATATGGGTTGTATGAATGGTTAGTTATGCCGTTTGGATTAACAAATGCCCCTAGTACGTTTATGAGGTTAATGAACCATGTTTTAAGAGAATTCATTGGGAAATTCGTGGTTGTATACTTTGATGATATTCTTGTCTATAGCACCTCTTTGGATATGCATGTTAATCATTTGAAATCTGTTTTAGATGTGCTTAGAAAAGAAAATTTGTATGCAAACATAGAAAAATGTGTTTTCTGTACCAACCATGTTGTTTTCTTGGGATTTGTTGTGAGCTCCAAGGGAGTTCAAGTGGATGAGGAAAAGGTGAAGGCTATTCAAGAATGGCCAACGCCTAAAAATGTGAGTGAGGTGAGGAGTTTTCATGGCTTAGCAAGTTTTTATAGAAGGTTTGTTAAGGACTTTAGTACCTTGGCTGCACCTCTCAATGAAATTGTTAAAAAGAATGTGGGATATAAATGGGGGGAGAAGCAAGAGGCGGCCTTTGCTGCCCTTAAAGATAGGCTCACACATGCGCCTATTTTAGCCTTACCAAATTTTTCAAAATCTTTTGAGTTAGAGTGTGATGCTTCTAATGTTGGTATTGGTGCTGTTTTATTACAAGAGGGGCATCCAATTGCTTATTTTAGTGAAAAATTAAGTGGTCCAGCACTTAATTATTCTACTTATGATAAGGAATTATATGCTTTGGTAAGGGCTCTTAAGACTTGGCAACATTACTTACTTCCTAAAGAGTTTGTAATTCATAGTGATCATGAATCTTTGAAGTATTTAAAAGGCCAAGGAAAATTAAATAAAAGGCATGCTAAATGGGTTGAATTTTTGGAACAATTTCCATACGTCATAAAGCATAAAAAAGGAAAAGGAAATATAGTTGCTGATGCGCTTTCTAGGAGACATGTCTTGCTTGCTATGCTAGAAGCTAAATTGTATGGACTTGAATCTTTGAAAAGCATGTATTGTGATGATATGGATTTTGCTGATTTGTATGTGGCATGTTTAAAAAAATCAGAAAATGGATTTTTAAGGCATAATGATTTCTTGTTTAAAGGGAATAAATTGTGTGTGCCTAAAAGTTCCATAAGAGAAATGCTTGTGAGGGAGTCACATGAAGGGGGTTTAATGGGACATTTTGGAGTGCAAAAGACTTTAGAAATTTTGCAAGATAATTTTTATTGGCCAAATATGAAACGTGATGTTCATAAAATATGTGACCAATGTATTGTTTGCAAAAGGGCTAAGTCTAAAGTCAAACCTCATGGTTTATATACTCCTTTACCTGTTCCTGAATTTCCTTGGACTGATATTTCCATGGACTTTGTTTTGGGACTTCCAAGAACAAAGAATGGAAAAGATTCTGTGTTTGTTGTGGTTGACAGGTTTTCAAAAATGGCTCACTTTATACCTTGCAAGAAGGTGGATGATGCTTGCCATGTAGCAGATTTATTTTTCAAGGAAGTAGTCAGATTGCATGGAATACCAAGAAGCATAGTGAGTGATAGGGACTCAAAATTCTTGAGTCATTTTTGGAAGACCTTGTGGGGAAAGCTAGGCACCAAGTTACTATTTTCTACTACTTGCCATCCCCAAACGGATGGACAAACAGAAGTGGTTAATAGGACCCTAGGTACTTTGCTTAGAACAATTTTGAACAAAAACATAAAATCTTGGGAGGATTGTTTGCCTCATGTTGAATTTGCTTATAATAGGGCTGTTCATAGTACTACTAATTGTTCACCTTTTGAGGTAGTCTATGGATTCAACCCTTTAACTCCTCTTGATATACTACCTTTTCCTAATATTTCTATGTTTAAGCATAAGGAAGCGCAGGCTAAGGCTGATTTTGTCAAGAAGATGCATGAGAAGGTTAAGGCTCAAATTGAAAAGAAAAATGAGAGCTATGCCAAGCAAGCAAACAAGGGAAGAAAGAAAATGGTGTTCCAACCAGGGGATTGGGTATGGATACACATGAGAAAAGAAAGGTTCCCAGAACAAAGGAAATCAAAGCTTCAACCAAGGGGAGATGGACCTTTCCAAGTGCTTGAAAGGATCAATGATAACGCCTACAAAATAGACTTGCCTGGAGAGTATAATGTTAGTGAAACCTTTAATGTTGCTGATTTAACTCTTTTTGATGCAGGTGAGGACCCTTCAGATTTGAGGACAAATCCTTTTCAAGAAGGGGGGCGTGATGTGGACATCAGTCAAGCAGTCAACAAATTAGGTGGGCCCATGACAAGGGCGCAGGCTAGGAAGGCTAAGGAGGCACTACAACTTATCATCAAAGAAGTCCAGTCTCAAAACATGCAAAGCATTAATGGAAGTTCTCAGTTCATTAATTGCACTCAGGTTGAAGAGGATGGACCAATTGATGGAGAGACAGTTGCATTTAATGCAACTACTAGTTGAAGCATTTTCAAGCAAGTGAAGTGGCATTGTGGGCGGCCACATGTGGCAAATTGTGGGCGGCCACTTCATGTTTTATTTTGCTGAATTTTAGTTTTTTATTTGTTTTCAATAAGCTTGTAGGAGTTACAAGACACAAGGCTTAATTATTTGGTGGTTATGTTTCCTTTTTCTGGTGGTTACAAAACATGATGGTAATGAGGTTGAATGACATTAAAATTGTGTCTTCTAGTCGTTGGAAGGAAGCATACAAGAGAGCATGAACCTGGCCATATTTTGAAGCTGTAGGGATGCATAAATCTTCATCCATTTGTGCGGCCACATGTGCTTAATTTGGCTGAATCAAGAGTCTTTAAAGAGGTGCCAACAAGGAAGTAAATGGAGGAATGAAGAGCTTTCAAGGTGGCGGCCATCATCATGACTTGGGAGGTTACAAAATGAATGGAGAGTTGCGGCCAACATGTGCTAAAATTGGCTGAGTTATAAGTCATCAAGAAGGGGCCAACAAGGTTATAAAGTGGAGAATAAAAGGCTATTAAAAGGCGGCCAAGTCATGAAGAGGGAGGTTACAAAATGAATGAGAACTTGAAGAATGGGGGATGACATGTGCGGCCATTTTATTGTTGCATGAATAGCTTCTTTATTTCATGTTTGGTGGTTATTTCCTAAGGTTTATTGCAGCCACATGTGCCAAAATTCTGGTTGGGAAAATGCGGCCACACAAGCA
Organism: Sesbania bispinosa; assembly: GCA_026901365.1. NCBI lineage: Eukaryota > Viridiplantae > Streptophyta > Magnoliopsida > Fabales > Fabaceae > Sesbania > Sesbania bispinosa. The sequence continues at coordinate 1,975,156 of QLOH01000074.1, forward strand.
CACTTAGGTTGAGTTTTATTAGCTCTTTAATTTAGTTATTTCCTAGTAATGTATTAGGGTTGCATGGGAAGTGTGTAAAGGGTATTTTAGGGAGATTTGGGGCGTGAATATGCAGCTGAATGCATAACCCTAATTCACCTTGTAAACTCTATAAATACATGCTTAATGCATGCAAGAAAGGTTAGAAATTTGATGCAGAAAATTACCTATACTTTGAGAGTGTTTCTCTAAGTTTCTTGCTAGTCAAGAGTGAAGATTATCAAAGGTTCTTCACCTTTGTGTGTGTATCTTCAAGGACTTATCTTTCAAGCCTTGAAAGTGTGACGTCCATTCCTATCTCTTCTTCTTCTTCTACGAATTAGCATTGAGTTCAAAACCCATATTTTTCCTACACGTCTTATTTGATTTATAAGTGATTTATTTATCAAATTTTTCCTAAGGTTGAATATTGTTTTGGCAAGGTTACTACTTAGTTATCATTTTTAATATTTCATCTATTTTTGTTTTTATTTGAGTGCTCGTACAAAAGAAAAGAAAAATAAACGAAACAAATAGCAAAAAGAAAAGAAAAAGAAAATATTGCAAGAAACAGAAAAAGTACTTGAAAAGAAAAGTGTTGTTTTAATCAGAAATTTCTAAGGTCCATTCAAAATAGAACCTCAAGGTTCATATCATGAGCGATAGTGAGTCTTTGGAGATTTTGTCCGGGAAACCTGAGTCATGGGTGTCTCGAAATCGGTCGTCTTGTGGGAATAATTATGAGGGTTTTAGTCCCGATGTAGTGGAAGTGTTGAGACGAAGGAACATGACTTCTGAGGGGGTTGATCGGGACGAGATGAATAGATCTTTGGTGAAGTCCGAGTCGGATTCATATGATAGTATTTTTGATTCGTCCGAGTCGAGTGTTGATCGTCTCGGTTCTGATAAGGATAGCTGTTATACGACCTCTGCAGGTGTTGAGATGGCTGAGGCTCGTGATGTAGATTACTTTATGCCTGTGTGGGCAGATAAGTATAGATGGGTGGACTCTGAGGTCCTTGGTACGTGTTCCTTGTATAGACTCGGATGTCCGAAGCATTGTCAAGAGCGTCTTTTCGACTTGGAAGTGTTTGGGACGGTCGAGATGAAGGACAATTATCATATCGTAATCCCGCCCCGGGGGAGCTGGGTTTGCCATCTTTCAGAAACCAATACCCCATTTTCATACACTTATGATTTTCTTCATTCGAAAGTAAAATTGAGGTTGCCTTTCACCCCCTTCGAAGAGAGGGTTTTAATGTATTTGAACTGCACACCCTCACAACTGCACCCCAATTCGTGGGCATTCATCAGATGTTTCCAACTGATTATGGTCGAGTTTGGCTTTACTCTCTCTGTGAAACTTTTCTTTCATTTTTTCCAAGTGCTGAGGAAGCATCCCAAAGGGAAGAAGAATGAGACTTTAAAGAGTTGGATTTCATTGAGGGGGCATAAGGATCTCAAATTGATAACGTCCTTTGCTGAGTCGGCCAAGAGGGGGAGCATTACCTTTAAGCATGAGTTTTTTCAGGTGCAAGCGGCTAAGGGTGTTAAGCCGTTTTGGGAGGAACAATCGTCCAATACTCCAAGATTTCCTATTTATTGGAATGAAAGGCATTACGATAAGAATTCGTACGACTATGAGGTGGTTGAGTCGATGCTTTCCCCACAAGATGTGGCTGTGAGGAAGTTATTGATGGACTCGGTTCAGGAGTGTGGGATGTTTTTGAGTAAAAAAATACTAGATGGTCCGACTCGTAATGTCGGTTCAAGAATTGGTGAGGTTTTGTGTTTGGTTTTCTTTCTGCTTGGTTTTGTCTTGTAATTTTTCTAACATGTTGTTTCTTTTTTGTAGCATCGATGGCGAACGCGACATTGAAACAGTTGAGGGCCTTGCAGAATGCCAACAATAACCAACAAGGGGAACCGAATGTTGACATTGACTACACCCTTAATGCTGGTGTTGGTGGGACGGGAACACAACCGGCAGGGAGTGGTGATGTTGGTCATATTCATAATGATGCGGCACATGGTAGTGGTAATGAGGAGGCTCCTCTCTGAAAGAAGAAGAAGGCTGCCAAGCTAAAGAAAAGGCCAAGAGTTGAGGAGTCTTCTAGGGAGTCCGGGATCAATATCTATGAATTGGACTGTCAGTTGGACACGCCCGAGATAGATCACATTCTATACAATCCTTTTATGAAGGTTGTTCATGAGAATGTCCCGATGGCCAAGCATCTTTATGACGTGGAGCGCCAAAGTCTTCAGCACGCCTATTTTCTGAGGTATTTACGGTTGGATGTCATGTCGGCTTATGACCGGGTTAATGATGCTTTGGAGGTGCATACCACCGAAAGGGATAAGGCCTTGGGGGATGTGAAGACTGCTCAAGAGGCCTTTGAGAATGAGAAGAAGGAGAAGGTCAAGTATAAGGGTTTTTACAAGTCTGTGAAAGACAAGAACAAGACCCTTGAAGCTGAGGTCACCCAATTGAAGGCAGATTTGGAGAAGTTGCGGGTAGCTCCCCCGGCGTCCGGGATGACAGAGGCGGAGGTGGTCGAGATAGTGAAGAGCAACGTGCAGAAGGTTCAGGCCAAGTTTAATCAAGAAAAGACCGATCTTGTGAAGTTATTTGAGCAAATCTCGGCCGCTTCCTTTGCAAATACAGTTGCTCAGCTGGGGGTGGTGAATCCCGGCCTGAAGGTGGAGGGGACCTAGGCTACTTATGAAGTTTTTCAAGGGAAGATTTGTTGGGTCGATATGGAGAAAAAGGTGTATGTTGATGCTGCCTCTGGTGAGGAAGTCGGCCTGTAGGAAGAATGAGTTTCCCTTGATTTTAACTTGTAATTTCCTTAATTTTGATTTTTGTAAAGACAAAGTCCGTTTAATTTCATTTTGACTTTGCTATGTTTCTGTTCTTGGATTGCTTTTGACCTCGAACTTGTGTCTTTAATGTTAGTACGCTTTTAACGCTTATAATCTCGAACTTGTGCTTTTAACGTTAGTACACTTTTAACGCTTACAATCTCGAACTTGTGCTTTTAACGTTAGTACGCTTTTAACACTTATAATCTCGAACTTGCACTTTTAACGTTGGTACGCTTTTAACGCTTTGAGTTTGGGTGTTGTCAGCGTTCGAGTTAGAGAACTTTGTTGGTTTTAAGATGTTCTTCACATCAATTATTGACTGGAATTTGAAATTCAAGACTGGGATGCTCTTCGCATCCGGTTTTATTAAAAACTGGGGCTTAGGACCGGGATGCTCTTCGCATCCGATTTTTAACAAAAAAGAACTACTAAAAACTTTAAAAACTTCCTAAGTGTGAATGCTTATGAATAATAAGTCTTGAGCTTGTCCGAGTTCCAGAATCTTGGGACGGCCTTCCCCTCAAGCGTTTCTATCTTGTACGCTCCATTCCCGGTTTCCTCGGTGATTCTATAGGGACCTTCCCAATTTGCTACAAGTTTTCCTTGGGCCGCATTCTTGTTGTCAATGTCAGCTTTACGCAAGACGAGGTCTCCGAGTTGGAAGCTTCTAGCCATTACCTTGGCATTACGCCGGGTTGTGAGGCGTTCCTTCAAGGTTGAGTCTCGGATGTGTGCCACCGCCCGAGTTTCATCCAGGAAATCTAACTCTTCAAGTATGGCTTTATCATTGGTGTCTTGATTGAAGTTTTCCACCCTCCAACTCGGTTCTCCAATCTCGACCGGGATGAGTGCCTCAGTCCCGTAGGTAAGACGGAAAGGAGTTTCATTGGTGGATGACTGTGGAGTTGTCCGATATGACCAGAGCACGTGGTCGAGTTGCTCCACCCAGTTACCTTTGGCGTTGTCCAATCTACGTTTAAGGGCTTTAAGGATCACCTTGTTTGCAGACTCGACCTGGCCATTGGTTTGTGGGTGTTCCACTGAAGTGAAGTGGTTATTGATCTTCAATCATGATAAGAGCTCTCTGAACCTCTTGTCAGTGAACTAGGTTCCATTTTCCATGATTACGAATTGAGGGATCCCGAACCTGGAGACGATGTTCTTGTAAAAGAACTTTTGGACTTTAGTCGAAGTGATTGTGGCAAGGGGCTCTGCTTCAATCCACTTGGTGAAGTAATCAACTGCTACCACTAGAAACGTGACTTGTCCTGGAGCGGGTGGAAAAGGGTCGAGTATGTCAATGCCCCATTGGTGGAAGCGCCAAGGGACCGACATGGTGGTTAGCTCAGAAGAGGGTTGATGGTGGATGGAATTGTTCTTCTGGCACACTTCGCACTTCTTGACATAGTCCATGGAGTCTTGAATCAGGGTCGTCCAGTAATACCCGACCCTGAAAGCTTTTCTTGAAAGTGTTCTTCCCCCTTGGTGGTTTCCACGGCTGCCTTCATGTAACTCGGCCAGGATGTACTTGGCCTCACTGTTTTCAACACATTTGAGCAAAGGGGTCGAGAATCCCTTCTTGTACAGTTTTTCTTTGACAACCGTGAAACGGGATGCTAGTCGTCTCAGTTTCTTAGCTTCCTTCTCATCTTCAGGGAGTTTGCCCATCAAGATGTAAGACTTGATGGGGGTTATCCATGATTCAAACTCTTCAATTGCCAAGACGGATGGTTCCGAAATTCGTGGGGTCGAGACGAATTCTTGGAGAACTGACTTGTTATTTCCCAGCTTTTTGGTGCTTGCCAACCTGGATAGTATGTTGGCTCTGGTATTTTCGGCTCTTGGAACGTGTTGGAAGATGATTTCTTCAAACCCGTCGCTTGAGAGTTTTACTTTCTCCAAGTATCTCTGTAGCAATGGTTCCTTTGCTTGGTATTCTCCCTTGATCTGAGATACCATCAATAGAGAATCACTGCATACTAAGACTTTTTTGGCCCCAACTTCTTTTGCCATCAACAAGTCGGCAATGCACGCCTCATACTCTGCTTGGTTGTTTGAAGTAGAGAATTCAAACTTCAGAGATTTTTCAATGCAAACTCCGTTGGGTCCTTCCAAGACTATCCCGGCTCCAGTACCTTTTTTGTTGGATGAGCCATCCACGAAAACGGTCCACTCAGAACTGGGGGTATTCTCAGGGGGGTCATTTAAGCAACAAAGTTGGCCAGGATCTGACTTTTAAGAGTAGTGCGACCTTCAAAGTGAATGTCAAACTCGGACAACTATAGAGCCCAAGCCGTCATGCGTCCGGAGAGGTCCGGTTTGTGAAGGACAAGTCTGAGGGGAAAGTCGGTTCGCACTGTGACTTTGTGTTCCTGGAAGTAATGTCGCAGTCTGCGGGCAGTAGTAAAGACGACCAGAGCAACTTTCTCTAACTTCTGGTATCTTAACTCGGTCCCCTGGAGTGCCTTGCTGATGAAGTAGATGGGGAATTGGTCGCGCCCTTCTTCCCTGATCAAAACTGAACTTAAGGCCTAGTTGGTTATGGAGATATAGAGGTACAGATGTTCCCCTGGAGCCGGTTTAACCAAAATAGGGGGATTTGCTAATGTCTGCTTGAGCTGTTGAAAGGCGGCTTCGCATTCACTGGACTAGGTAAAGGATTTTCCCTTGCGAAGGAGCTGGAAAAAAGGAAGAGATCTTGTGGCCGCCTTGGGGATGAATCGGCTGAGAGCGGTGATCCTCCCGTTAAGCTGCTGAATTTCCTTGATGCAAGTCGAACTTTTCATATCCAACACAGCTTTACATTTGTCCGGGTTTGCTTCAACTAGAGGTGACAAAATGGGCTACCCGGCCCGGCCCGCATCGGGTAGCGGGCTGGTGCGTGCCGGGCTAAAATACCCGGCAAAAAAAGGTCCTGTGAAATTAGTGCCTAAGCCCGGCCCTATGCGGGTAGTGGGCTTGTGCTGGCTGGCCCGGTTAAAAGAAACTAATTTATTCAAAAATGTTGCTCATTTAAAATTGTAAACAATTATACTTTTACAAAACTAAAAAAAATACAATATAGTTATAAAAATCATTTAAAAACATAATAATAATCTAACATCCACTAAAAAATTTATAATATAGTTATAAAAATCATTTAAAAACATATAATAATCTAACATCCACTTTAATTTTGCTTTTCTTGATTTAATTTTTGCATAAATACATATGTAATTAATTTAATTATTATTGCAATGATGAGACTAATGAATGGTATATATGTGTGTGTGTTCAGCGAAAGACTCTCTGGAATTTGTAATCCAATGGCTAGAACGATTTCCACGTTATAAGAACAAGGAGCTGTGTCTGTGTGTGTTTTTGGCATTAATTTAATTTAATTAAATTTATGAGAAATTAATTAAGGGGCAATGGATGCCAATTGCAATGCAGGTTGGGAATGCAATGACGGACAACGCGCACTCCTCCAGCCTCCAGGCCCGGCAACGCAAACAGCAAGGATATGTCTTTTTTTTTTAAATTGGGCTGCCCGTTAGCCCGATCGGGTAGCCCGGTCCGAACCCGTTTAAGATCGGGCTTTTTTATTTCCAGGCTAAAAAGCCCGGCAAAAATATGGGTCTCTAATTTGGCTGCCCAAGCCCTCCCATTTTGCAGGTTCGGGCGGGCTGGCCCATTTTGCCGCCTCTAGCTTTCAACTCCTCTGCTGGTAAGGAGGAATCCCAGAAAGTGTCCTGATGGTACGCCGAAAGAGCATTTGAGAGGGTTGAGTCTCATGTTGTGCTTTCTTAGTCGGTCAAAGACTGACTCTAAGTCGGCCACATGGTCGTTTCCCTCAGCAGTTTTGGCTATGATGTCGTCTATGTAGACTTCAACAGTTTTTCCCATCATGTCTCCAAAAACCTTAGTCATCATTCTCTGGTTTGTGGCGCCGACATTCTTCAGACGAAAAGGCATCATGGTGTAGCAGTAAACACCATTGTCGGTGATGAAAGCCGTCTTCTCTTCATCGTCCCGGTCCATAGGAAATTGGTTGTAGCCTGAGTAGGTGTCCATGAAAGACAACCAACGGAACCCTGATGAATTGTCGACCAGTTGGTCGATGTTGGGAAGGGGGAAAGGATCTTTGAGGCAGGCTTTATTCAAATTTGTTTAGTCCACACACATTCTCCATTTTCCATTTGACTTTTTCACAAGGACGACATTAGATAACCAAGTGACGTACTTGCATTCTCTGATGAACTTGGCTTTGAGGAGTTCTTCTACCTGCTGCCTGCTGTCTTTCAAGGCCGATTTTCCTCTTCTTCTGGGTGGTCAGCTTAGCATTGGGGTCAATAGACAGTTTGTGACAGCAGAAGTTGGGGTCAATTCCTGGCATGTCGGCTGAGGTCCATGCGAACAGGTCTGAGTTTTGGAAAGTAACTTCTTCAGTTTCTCCTCCATGGTGTGATCCATGTCACAACCAATTTTGGTCGTCTGTTCAGCAGAAGTCCCAATCTGAAAAGGTTTTGTCTTCGCAGCCGACTCAATTCTATCTCGACCCTTGGGATCGGACTCGGCTCTAGGATCAAGGTCAATCATGTGAACTTGACCTCTGGATGGTGTCTTTTCTGGCTGAGATGTGGGTAGGGTGGTCAGAGCAGCATTATAACACTTTCTTGCTTCTTTCCGGTCCCTTTGAACTGTGATCACTTTACCATCTCGGTCTGGGAACTTCATCACCAAGTGCTTGGTGGAAATGACTGCTCCTAGGGCGTTCAAGGACGGACGTCCAAGTATGGCATTGTATAGGCTGGGACAATCAACTATCAAGAACTTGGCTGAGACGGCCTTGTTCTCGGTTTCGGAGCCGACCCTGAGTGTAGTCTGAAGGTATCCCTTGGGTTGGATCCTTTTTCCAGAGAAGCCCACCAAATCTCCTAAATAGGGTAGGAGTGACTTTAGGGGTAGCAGTAGTTGGGTATAGGTCCTGTATAAGAAGATGTCGGTTGAGCTGCCCTGGTCAACAAAGATGCGTCCGACAACGCCGTCTCCTATCAGAGATAGAATTACAAAAGGATCATCATGGTCCACCACATCATCAAAAAAGTCTTCATCCGAGAAGGTGATGACCGGGTTTGGGGGTCTTTTAGCTACTGTCTTCATGTCGGTCTGGTCGACACTGTAGACTTCCCAGAGGTGTCTCTTTCTTGAATTGTTTGACGGTCCCCCACCAGCAAATCCCCCTGAAATCATGTTGATTCGCACCCTTGGTGTGGTTTGAGTTGTGTGGTTACTGGAACCGGCTTTGTCTTCCTTGTTGTCGTACTTCTTGGGGGATGTAGAACGCTTTCGTTTCTTATCATTCCCTTCTTCTGGACTAGGGGATCTCTTCCGCTCTTCATTCTTTCGATATCCTCCCTGGGACCAGTTCTTCTTTACATAACGACCAAGTCGGTCGTCCCGAATGAGTTTCTCGATGAGATCGCGCAGCTGTATGCACTCATCAATGTTGTGCCCATACCCCTCATGGAAAGAGCAGTATTTGGACTTGTCTTTTTGAGTTGAGGCTTTGAGTGGTGGGGGTTTAGGTATGTCGGCCAGCTCAGTGTGCATCACTTCCTTCAGAATCTTCCCAAGGTTAGTGTTTAGAGAAGCATAGTTGTTGTATCGACCTTTGGGAGGTCGACGTTGATCTTGTTGGTGATGTCCTCTATCCTTCCCTTTATGTCGATCATGGTAGGAATCTCGGTCCTATCCTTGGTGAGTATCATGTTTGGCAGCTACGGCCAAATGGGCTTCCCGTCCCACATATTTGTGAGAACGTTGTCTGAATTGTTCCATGGACCGGACTGGCTCTTCTAATAAAGAGACGGCAAGGGGTGAACCTGGCGAGAGGGCCGAGACGGCACATACAAGTTGAACATTCTCGGCCAGGTCCGGGATGAGGGCACATTCTTTGTAAAACCGGGATAAGAAAGTTCTAAGGGGTTCGTCCTTGTTCTGCTTCACCTTGGCCATTGTGAATTAATCCCTGGGAATCTCTGTGGAGATGGTAAATCGTCCTAGGAAGGTGTGCTGCATATCGTCCCATGAATCTATGGATCCCAAGGGAAGAGTCTTGAACCAGGCTAAGGCTTCTCCCTTCAAAGTTCTTGGGAATGAGCGGCAGATGACGGCTTCAGGGGCGCCAATGAAAAGCATTTCATTGGTGAAGGCGTCTAAATGTTTGACCGGGTCTGTAGTGTCATTGAAGGTTTCAATGGGTAAAGCACCTCTGTACTGCTTGGGTATCTCGACCCGGGCTAGTCTTTCAGAGAATGGATGTCTAAATGGAGTCGGATGGACCGTGACCCTCGGTTGTAAGACTTCTTGATGATCTCGGTCCGATGCAGGCCGAGATTGAATAGTGGGTTGAGGTTGAGGGTTTATGCTGCGCTCCAAGTGTCGGAGGCGCTCCTCAAGTTGGTTCACGGCCGACTCGTCAGCTGTCCTAGGTTGCGGATCGCGGAGTGATTGCTGGCGTTGTTCCTGAAACTCCCTGAGTTGGGCCTCGAGGCGCCGGATAACCTCGTCCCGGGGGTCGTCTTGGTGATCTTCCCCACGTGGTTCGACTTGGTTGTGAGGCTGTGAAGTTCCTTCTTACTCTATTAATTCGTCTTGGGCTCCGAGATCCTCCACCCATCCTTCGGGTGTCGGCTCAGGACGGTGCCTTGTAGTCTGGCGGCGGGTTGTGACCGTCATGCAGGAGAGGGGGAGGCCCTCCTTCTAGCGCCAAATGTTCTGGGATAGAACTCGAACCTGGGTCTGAGTCAGCAGAAGAGAAATCGGATCCGAATCCGGGTTGCGGAGGCTTGAATCCGAGTTGAACCCGGGGGGGTGTACCTGCAAAGGGACTCTGACGCCCAAGTCAGATATGTAAAGCAGTCAAAGGGATTGACTGAGTGAGATTGCGTATCTTATGATCTGTAAATGTCACTTATTTATAGGGGTTTTCCCTGTTATAAATATGATAAGTGGGCACAGATATAAGAGGAGTAAGTTTGACAGATACTGTTATATAATTAAGGATATAAGATTTATATATCATATCTTTAAGGATACCATAATTATATATGATATAATTATGGATATAATAATTATATTGCGTATGGGTCGTGTTGGTTAATGGGCCTTAGGTTTAGACCGCAACAATTATAATATATAACTTTGGGGTTGGTGGCAAATAAAACAGAAAGGAAAAAGAAAACGGGGACTGCTTGCGAGGAATTAGGTTTGTTCATATTGGATTTGGATTTGTTATTATGAAGTAAAAAATCATCCAGTGTAAGGGATGATAGATTGGATTGGATTTGTTTTAAAGATAAAAAATACCCTATCCAATTGTATTGATCATCCAATAATCCCTTTTAAACTTAAAATATAATCCAATCTAATTTAAAGTGTTTTGAAGTTTTCGATTTTTATATTATATCATGAAACATGTAATATAAATCATGAAATATATAATAAATATTAAAATTTAAATTTAAATATTAAATATTTCAATCAATAAATCATAAATCAATTATTATAAATATATAATTAACATAGTTTAATCGATGTAAACTGAAAGAAAACTTAGACAATGTCGCAAACAATTAATATTGTTAAATAATATATTATTGTTTATTTGTGTGTTTTATTTTACGATTTCATCAATAATATTTTATTTTATTATACATTTTTATTAAAACTCACATTTATTATATCAATACAAATTTATAAAAAAAAAAAAAAGATAACGTGTGAAACATGAAAAACTAATTTAAAAATTAATATAATTAATTATAGAGATATTAAAATGAAATTATGTAAAAATTATATAGTAAAATAATAAAAGGTGAATTAATATGAGTAATTTTATAATTATATACTTATACAAATATAAATATATAATTAATTATTTTATAAATAACATGTGTATATAAGTTGAATTTGAATTATATTAAATTTTAAGATAAGATCTTAGAAGCAATTTAATTTAATAAAAAAATTAATTTTTATGATTTTCAATTTAATTCTATTTACGTTAGATTGGATTAGATTGATTATCAATTATTTACATAAGACAATGGCTCACTGTTCACTTGAAGATCTTTAGAAAGGCTAGTACACTGTGAACTCAAGAAGTTCAGTTTATCTTTCTTAACTAGCAAGAAATTCTAATTCTTTTGTCGTAAGTTATTATTATTTTTAATTATTTATATAATATTACAGTTTGTTAGATAATTAAATATATTTTAATAATTAAATATTTTCATTTGACAAGAACTTTTGTGTAAATAAAGATTTTTTTTATTTGGCCGAGCTAAGAACATCCACATCTTAGTAGAGAACTTGTTTAAGAAAAATTAAGCACGTACCACTTGAATCAACCCTCATTCGTGTGTAAATAAAGATATGTTAAAAATAAATATGATCAATATTATTAAAATATATATAATAGCATATTAGTTTTATAATTATTATAATATATATAATTTTTATTTTACAAATTTACCAATAAATTTAAATGTTAATCATCATAAACACCTCCTAGGAAATGCTATTGAAACAATAGGAAATAATAATCATTTTTGTGTGTTGCTTTATTTGTAAAATGTTTAGAATAAATATTATATTAAATTAAGAAAAATATTTATACATATAAAAATAATCAAGTATAAATTTTTTTATCAAAATAAATTTTTTAAATACATGCAACATATAATTAAAATTATTTTTTAACATTTTTTATCATCATTTATAAATAAATGATGAAAAAATAATTTTCCGATATAGAAAAAATCATAACAAAGATTGGATTGAGGTTTTGATGTTAATCTTGCATTAGTATTTCAACCACATGTGAAGTGAAATGCACAACATAATATTCTTCTTGTGTTGATATCATTACATAACTAGAAAAAATGTATTTAAAATCATATATTTTAAAATTTAAATAAAAAATAATTAAAAGATAAAGAGATTATTATAATTTTTTTGCTAACAATAGGAAAAAAGACAAAGAAAGAAAAGAAAAGCCTACAGACTAAGAGACTCTACCCCTGGGGTAACAAACCCCTCTAGCATCAAAAGAAAAGAGATTATTATATGAAAATTATTAATGTGATTCTTAATTAAAATATATATTAAAAAATGTAAACGAAAAAATCGAAGAAATAAAGACGAAGTCAAGCTATATGAATAATATTAGATAAAAAAAATTTAAACTCTAGGACAACATAATATTCTTATTGTGTTGATATCATTAACATAATTAGAAAAAAAATTATATAAAATCATATATTTTAAAATTTAAATAAAAAATAATTAAAAGATAAAGAGACTAATACATGAAAATTATTATCCAGTAAAGTTAAATGCACAAGATAATATTCTTGTATTCTTGATATCATTAACATAATTAGAAAAAAAAAGTATATAAAATCATATATTTTAAAATTTAAATAAAAAACAATCAAAAGATAAAGAAAATATTATATGAAAACTATTAATGTGATTCTTAATTATAATATATATTAAAAAATTTAAACGAAAAAAAATCAAGAAATAAGGAGGAAGTCAATTACCTATATGAATAATATTAGATAAAGAGAAATTTAGACTCTCAAAACTTTTACGATTTTTAAATAAAATAAAATCTACATGAATTACTATATGTCAACTTCATTGTTGTAATAGTGAACGTGAGAGTTTCGTTAAATCTCAAATTTAATATATATTATTTTGTCTTTGACCGAAAATCCCTCACGGGTATAGTATGTGGGTTTAACCCTCGGAGCTAAAGCCCAAATGTCTTATTTATTCTCAAATATGCATATCATACATCATAAAATTCAATAGGTGTATAACATAAGTCAAAACATTTAATATACATAGTAGATGATGCCAAGACATAGCCATATCCCCCAATCAAAACCCTAAGTGAGGATCCCAGGTAAATAACCATCAAAATCTTCAATACATTAAATATAAACAAAAACAACCGGTAAACAATCACATACAAGTTCAAGAAATGGAAGGAGAAGAGTAGGGTACATTGGGGAATACTCATACAATATTGGGTGAGAGTGTGTGAACTTTACTCACCTCAAAGGAGCTCCAAAAGAAGGGAAAATGAGGTAGGGGAAGGGTGGAGTTGAAGATCCCTAGTTGCCTCAAGCTTCCTCTAGCTCCCAATGTGGGCTTCTCTCTCTAGAACTCTTCCCTCTCTCTCTCTAAAGCAATAGATGAGTGTATTAATGAAAGGGGGTTAGGGTTCTGCGCATTTTAAAAAATAGGAATCGCGTTCGCTCACTCGAGCGAGCAAAAACCCTGCTCTCTGAGTTAGGGCTCGCTCAAGCGAGCACTGAGCGAAGGATGCCCAGTAAAACATCCTTGCTTTCTGACTTTGCGCTCGCTTGAGCAAATGCAAAGTCAGAGAGCACCACTGTACCTAAAATCCATGCTCGCTCAAGCGAGCAGTAGCTCGCTTGAGCGATATCAGTAAACCAGAAAAACCAGCTCTCCACGGTTATGCTCGCTTGAGCGAGCCCTGACTCGCTTGAGCGAGGGCAAAGTCAAAGAGTTCCCTGCACCTAAATTCCTTTGCTGGCTTGAGCGAGCATACCAGAATGCAATTTTTTGGTTTGCTGCATGTTGTAAATCCGGCAAGCGTACCAAAAATCCAGCAGTATAATAGTAAGTAGAAGGGTTTGTCGTAACCACAGGGAACGATTCAATTTTAAATACTAGTGGTCACAACTATCAAGTGAGAGACTATATTTGATATGAGTGTAATTTGCAATAGTAAATAAAGAAAAACAATAAATTGAGATGGTTGAGCAGGTTACTTGAACTAGGATTGAACTTCATCTATCGCACCCCTTTCGTATGTGAAACCAAATAATATTTATGAATATGCAATTATAACATCTGAGCACAAATTAAAGTTATTTCACAAAGGTTCCCACAAATATAAAATATTCAGAAATAATCTACCCTGGTTCCCACAGTGATAAATTACCCTGGATTAAAGATCTAATTGTTTACGCTATCAATTCGCCCTGGTTCCCACAGTGACTACTATGAGTGTTTTTACCCGATCAGAATTCAATTTTCCTATTTCTAGGTTCCCCCAAACTCGCTATTGATTTTATAGAAGCACCTTCCGAATGCGCCCCATAAAACCAACCTATAATTCCGGCAGACAGGCGAAAGCTAAGCATTAAGCATAGAATAATAACACCGATATTATAAAAACAGGGATTCATAAATATCAAAGAGAATTCACATACAATTGGGGATTGAATTGACTATATTCAATCCTATGGGAGAGTTTAGCTACTCATGGTAGCCATTACAAACCAATAGAGAAACTGTCACACTTTTCTCTAGCTCCAGCTCTGCTCCGCCTCTCTCCAAAATCTCCTTTGATCTTTGCAAAAGGTTCTATTTATAGAAGTTGGAAAGCCATCTGAAACCTGGAAGAAATCTGTTTTGAAATCCTTTGAAAAACTAATCCTGTATTCCTGCGCTCAGCGAGGATGAAGCGCAGGATCCAGAGAGGAATTTTATTGTTGCGCTCCACCTACGCTCAGCGCAGGTGGAGCGTGGTTCACGTTCCAGCTTTGCCTGATTTCCTCCTTTTCAGCTTGATCTCTTCCTGATCTGCTTTCCTTATTTCCCTCTTTTTAGCTTGATCTTGTGCTGATTTGATCTTCAATTTGAATTTAGAATTAAATCTGCAGAATCCTTATCCCAATAATTGTTGATCTTATCCTAATCAGCTACCATTTAAATCCTTATCTTGCAGATTTTCTTTTCCAATAGATGCTATCTTGTTTCTCCATTTAAAACTTGCCCTTTTATCTGCAAAATCAACAAATTTTCTATTAAAGTAGCATCAAATTCAAATTTGAATTAAATAATCACAATTTATGCAATTATTACTAAAAAGAGATAATTTGGGGAATAAATTTACTATTTTACCCTTGATAAGTGCACTAATTATACAAGAAATTATCATGTATTTTGCACTTATCAAATTCCCCTCAACTTAGCTTCTTGCTTGTCCTCAAACAAGAAAACCTTTTGCAATCAAACGAATTCAATCCCCCTGTTAAGATTCTAAAAAATAAGGAAAAAATTTCATCACCTCTTGCTAGGCATCTGTCACTTTCCAAATATCAGATTAAAAGTCAGAATCAAGTGATATTACCAGTACTCAATCAGGACAGGATAAAAATACATTCAAACTTTTTCAGAAATAGCAACCAAAATAATAAGTGATAAATCAAGGAATTCTCTCATTCTCACGGGTAAGTGTTTCCCTCAATTTTTCACAGCAGTTGAACAACTAAAATTGATAGTCGTTTCTGGTTTCTAAACATGCACATGGAAGATTATGGATCAAAAGGTCTTTTCATGGTTGTAATGAGGTTGGGCTATCAAGAAATCATGGTTTTTCTGGATATGCAAAGAGAACACTGGAATAGAAAGCATCTTTGAATTTTTCTTGACTTGTAATTTCTCTCCATTCTTCCACTTCATTCTTGATTTGTATCATTCAGCTGGCCTCTTTCTTTGTTTGATGATTCACTCCCCATTTTTATTCACTTTTTGTTTTTCTTTTTCATACTTTGAGGGAGTGACTCACTTTGCTTTCTTGTGCCTGCTCTTTGTATTTCTTCAAGTAACCAACCACTTCTCCCATTTTATCAGATTGCATCTTTGCTCTCTATCCCAAGTGTGTAAGGGACAGGATATGAATATTAATCATGGCTGGGGTGCATAAGAAAGGAAAAATTAAAGCTCACATGGGTTATCAAAAAAATTGGAAAAATTTTTCAAGGGTTGACTTTTTGGCACTGAGCAAATAATTTAATCACATAATTTTGCCTTTATCACTTCCATATTTTTCATGTGCAGAATAAAATCCAAAAACTCAAGCAATAACAGTTGACAAGCAGCGGTGAAAACTCTCATATTAGTGTTTGGTCTCACAACTCACCAACTTTTTGGCTAATTTCCTTGATGAAGTCACTTATTGAAATAAATTGACTACCCTGATATATTTTCCTACATAATATCCTAATCCTAACTAATTATGGATTCAATCACAAAATTCCTATTTCTTTCCTAATTCAGTTAGTTAGGCTGCCTAGTTTTGAGATTTTGAAATTGAATTCCTTAAATCCTAAACCCTAAATCCTAAAAAAATGAGAAACAAAAATCCTAAATTACAAAAATAACAAGAAAAATAATCCTAAAAATCCATACTGCATAAGAATGATGTCTCAGTGATATGTAAGATACAGTACAGATCAAATGAAAGTAAATAAAAGAACTGAAAGGAAAGAAAAACACGAGTATCAATCTTCAATCCTAATCTTCGTCCTCTGTGTCCTGTGCTCCACCTCCCCCCATAACAATAGGACTGTCCCCAGGCCATTGCAGATATGTTGGGAACTGCAGAAAAATACAAACGCATAAAGTTTAGCGTCCTGCTGCGCTTCACCTACGCTCAGCGCAGGTGAAGCGCCCAAAACAGAGAGTTTTGGTGCATTTCTGCGCTTTACCTGCGCTAGCGCAGGTGAAGCGCATAAAACATAATGAAATTACTGCAACACTTAGTCAAATTTTCTGCAACTTCCTAGTTATCAAGGTGTCTGCATTTCTCTCCCAAACACTTACTCCACCAAATCCTGATAAATAAAAACCTAACTAACACAAAATATATACAGACCACAACAAAATAAAAAATGAAAAACAGTAGAAATTATCAATTAAAATACTGTGTTGCCTCCCAGGAAGCGCTCGTTTAACGTCGTATAGCTTGACACATGTTCTTTCAAGGAGGTTCTTGAAGATGAATAACAAAGTAAGATTTGTCAATTTAACCTCCCAAATAGGGCTTCAGTCTTTGCCCATTCACAACCCAAAATCTCTTTGAATTAGGATCTTCCACTTCCACAGCTCCATATGGTCTGACTTCCTTGACAATAAATGGTCCAGACCATTTTGATTTTAACTTCCCGAGAAATAGCTTCAACCTAGAGTTGAACAGGAGAACTGATTGGCCTGGATAGAACTGTCGTTTAATGAGCTTCTTGTAATGATATGTCTTGGTCTTCTCTTTGTAAATCCTAGAGGACTCGTAGGCATTGAGCCTCATCTCGTCTAACTCTTGTAGCTGTAGTATTCTTCTTTTCCCTGCTACTTGCTTATCCATATTCAAGACCTTTAATGCCCAGAAAGCCTTGTGCTCTAATTCAACAGGTAAGTGGCATGCTTTTTCCATAAGTTAGTTGAAAAGGGGAGAGACATGTGGATGTCTAGCTTGATGGACCAATCCTTTCTAGAAGAGCTAACAGTCTTCTCAAGGATTCTCTTGATCTCTCTATTTGAGACTTCAGCTTGGCCATTTGTCTGAGGGTGGTAAGGAGATTCTACCTTGTGTCTCACCCCATAATGCTCCAGCACCTTCTGTAGTTGTGAATTGCAGAAGTGAGAACCTCCATCACTGATCAGGACCCTTGGAGAACTAAATCGAAAGAAGATATTCTTCTTCAAGAACTGTACCACTGTCTTCGCATCAGCTTTCACAGTTGCAATGGCCTCCACCCACTTGGATACATACTCCACATCCACTAAAAGATACTCCTTGCCAAAAGAAGGTGGTAGAGGGCCCACAAAGTCTATCCCCCAGCAGTCAAAAACCTCTATCTCCAAGATATTGTTTAAGGGCATCTCATTTCTTCTAGATATCCGTCCTGTTCTTTGACAACTGTCACACTGTTGAGTGTAGCTGTGAGCATCCTTGAACAGGGTAGGCCAGTAGAATCCAGATTGTAGGACCTTTGCAGCAGTTCTTTCTCCATTGAAATGACCTCCATATGGTGAGTTGTGACAATGCCACAAGATGCTTTTGGCTTCTTCATCAGAAACACACCTTCTCAATAAGTTATCAGCTCCAATCTTGAAAAGATGGGGATCATCCCACACATATCTCTGTGCATCCCTTAGGAACTTCTTCTTTTGATGCCAGTTGAATTCTTTTGGTATCACTCCTGCTGCTTTGAAGTTAGCCATGTCAGAAAACCATGGCCTTTCTTGTATCATCATAAGCTTCTCATCAGGGAATTCTTCTTGCATCTCTGCTTGAGTATTTGTCACTTCCTTGTTGACCAATCTTGAGAGGTGATCAGCCACAACATTCTCGCTCCCCTTCTTATCCTTGATCATTAAGTCGAATTCCTGTAACAACATAATCTACCTAATTAATCTAGGTTTAGAATCAGGTTTAGTCAATAGATATTTGAGTGCAACATGATCAATATAGACAGTGACAGTTAAGCCAATCAAATATGGTCTAAATTTTTCTAAAGCATATACTATTGCTAACAGTTCTTTTTCAGTAGTTGCATAATTAATTTGTGCCTCATTAAGAACTTTACTAGCATAATGTATAGCATGAAAAACCTTAGACTTTCTTTATCCTAAAACTGCCCCTATAGCATAATCACTAGCATCACACATCAGTTCAAAGTCTAAGTTCCAGTCAGGGCCAATTATAACAGGAGCATAAATCAACTTTTGTTTCAACAGGTTAAAAGCAGTTAAACATTCAGCATAAAAAATAAAAGGTGTATCCTTGCTAAGAAGATTGCTGAGTGGTTTTGCTATCTTTGAGAAGTCTTTGATAAATCTCCTATAAAAACCCGCATGTCCCAAGAAGCTTCTGACTCCTTTCACATTTATTGGTGGTGGCAGCTTCTCAATGACCTCCACTTTTGCCTTGTCCACCTCAATGCCTCTAGCAGAAATTTTGTGGCCCAGCACCACACCTTCAGTCACCATAAAGTGACATTTCTCCCAGTTTAACACAAGATTTGTTTCAACACACCACTTCAGTACGGTGTTCAGGTTTTCCAAGCAATCATCAAATGAGGTTCCAAAAACTGAGAATTCATCCATGAAGACTTCTATGCATTTTTCTACCAAGTCTGAGAAGATGGCAAGCATGCATCTTTGAAAGGTTGCTGGTGCATTGCATAATCCAAACGACATCTTCCTGTAAGCAAAAACACCAAAAGGAAAAGTAAAAACAGTTTTTTCATGGTGTTCTGGATTTACAGCTATTTGATTATAACCAGAGTAACCATCCAAAAAACAATAAATAGCTTTCCCTGCTAACCTTTCTAACATTTGATTCATAACAGGTAAAGGAAAGTGATCTTTTCTAGTTGCTTGATTTAATTTCGTATAATCTATACACATTCTCCAACCCGTGACTGTCCTAGTAGGGATTAATTCATTTTTATCATTTTTAACTACAGTCATACCTCCCTTTTTAGGAACTACCTGAACCGCACTAACCCAAGCACTGTCATAGATAGGATAGATCATACCAACATCAAGAAGTTTCAGCACATCTTTCCTTACCACTTCCTTCATGGTTGGATTCAATCGCCTTTGAGGTTGTGCCACTGGTTTGTACTCCTCCTCCATGCGTATCTTGTGCATGCAATAATATGGACTAATACCCTTAAGGTCAGATAAAGTCCAGCCTATAGCACCCTCATTGGCCTTCAAAGCAGAAATTAACTTCTCCTCCCCGGATGGGGTCAAGGCATTACTTATCACAACAAGTTTATTTTCACCATCAGCAAGAAAAACATATTTAAGGTGAGAAGGTAATACCTTTAACTCCAGCTTCTGACTTTCAGTTTTCTCCTCCTGTGGCGATTCCTCAGATTTTTCTTCATCGGGTGAGACCTCTGTGGCTAGATCCAGATGCTTCGAATATTCTACAACTTCATTCATATCTTCTCCTTCAAACTCATGACAATCGCCTATCAGAGCTTTTTCCAGTGGGCTTGCTTTTGTCAATTGCTTCCGAGCTTCTAGAAAAATCTCATCCTCTTCATCCATCTTGAGGCATTGATGCTTGTCCTTGGGGTGTTGCATTGCTTCAAAGACATTAAAACTAACTTTATCATCATGTACCCTCACCTTCAAATTTCCATCATCTATATCAATGATGACCTTAGCAGTTTTCATGAAGGGTCTTCCCAGTATGAGAGGAACTTCAACATCTTCCTCTATATCCATCACCACAAAGTCAACTGGGAACATAAACTTGTCTACTTTCACCAACACGTCTTCTGCTACCCCATAGGGGTTCTTCATTGATCTATCAGCTAGCTGTAGAGTCATTCTTGTAGGTTTCACTTCTAGATCTCCAATCTTCTTCAGCATGGACAAGGGCATCAGATTAATGCTGGCACCTAAATCAAGTAGTGCCTTTCCCACTGGTAGTGCCCCAATCGTGACTGGTATAGTGAAACTCCCAGGGTCTTTAGACTTCTGAGGCAATGACTTCTGAATTATAGCACTGCATCCTGCCTCTAGCTCCACTGTCTCATCAGTAAATCTTTTTTTATTAGTTAGGAGCTCTTTCATGAACTTGGCATATGTTGTCATCTGCTCTACAGTCTCCACAAATGGTATATTGATTTGTAGCCTCTTGAAGGTATCCATGAATCTTGAAAATTGCCTTTCTCTGTCTTTCTTGGAGGGATTCTGAGGATATGGTAAACTCTTCGATTGAGGTACCTGCGACTTTCCCTTCTCCCTCTCTTTCTCACTCTTCCTATTGTCACTCTCCTTTTCTTTTTCTTCTAAAACTTCCTCTTCCACCGCAAGGTTATCACTGATCCCTCTTCCTACTACCTTATCGCTTCTGGTGGAAATAGATCTGCATTGTTCTTGCTGTTCATAGAATCGCTTGGTCAATTGTCCCACTTCAGTTTTCAAGCTTCTGATTGCAGCTTCTGTCTTTTTCTCATAGGTGTCCAAGGATTGTATGAAATTATCCAATTTCTCCTCCAGTTTTGATAATTTGTCATGTACTGGAGGGTAGCTTTGTTGCTGCTGCTGGAAAGGAGTTGGCCTATTAGTAAGTCCTGCATTTTGTCTTCCTTGGTTGCCCATATAGTTGACTTGCTCCTCCTGATTATCTTGGTAAGAACAATGATCATTAGGATGGTCTCCTCCACAAAGATCACAAGTCAATTGTGGGAATGGGCATGGATGAGACTGTACTGCATGCAACTGCTGAGGAAGTGCATCCACTCTCTTGGTAAGTGCTTCTAGCTTTTGCTCCATGAGCTTATTTTTAGCTAAAAGTGCTTCAGTGCTTTTTAGCTCTAGTATCCCTTTCTTCTGAACCGGTTGTCTCCCATATTGAGCTTGCTGATCATTCAGTGCAAAATTGTCAATTATTGTAATGGCACACTCTGCATCCGCTGACATAATTGTGCCTCCTGTTGCAGCATCTATGAACATCTTGGTACCAGGTCTGAGTCCATTGCAGAAGATGCTCAGTTGTGAAATATTCTCAAAATCGTGGTTGGGACACCTTCTCAACAAAGATTTGAATCTCTCCTAGGCTTCACATAATGGTTCCTCTGTTTCCTGCCTGAATGTGGAGATATCTGACTTGACCTTGATATAGCGAGATGGTGGAAAGAATCTGTTCAGGAACTTCTCTTCCACATTGCTCCAACTAGTCAGACTCTGATTGGGGTGTGACTTTAGTTATTCCTTAGCTTTACCTATCAAAGAGAAAGGGAATAAATGTAAATAAACAGACTCTAAGTCATCTTCCTCAAAACCCATTATACCAATCAATTCATAAAAAGTAGAGAAATGATTGTAAGGATCCTCATGATCCATTCCCGTGAATTGATGAGCACTAATGAGACTCAAGAATGTTGGCTTAATCTCTAGAGATTTAGCAGTAGCAGGCATGGCTATGCTTGAAAAATAGCATGGTCCTTGTTGCATGACATAGTCTCCCAATGTTCTTCTTGGTGGAAGGGGATCTCGTCTCTCCTCAGCCATATCTTGAATTTTTAATTCACTTGGAGTGGTTGAACAGAGAGTGTTGAAATTGTCTTCTTGAGCTCATTTCCCTTTTTCTTTTTTTTTTGGTTTCTTCTGGTTGTCTTGTCTATCTCAGGATCAAAGTTGGTCTTGAGACACCTGACCTCGCGAGAGCATAAATCAAGAACCTTAAATAATGGTTAGCTCAGAAGAGAGGAACAAAATAATAAAGAATAAAATAAATAAAAATAAAAATCCTAACAAAAATAAGAACAAAAGAATTAAATAAAAAATAAAATAGAAAAATCAAAATTCCTAAAAAATAAATTTTCCTAACAAAAATCCTAAAAGTAAAATAAAAGAATTAAACGAGAACAAATAAAAATTAAATTCCTAAAGAAAAAGAAAAGAAAAATAAATAAAAACTAAAAATAAAAATAAAATATTTACAACTCAAAAAGATACACCTCCCGAGAATTTAAAATTGAGACATCGTTCCCCGGCAACGACGCCAAAAATACTTGTTGGAAATCCGGCAAGCGTACCAAAAATCCAGCAGTATAATAGTAAGTAGAAGGGTTTGTCGTATCCACAGGGAACGGTTCAATTTTAAATACTAGTGGTCACAACTATCAAGTGAGAGACTATATTTGATATGAGTGTAATTTGCAATAGTAAATAAAGAAAAACAATAAATTGAGATGGTTGAGCAGGTTACTTGAACTAGGATTGAAATTCGTCTATCGCACCTCTTTCATATGTGAAACTCAATAATATTTATGAAAATGCAATTATAACATCTTAGCACAAATTAAAGTTATTTCACAAAGGTTCCCACAAATATGTAATACTCAGAAATAATCTACCCCGGTTCCCGCAGTGATAAATTACCCTGGATTAAAGATCTATTTGTTTACGCTATCAATTCGCTCTGGTTCCACAGTGACTACTATGAGCGTTTTTACCCAATCAGAATTCAAGTTTCCTATTTCTAGGTTCCCCCAAACTCGCTATTGATTTTATAGAACCACCTTCCGAATGCACCCCATAAAACCAACCTATAACTCCGACACACAGGCGGAAGCTAAGCATTAAGAACAAAATAAAAACACCGATATTATAAAAAACAGGGATTCATAAATATCAAAGAGAATTCACATACAATTGGGGATTGAATCGACTACATTCAATCCTATGGGAGAGTTTAGCTACTCATGGTAGCCATTACAAACCAATAGAGAAACTGTCACACTTTTCTCTAGCTCCAGCTCTGCTCCGCCTCTCTCCAAAAGCTCCTTTGATCTTTGCAAAAGGTTCTATTTATAGAAGTTGGAAATCCATCTGAAATCTGGAAGAACTCTGTTTTGAAATCCTTTGAAAAACTAATCTCGTATTCTTGCGCTCCAACCTGCGCTCAGCGAGGATGAAGCGAAGGATCCAGAGAGGAATTTTATTGTTGCGCTCCACCTACGCTCAGCGCAGGTGGAGCGTAGTTCACGTTCCAGCTTTGCCTGATTTTCTCTTTTTCAGCTTGATCTCTTCCTGATCTTATCCTTGTTTGATCTGCTTTCCTTATTTCCCTCTTTTTAGCTTGATCTTGTGCTCATTTGATCTTCAATTTGAATTTAGAATTAAATCTGCAGAATCCTTATCCCAATAATTGCTGATCTTATCTTAATCAGCTGCCATTTAAATCCTTATCTTGCAAATTTTCTTTTCAAATAGATGTTATCTTGTTTCTCCATTTAAAACTTGCCCTTTTATCTGCAAAATCAACAGATTTTCTATTAAAATAGCATCAAATTCAAATTTGAATTAAATAATCACAATTTATGTAATTATTACTAAAAAGAGGTAATTTGGGGAATAAATTTACTATTTTACCCTTGATAAGTGCACTAATTATACAATAAATTATCATATATTTTGCACTTATCACTGCATAAACCAATCCTTTCCCACTTCAATCTTACCAAATCCATAACTTTCTTCCTAAAACTCATTCCATTACTATTTTAAGTCATATAATGATTATAACTTGGGATGTTACAATTCTAACCCCCCTTAAAACAATTTTGTCTCCAAAGTTGGCTAGAGAAAAGTATGCAAAACACATTTTACCTTAGGAAAATAACTCCAGAAACTGAGAGCGGATACCCTCCTTCTTTTCCCAAGTCGCCTCCTCTGCGTCTACCCCTCCCAAAACACCTTCACCAAGGGGATTGTCTTATTCCTCCGTGTTTTGACACTCCAGTCGATAATCCGTGCAGGTTTAGTGGGGACTGTGAGGTCATCCCTTAATTATACCGATTTGGAGCTTATGATGTGTGAAGGTTCATGGACATACTTTCTAAGCTAAGAAACATGGAAAACATCATGAACACGGGACAAGTGAGGTGGCAAGGCTATCTTGTAAGCCAGAAGGCCAACCCTCCGCAGGATCTAAAATGGGCCAATGAACCTGGGATTGAGCTTTTTGGCTTTAATGGCTCACCCAATTCCCGTGACAGGAGTTACTTTAAAAAATATATGGTCCCCTTCCTCAAATTCTAGATCCTTTCTTCTTTTGTCAGCATAGCTCTTATGCCGGCTTTGGGCAGTGACAAGCTTTTCCCTAATGATCCTAATCTTTTCGGTGGTCTCCTGCACCAACTCCGGACCTAACAGGGTTCTCTCACCCACCTCACACCAACAGGGTGGGGATTTACATTTCCTATCATACAACGCCTCATAGGGTGCCATACCTATACTTCTATGGAAACTGTTGTTGTAGGCGAAATCTATGAGGGGTAGGTACCTATCCCAACTACCCTGCTCCTCTAACACACAAGCCCTAAGCATATCCTCTAGGGTCTAGATGGTCCTATCAGACTAACCGTCAGTCTGAGGATGGTAGGCGGTACTAAACCTAAGTTTTGTGCCGAAAGCCTGGTGAAGAGCACTCCAAAACCTAGAGGTGAACCTAGGATCTCTATCTGAAACGATGCTAGAGGGGATGCCATGGAGCTTAAGAATCTCCTTGACATACAGGTCTACTAATTTGCTTAGGGAATAGGTGTTCCTAATAGGTAGGAAATGGGCCGACTTAGTCTGCCGGTCCACAATGACCCAAATGGCATCAAACCCTATTTGGACTCTAGGTAATCCCACCACAAAGTCCATAGCTATACTCTTCCACTTCCACTCTGGGATTTCTAATGGCAAAAGGGTTCCTGAAGGTCTCTGGTGTTCTATTTTAACCTGTTGACACACTAGACACCTAGAAACAAGCTCTGCTATCTCACCCTTCATACCATCCCACCAAAACATCTTCCTCAAGTCTCTATACATCTTGGTTGTGCCAGGATGTATCGAGAACTTGCCCCTGTGGGCCTCCTCTAGAATCTGATGCCTCAAACTACTCCTCTCAGGGACACAGACTGTCCCTTGGAAGAGAATGTTGAGTCTAAGAATTAGAGTGAGCATTCAAACTTAACTTAAGACTCAGTATCCTTAGGTTTTAATGATTAACAAATTAGACTAGATTAAAAGAAAACAGGTGCTACTAAGAAAGGTATTGTTTTGTAGATTGTGTCTCAGGTTGAAGTACTCATCTGAAGTATAGAAGAACAAATGCGAATCAGAAGATGAAGCGAATCATTGAATCTGAAGAAAAGTAAAAATTTGATCATCTGAAGACTTGAAGACGAACTGAAGATATGAAGATAATCTGAAGACTTGAAGACAAACTGAAGATCTGAAGATAATCTGAAGACTTGAACACGAACTGAAGATCTGAAGATAATTTGAAGACTTGAAGAAGCACTGAAGATCTTAAGACAATTTGAAGACTTGAAGAAGCACTGAAGATCTGAAGACAATTTAAAGACCTGAAGAAGCCTTGATCATCTGAAGACAAGCTTGCATCAGAAGGATAACAAAGGAGAAGAAAAGAAGACTACATCATCTAAATCATATTCATCATCTGAAGACTTGAAGACAATAGAAGAACTTGTTTTCGTCTGAAGAGTGACTATCATCTGAAGATTCGAAGATCATCTGAAGCACTCTGTGCATTTGAAGGCGGAAAGTATCAGATTCGAAGTTTGACCTTTTGAAGATGTTGCTAAGGATGTAGAACGATCTTTCAAATGGACTAACCTTATCCAGCTCAAGAATCAAAATCACTTTTCTCCCTCGTTCAAATAATTTGCACATATAAGGAAAGTCCGCAAATCCTGTTGCACCTACAACAAAAAGTAATTGCGTGCGCAGACCTACTGCACATGCTGCTGCCCAGAACGAATCAAACTGAACAAGCAAAATAAACAAAAAGCTATCTGGACTAAGTCTATTCAATTCAACATCGTTTATATATCTGGATCACAGAAGAAAAGAAAGAAACAAAGAAGAACAAGAGCTGCAATCATCTGAAGAAAAGAAGAAGAAATTTTGCTAAGAGAAAGAAACTTGCTGAAAGTGTTCTCAATCTGAAGAACTAAAACAGGCTTGAAGCAATCATCTGAAAGAAGTATTTGTTGAATCTGCTAATATCAAGCTGAGTCAAAGTAATCATTTGAAAGCTCATGAATCATCTGAAAATATGAATTCAATCTTCTGAACACACATACTCTCTGATCAAGATGATGAGATATGAAGACTCTCAACTCTCTAACTACGTGGACAAATCTTAAACGATGAGAAGTCTTAACAAAAGCAGAGACCACGTGATCAACAACTGGAAGATTTGCTCAAATATTTAAGGAACTCTGCTCAAGAAAGAGAAAGGAGAAAATGGAAGAAGCTAAGCAAAAAGAAGTTTGCACAAAACGGGGAAAAAGGACAAGTTTAACGTATCCTTATACGATATCTCCTCACACTCACAAAGAAGAAAGAAGAAAGAAATGAGGAAGCAGAAAGAGAAAGAAGATATCAACCTACTAAAGGAAAATCTCTCAAAAAGGAGCTTATCTAGAGTGTGTCAGAGCTAAACTATCTGCACACTTATTCTGCTCAAGAAGAAGCAACCATTTAAGAAGCTATTTCACAACGGCTATATGAGCCAAATCACTTCTTCTCAACGGTATTATCAACAACCTTCAACGACTATATTTTATCAAAATATAAATAGCCTCAAGAAAGACTTTGAAGGTGGCGACATTAAAAAGCCCAAGGCAAAAATTATGCTAAGAGAGAACCGGATAAAGATCAAACCATATCTTATCAAGCCAACTCTCTGAAGAAGAAAAACACAGAGAAGAACCCAATTAGAAATTCATACAATTATCTCTCTGTAACATCCTTGTACTTAGAATTATTCATTGTATTCTGAGTAATACTCAGTTAAACTGTAAGTATAGGATGAAATTAAGTTTATGTTTCTCAGAAACTTAAACTTAGTTTATGTTGTAAACACTTTATGTGTCTGAGAGCCTGGAGAGGCTTGGTGGAAGAAAGAATACTCGTGTGCCTGGAGAGGCCTTGTGTACTCGTGTGCCTGGAGAGGCCTTGTGTACTCGTTGAGCCTGGAGAGGCTTGTCTGTAAAATAATACTGCATATGTTGCCTGGAGAGGCAGTTGAAAATAAAAGAATACTTGTTGTTAAGCCTGAAGAGGCTATGGTAAAAGAATACTTGTTGTTGAGCCTGGAGAGGCTTGTCTGTAAAAGAATACTACATGAGTTGCCTGGAGAGGCAGTTGAAAACAAAGGAATACTTGTGTTTGAGCCTGGAGAGGCTTGTCTGTAAAAGAATACTGCATGAGTTGCCTGGAGAGGCAGTTGAAAACAAAGGAATACTTTTGTTTACGCCTGAAGAGGTTGTGGCAAAAGAATACTTGTATCTGAGTTCAGATAGTGGAAAATCCAGTGGTGGTTTGCCCTGGGACTGGATGTAGCTCACTAGGTTGGTGGGTGAACCAGGATAAATTCTTGGCTAAGTTTTCTTTTCCTTCAACTCATTTATTTTCGGCTTTATATTTCCTAAGGGGATTGAAAAGTAATTTTCATGTCAAACTCTAATTCAACAATTTCAATAAAACAAGTTTCAGACGATAAACTAACTTTTAATTTATCTCATATCATTTGAAGTATTGCAGAAAATGTACTTTGAAGAACCTCTAAAATAACTCTCTGAAATGAGTCTGAAAAGAACTCAGTTCAGAAGTTAGACACAGACTTCAGACGATCATTAATCATTTGAAGTAGTTCAGAGACGGTTCAGAAAAGATTTTCTGAAATAATCTTCAGAAGGTACCTTGAGATGTTTTTCAGATAACTCAATTTCTAAATAAGAAACTAAGTTAATTGAAATATTAATAAAAATATTTCTGAAGTATTTTAGAAAGATTAACAACTTCAGCATACTTACTAAAACCTTGAAAAACTTATTTTCTAAGCTTCCGCACAACACAAATAACTCTGAGTATTTATAAATCAAGTTTTTCAATACAACTTGTCATGATTCATCTAATATTTAAACAAAAGGTTTTCAAAATTGGTTAAAGTTCTTAAACACTATTCAACCCCCCTTCTAGTGTTTCCTGTGGTTCTAACAGAGAATCATCCCATCACCTAACTCAAAAAACCTGGCTGCCCTCTCCTAATTTAGAGGTTTGGGTCTGAACCCTATGCTTCCCTAATTAGAGCTCTAAGCTCACTGGTGACCTCTAACCTGTGGAGCCTCAAACTACTCTCTCCAACCTCAACATCCAGGATTAGGTTCCTAAACTCCTCTAGCAACCCCATCTCATGCACAATAATGGATGACGCATGTAGGGATTTCCTATTGAGGGTGTCGGCCACCACATTAGCCTTGCTCGTGTGCTATCTCAACTCAAAATCATTGTCCTTAAGAAACTCCATCCACCTCCTCTATCTCATGTTGAGTTCTTTCTTATCAAAGAGGTATATAAGACTTTTGTGATCACTAAAGACCTCAAACCTCACTCCATACAGGTAATGCCTCCAAATCTTGAGGGCAAATACCACAGCCACTAACTCTAAGTCGTGGGTAGGGTAGTTCTCCTCATGGGGCATCAACTGCCTAGAGGCGTAGGCCACAACTCTCCTTTCCTACATCAGTACACACCATAGCCCCTTTCTAGAGGCATCATTATAGACCTCAAAGGTCTTGGACAAATCCGGCAACACAATTATCAGGGCGGTGGTCAACCTCTCCTTGAGCTCCAAGAAGCTTCGCTCACACTTCTCGTCCCACACAAAGGCATGACCATTACGGGTCAATCTAGTGAGGGGCAATACTAGCTGGGAGAATCCCCTGATGAATCTCCGATAGTAGCCAGCCAATCCTAGGAAACTCCTAATTTTCGTGATGGTCTTAGGCCTTTCCCATTCAAGGACGACTTCTATCTTGCTAGGGTCAACTGACACACCTCTAGAAATCACATGTCCTAAGAAATGGACCCTATCCATCCAAAACTCACACTTCTTTGGGTTGGCAAACTACTTCTTCTCTTTCATAATCCCTAAAACAACCCGAAGGTGCCGCCCATGCTCTTCTAAGGTCTGGGAGTAGATCAGGATGTCATCGATGAATACGACAACAAACTGATCAAGGTAGGGCTAGAAAATCTGGTTCATGTAGTCCATGAACACAGCAGGAGCATTGGTTAGGCCAAAAGGAATCACCAAATACTCGTAGTGCCCATATCTAGTCCTAAAGGCAGTCTTAGGTATGTCCTCACCCCTAATCTTGATCTGGTGATAGCCAGATCTCAAATTTATCTTAGAGAAGACCGAAGCCCCTCTAAGTTGGTCTAGGAGGTCATCTATTTTGGGTAAGGGATACTTATTCTTAATGGTGACCTTGTTTAGCTGCCTATAGTCTACACACAACCTCATACTCCTATTCTTCTTTTTCTCTAATAGCATTGGCGCTCCCCAGGGTGACAAACTAGTCCTAATGAACCTCTTAGCTATAAGGTCTTCTAATTGAGTCTTAAGCTCACTAAGCTCAAATGGGGACAACCTATAGGGTGCCTTGGAAATGGGCTCTGTGCCCGGTACCAAGTCAATGGTGAACTCAATTTCTCGGTTTGGAGGTAAGGTGGTTACCTCACTAGGGAAAATGTCTTGAAACTCCCTAACCGTGGGTACACTACTCAAATCAATACTAGTATCTAGAGTTGAGGAAAGTAATAAAATAAAACAACTACTCCCGTCAAACAGGCATTTGGACACTTGAGTGATACTGGATAGAAGTATAGGTGGCTTCTCCCCCGGAAGAGGAGGGAGGACTGGAAGAACAACCGCTTTGTTGAAACAATCAAGCATGACCTAGTTTTGAGATAACCAGTTCATGCCAAGGATGATATCTATGCCCCTCAATGGAAAACAAATCAAGTCAACCTCGAAGGCCCTCCCTTGTATAACAATGGGGCATTTAGAACACACAAGGGAAGTGGGGTAAAGAGGTTACATGCAAATCTAATTGCTTCACACAATCAAAAGCAACAAAATAATGGGTTGCCCCTGAATCATACAATACAATTAAGGTTTTTCCTCTTAGCGTGCACGTACCTCGAATCAAATTATTAGTAGAAGCTTTCACTTCACCACTTAGGGTGAAGACTCTCTCTGTGGCTTGGGGTCTAGGAGCATCCCTCTTCTTCGGGAATTCATTCTTCATGTGATTGGGCTCCTTGCACAATAGCAAATCTTCTGACCAAAGAGACATTCCCCTCGGTGCTCCTCCCCGCACTTGGGGCACTTGGGAGTGTCCCCTTGGCATTGGGCTAGCCGAGTGACTAAAGCGGTTTTGCTTTGCCACTTGGGCCTAGAGCCCTTGCCCTGGCTGGGCTCCTCTAGTGTCCTATCCCCCTTATTGTCTTGCTGTGGGTGTGGTGCAGCTCCCTTCAGATTCTTCTCAGTGATGTAACACTTTTTGATCAGGGTAGGGAAGTCCCTGATCTCAAGTGTTCCGACCCAGTCCAGGATCTCCGGTCTCAAGCCTCCCTCGAATTGAGTACACCTCCACTCCTCATCGGGGACAGTCTGTAAGTACTTGGAGTACTTAGCAAGATCCTCAAACATGGCCACATATTGCCCTATGGTCATGCTCCCTTGCTTGAGCTGAAGAAACTCTGCCTCCGCACTGAAGCCGGAAAGTATTTCTCCAGGAAGGTGGTCTGGAAGGCTCCCCAAGTGAGTGGGGTTTCTGCAACAATAGCCCGGAGACTTGCCAACTTCCACCAGTCTTCGGCCTCTCCCCTCAGCATGTACACCGCATAACCCACCCTTGAGTCATCGGTGCACCTCATCACCTCAAAGATACGGTTTAGGTCGCGGAGCCAGTTTGCTGCCACATCCGAATCATAGACCCCGTGGAATTGAGGAGGGCCATGTTTCTGAAATTCGGCTAATCCTTGGACAAACGGGTCCACCATAGGAGGGGGTGGTGTCCCCATTGGCCTTCGAACCAACCCCTGCAGGACGGCGGCGTTAGCAGCAGCCTGCTCTCCCATCATCTGTGTGAGCATCTGAAGGGATTTCACCACAGGATCCTGAGGTTGATCTCGTGGTGGAGAAGGTGGGTTGGTCGGGGGATGACCTCTCCTACTGCCTGCCATAATCCTCTACACATCATTAAGCAAACATCGAGGTGATCAGTCTCTCTATTCCATAATAATGTATAAGAGGGTAACAACAAACCTCAGGAACTAACTAGTCCACGGTCCAATTGGATAGAACTGCTTTGATACCAAAATGTAACTTCCTAATTTCTAAATTCACGAATTAAGCTTGTTGGAAGCCAAATTCCCAAATTTCTGAAATCATTTCACGTCATTTTAAATATCACATTACAAAGCCATATAATGTTTAAGTGTCCAACAAATACTCAAACAATATATGAAAACAAGAGCTAGATACACAAATGCCTCAAGGGCTCAATAAACATAATCTGTATACATCCACTGGGATACCCCATACATGTGCCCAAACAAAATAGAAAGACCTGAAGGCTGCACATGTACAGTCATATCCACAAAATAATACCAATATATTCCAGTTATCAGAATAGTATTCTAAATACATAAGTGACTAGATACATCAAAAGACTAAGCTCCTGCAAGCCTCCTAGCTCACTGCCCTGGCCGGGTTGGAACCTGTGCATCTAAATATAACTACAAAACGTGTGGTGAGACTAGAGTCTCAGTGAGTAAAGCATGCAGCAAGAAGTGTAGGTAAACAGGCAGATGCAATGCAACAACACAAGATAAACATATAGACACAAGCTCTAACATATTAAATCTCTATAAACACTTATGAAATTATGCATGCTCTACATTTCCCGGTAGGATGGGGTCTTATCTCTATCTCTGGGGCAAAACTTGAGCTTAGATTACAAGAAACGTCTTTCTTAGGGTTATACCCGCCATTACTCTGGGGACCGAAGTCCAAGTTTTACTCTGGGGACCGGAGTCCAATATCTCTGGGGACCAAATTCCATTATCTCTTTCTTAATCTCTGGGGGCTAAAGCCCAAATGTTTTATTTATTCTCAATTATGCATATCGTACATCATAATATTCAATAGGTGTATAACATAAGTCAAAACATTCAACATACATAGTAGATGATGCCAAGACATAGCCATATCCCCCAATTAAATCCCTAAGTGAGGATCCTAGGTAAATAACCATCAAAATCTTCAATACATTGAATATAAACAAAAACAATCGGTAAACAATCCCATACAAGTTCAAGAAAAGGGAAGGAGAAGAGTAGGGTACATTGGGGAATACTCATACAAGATTGGGTGAGAGTGTGTGAGCTTTACTCACCTCAAAGGAGCTCCAAAGAAGGAGAAATGAGATAGGGGAAGGGTGGAGTTGAAGATCCCTAGTTGCCTCAAGCTTCCTCTAGCTCCCAATGTGGGCTTCTCTCTCTAGAACTCTTCCCTCTCTCTCTAAAGCAATAGATGAGTGTATTAATGAAAGGGAGTTAGGGTTCTGCGTATTTTAAAAAATTGGAATAAAGTTCGCTCGCTCGAGTGAGCATTAGTTCGCTTAAGCGAGCAAAAACCTTGCTCTCTGAGTTGGGGCTCGCTCAAGCGAGCACTTGCTCGCTTGAGCGAGAGATGCCCAGTAAAACATCCTTGCTTTCTAACTTTGCGTTCGCTCGAGCGAGACAGGGACTCGATTGAGTGAGTGCAAAGTCAGAGAGCACCCCTGCACCTAAAATCCTTGCTCGTTCGAGCGAGCAGTAGCTCGCTTGAGTGATATCAGTAAACCAGAAAAACCAGCTCTATGCTGATATGCTTGCTTGAGCGAGTGCAAAGTCAAAGAGTTCCCTGCACCTTAGTTCCTTTGCTCACTCCAGCGAGCCTTGGCTCGCTTGAGTGAGCATACCAGAATGTAATTTTTTGGTTTGTTTCATAAACCAATCCTTTCCCACTTCAATCTTACCAAATCCATTCCTTTCTTCCTAAAACACATTCCATTACTATTTTAAGTCATATAATGATTAAAACTTGGGATGTTACAAGTATAGATACTTCAATACATTTTTCATTAATATTTTAATTCAATATTTCTAAACAAAAGTCTTATATTTTTTATAAAGTAGAGATGATTTTGTATATTAATATTTTTTAAACAAATATATATTTTTTACTATAGTGAATATTTTAATCAGGTTAATATATTTTCAAGTACATATACTTTTTAATTACTAATGTTCTTTCATGTAAATTTTCTTTCACACGTGCAGTGAATTTTTGCCTAATAATTTAAATATTAATAAAATGTATTGTAAAATTTTCATTTCCTATGGTTTATTTTATCTTTATAATTTAAATATTAATGTATTTATATATATATATACATATATATGTTTTATCTCCATGTAATATAAATATTTACCCATGTAATTTATGGGTGCTTCTAGGGTGAAACACCTCG
The DNA here is from genome assembly GCA_026901365.1 of Sesbania bispinosa. Taxonomy (NCBI): domain Eukaryota; kingdom Viridiplantae; phylum Streptophyta; class Magnoliopsida; order Fabales; family Fabaceae; genus Sesbania; species Sesbania bispinosa. The sequence continues at coordinate 2,008,830 of QLOH01000074.1, forward strand.
CGGGTGTGTCACCGGTGGAACACCCTTTTTATTCTTTTTTACTTGTTATTGTAGGTCTGTTGACCGGTTAATGGGTTTTGATTTTTGCCCTCCTAATATATAGAATTGCTATCAGGGCTTCTGTCAAACTTAAACCTTTATTCCTTGGCACTTGAGGGACCCAGAAGAAACGGGATTGTGAGTTCCAATTTCAGAGGAAATCACTTAGGATGTGTTTGTGAGTTTAGAGAGGAGGGAAAGGAAAAGGATTGGAGGGAAAAGAGGAGGGAAAAACTTTGTAAATTACTCAAACTCACAAACACAAAGGGGGGAAGGGCTTCCAATAAACCCTTCCCTTCCCTCCCTTTCCCTCCAAAATTCAACTCACAAACAAACCCTTAGAGTTTTAGTCGTTCCGGCAAGGCATTATGCAATCGGGCACGCATACGGTGGAGAATCTGCAATCATGCGCGCATACGCTAGACAAACTGCAATCAGTTCCTTTGATTCTGCAATCATGCATACAGAGAGCGTAGCCCAAGTCTGCAATCAGCAATCATGTAGTCTGGGAGGCCGAAGTGACGAAAGGCAGGCGCGACAGGGTAGATTAAAGATCTAGATTGAACAACAGAGGTTTGTGTTTATTTTTTAATGATCAAATAAGATCTAGATTCTTATTTGCTCAAATATACGGGTTACCTTTGTGACCAAACATTTTGAATTTCATTTTGAAGCCATTGTATCCATAAGGAAGAAATATCTGTTGTTGCATTATGTCCTAGATTGGAAAATCAGTTTTGGGATTCTATCATACTCGTCCTCATTCTCATTTGAGCATGTCTTTAGCCCATGTCTATTTTGCTTCTAAAAAAGAGTAAGGAATTTGTGCTACTGGTTTAGTGATGTATAACCATGCCATTTTGAGAAAAATAAAAGGGTGTGTTACTGTATGGTGTTGTTGAAGTTGGACAGCTTGCTTCATGTGTTTAAAAGAATGTCTGATGTGATTGAATCAATTTCAAATGTTTGTCCTAATTGCTGAATGGACGGGTCAATGTTGAATAAATGAAAATAAACACATAACAGGTTTCTGGTAATTGATCCTAGCCCTTCAATCAACATAACTTAAATCTAACGGTGACTAGTTTGTGTCACCGGTGACACACCTGTGAGGTGTTTCACCCTAGACTGACCCGTAATTTATATATATGTTAATGCACTTTAATTTAAAGTTTTCTTTCATGGATGGTAATCATTATGTAGTTTAGGTATTCATGAGCTTCTAAGAAAAATTTCAAATCTTATCCAATGTATTATTCACCCTTGAGATTTTGATATTAATACAAACATGTTAGTTGAGACATATTATCTCAAGTTATTCATTATTTGTAAACACAACTAACATTTTAGATTAAATTTCCTTGTATACAAAGATATTTTAAATCAAATAAGATGCTCTTATTGTTAGAAGAATCTCCTTAAATATGCATCTATGCTATTTGTATAAAAAGGATGCTTCCTGCTATAAGTCCAAAATCCTCTTGAATTATGGTTTTAATGACAATCAAAAGCTATCCATTTTAAAAATCGAACTATTTCAAAAATAAATTCTTTTCCCTAAGAAAACATTCAGTTTTTAGTTCACCTTTCAAAACCTATTTTTATTGGTAGATCCAAGAAACAGGCCAATTCTTCAGCTGTTTGTGCAATTTTGCTTGGGGGCCAAACATTCAAGTTTTTCGAATCAAATTTCAAGTTTTTTGTACTGTACGATACTAATGTTTGCTTTTGATAATGGTTGTTAGAGCACAAGTTTGATACTAGGGGGAGCTGTTTTCTAAACATATAAGATATCAAAATCATTTCATCTATCTTATGAAAGGCTTGTCAACAACACAATGAATCATGAGAGAAGTTAGAAATCATTAGAAGCATGTTATGAGATTATCAAAAGCATAAAAAAACAAGTTACCATAAATAATCATCATGCAACTATTAAATGAAAAGTTTCTGTTACGGTCTTAACCTAAGGCCCAATTTCCAAAATGACCCACATACAATATAATTATCATATCTATAATTATATGACATTTAATGACGATATCTATAATTATGACATATAATTATAATATCTCTGAATTACTTTATTGTATCTGCTATACTTACTCCTTTTATATTTATGCCCACTTACCCTATTTATACAGGACAAACCCCTATAAATAGAGAACACTGACAGATCATAAGGTACGCAATCTTACTTAGTGAATCCATTGACTGTTTTACTTATCTGACTTGGGCGTTGGAGTCCCTTTGCAGGTACACCCCCCTGGGTTCAACTCAGATTCAAGCCTCTGCGACCCGGATCCAGATTCGACTTCTCTCCTGCTGACTCAGACCCAAGTCCGAGTTCTACCCTAGAACATTTGGCGCTAGAAGGAGGGCCTCCCCCTCTCCAGCATGACGGTCACCACACGTCGTCAGCAAACACGGCTCCGTCCTCAGCCAACACCCAAAGGATGGGTGGAGGATCTCGGAGTCGGAAACGGTTTAGCTGAACAAGAAGGTACTTCACAACCTCAGATGGAAGTCGAACAGCGCGAAAGAGATCATCAGCCAGATCCCTGAGATGAAGTTATTTTGCGCCTCGAGGCCCAGGTCAGAGAACTTTAGGAGCAACGCCAACACCAGTCCCATGAATCACACCCAAGGGCAGTTGGCGACCCATCCGTAATTCACCTTGAGGAGCGCCTCAGACACGTGGGGCACAGCATAAACCCTCAACATCAACCTCAACCCACTATCCAGTCACAGCCGACATCAGACCGAGATCATCAGAAGGTCCAACAGCTAAAAACCACGGTCCAGCCAACCCCTTTCAGGCATCCATTCTCCGAAAGGCTAGTCCAGGTCGAGGTACCCGAGCAGTACAGAAGAGCACTTCCCATTGAATCCTTCAATGGCACAACAGACCCGGTCAAACATCTGGACGCCTTCACCAATGAGATTCTCTTCATTGGCGCCCCCGAGGCTGTCATCTGTCGCTCGTTCACTAGGACACTGAAGGGAGAAGCCCTAGCCTGGTTCAAAACCCTCCCCTGGGTTCCATAGATTCCTGGGATAATATGCAGCATACCTTCCTAGGACGGTTTACAATTTCCACTGAAATTCCCAGGGATCAGTTTACGCTGGCCAAGGTCAAGCAGAATAAAGACGAACCACTTAGGACTTTTCTATCCTGGTTTTACAAAGAGTGTGCCCTCATCCCGGACCTAGCCGAGAACGTGCAGCTTGTATGCGTCGTATCGGCCCTCTCACCAGGTTCACCCCTCGCAATCTCCTTATCAGAAGAGTCGGTCCGGTCCATGGAGCAGTTTAGACAACGTTCGCACAAGTACGTGGGACGAGAAGCTCATTTGGCCGTAGCCGCCAAACATGATACCCACCAAGGACAGGACCGAGACTCCTATCATGACCGACATAAAGGGAAGGATAGAGGACATCATCAGCAAGACCAACATCGGCCCCCCAAAGGTCGATACAATAATTATGCACCCCTGAACACCAACCCGGGAAAAATCCTGAAGGAAGTAATGCACACTGAGTTGGCTGACATACCCAAACCCCCAACACTCAAAGCATCAGCTCAAAAGACAAGTCCAAGTACTGCTCTTTCCATGAAGGTTATGGGCACAATACTGGTGAATGTATACAACTGGGCGATCTTATTGAGCAACTCATCCGAGATGGCCGACTTGGACGTTACGTAAAAAAGAACCGGTCACAGGGAGGATACCGAAAGTATGAGGAACGAAAGAGGTCCCCCAGCCCAGATGGAGGGAATGACAAGAAACGGAAGCGTTCTGCATCCCCCAAGAAATAAGACAACAAGGATGACAAAGCCGGGTCCCAGCAATCCCACTACCCAAACCACACCAAGGGTAAGAATCAACATGATTTCAGGAGGATTTGCTGGTGGAGGATCATCAAACAATGCAAGAAAGAGGCACCTCCGGGAAGTCTACAGTGTCGACCAAACCGACATGAAGATAGTGACAAAGAAACTCCCAAACCCAGTCATCACCTTCTCGGATGAAGACTTTTTTGATGATGTGGTGGACCATGACTATCCTTTTGTGATCCGATCTATGATAGGAGACGGCGATGTCGGACGCATCTTTGTAGACCAGGGCAGCTCAGCCAACATCCTCTTCTACAGGACCTATACCCAACTACTGCTACCCCCAGAATCACTCTTACCCTACTCGGGAGATCTGGTGGGCTTCTCTGGAGAAAGGATTCAACCCAAGGGATACCTTCAGACTACACTCAGGGTCGGTTCTGAAACCGAGAACAAGGTCGTCTCTGCCAAGTTCTTAATAGTAGATTGTCCCAGTCTATACAACGCCATACTCGGACGACCATCTTTGAATGCCCTAGGAGCAATCATCTCCACCAAACACTTGGTTATGAAGTTCCCTGGCCGAGATGGCAAAGTGATCACGGTTCAAGGAGACCGGAAAGAAGCAAGCAAGTGTTACAATGCTGCTCTGACCACCCTACCCACGTCTCAGCATGAAAAGACACCATCCAGAGGCCAAGTTCACATGATTGATCTCGACCCCAGAGCCGACTCTGATCCCAAGGGACGAGATAGGATTGAACCGGCTGAGAAGACAAAACCATATCAGATTGGGACCTCTGCTAAACAGACGACTAAAATCGGCTGTGACATGGACCCCACCATGGAAGAGAAACTGAAGAAGTTGCTTTCCAAAAACTCTGATCTGTTCGCATGGACTGCAGCTGACATGCCAGGCATTGACCCCAATTTCTGCTGTCACAAACTGTCCATTGACCCCAATGCTAAGCCGGTCGCCCAGAAGAAGAGGAAAATCGGCCTTGAAAGACAGCAGGCAGCAAATCAGCAAGTAGAAGAACTCCTCAAAGCCAAGTTCATCAGAGAGTGCAAATATGTCACCTGGTTATCCAACGTCGTCCTCGTAAAAAAATCAAATGACAAGTGGAGAATGTGCGTGGATTATACAAATCTGAATAAAGCCTGCCCCAAAGATCCTTTCTCACTTCCCAACATCGACCAGCTGGTCGACAATTCATCGGGATATCGTTGGCTGTCTTTCATGGACGCTTACTCAGGCTACAACCAAATCCCTATGGACCGAGACGATGAGGAGAAGACAACATTCATCACCGACAAGGGTATTTACTGCTACACCATGATGCCCTTCGGTTTGAAGAATGTCGGCGCCACATTCCAGAGAATGATGACCAAAGTCTTTGGGGAGATGATGGGAAAAACTGTTGATGTCTACATAGGCGACATCATAGCTAAAACTACGGAAGGAAACGACCATGTGGCCAAATTAGAATCAGTCTTCGACCACCTCAGAAAGCACAACATGAGACTCAACCCCCTCAAGTGCTCGTTCGGCGTTCCATCAGGACACTTCCTGGGATTCCTCCTAACCAGCAGAGGAGTGGAAGCAAATTCGGACAAGTGTAAGGCCATATTGGATATGAAGAGTCCGACTTGCATCAGAGAAATACAGCAGCTTAACGGGAGGGTCACCGCTCTCAGCCGATTCATCCCCAAAGCGGCCTCAACATCTCTTCCTTTTTTCCAACTCCTTCGCAAGGGAAAACCTTTCACCTGGTCCAGTGAATGCGAAGCCGCCTTTCAGCAGCTCAAGCAAACATTAGCAAACCCCCCAATCTTAGTCAAACCGGCTCCAGAGGAACACCTATACCTCTATATTTCCATAACCAACCAGGCCGTAAGTTCGGTTTTGATTAAAGAAGAGGGGCGCAACCAATTTCCCATCAACTTCATCAACAAAGCACTCCAAGGGGCCGAATTGAAATACCAGAAGTTGGAAAAGGCTGCTTTGGCCATCTTGACTACTGCCTGCAGACTGCGACACAACTTCCAGGGACACAAAGTCACAGTGCGAACCGACTTACCTCTCAGACTCGTCCTTCACAAACCAGACCTCTCAGGGCGCATGATGACTTGGGCTTTGGAGTTGTCCGAGTTTGATATTCACTTCGAAGGTCGCACTGCTCTTAAAAGTCAAATTCTGGTTGATTTTGTCGCCGAAATGACCCCCCCTGATGATACCCCCAGTTCTGAATGGACCGTTTTCGTGGATGGTTCATCTAACAAAAAAGGTGCTAGAGCCGGGATAGTCTTGGAAGGACCCAACGGAGTCTGCATTGAAAAATCCCTGAAGTTTGAGTTCCACGCTTCAAACAACCAGGCAGAATATGAAGCATGCATTGTCGGACTATTGATGGCAAAGGAAGTAAGGGCCCAAAAAGTCCTAGTATGCAGTGACTCCCTGCTGATGGTATCTCAGATCAAAGGGGAATATCAAGCAAAGGAGCCATTGCTACAGAGATACTTGGAAAAGGTGAAGTTATCAAGCGACGAGTTTGAAGAAATCATCTTCCAACACGTCCCCAGAGCCGAGAACACCAGGGTCGATATTCTATCCAGACTGGCAAGTACCAAGAAGCTGGGGAATAACAAGTCAGTCCTCCAAGAAGTCGTCTCAACTCCAAGGATCTCAGAACCGTCCATCATGAAGATTGAAGAATCCGACTCATGGATGACCCCCATTAAAATCTTGATGGGTACACTCCCTGAAGATGAGAAAGAAGCCAAGAAATTGAGACGACTAGCATCTCGTTTCACGGTCGTCCAAGAAAAGCTGTACAAAAAGGGATTCTCAACCCCTCTGCTCAAATGCGTCGATGCAAATGAAGCCAAGTATATTTTGGCCAAGTTACATGAAGGTAGCTGTGGAAACCACCAAGGGGAAAACACTTGCAAGAAAAGCTCTCAGAGTCGGGTATTACTGGCCGACTCTGGTTCAAGACTCCATGGACTACGTCAAGAAGTGTGAAGTATGCCAGAAGAATGATCCCATCCACCACCTACCTTCATCCGAACTGACTACCATGTCGGTCCCTTGGCCTTTCCACCAATGGGGAATTGACATACTCGGTCCTTTTCCACCTGCTCCAGGACAAGTCAAATTTCTGGTGGTAGCAGTTGACTATTTCACCAAGTGGATCGAGGCAGAACCCCTTGCTACAATCACTTCAACCAAGGCCTAAAAGTTCTTTTACAAGAACAACATCTCCAGGTTCGGGATCCCTCAATCCGGAATCACGGACAATGGAACCCAGTTCACTGACAAGAGGTTCAGAGAGCTCTTATCAGGATTGAAGATCAAGCACCATTTCGCTTCGGTGGAACATCCTCAAAGCAATGGCCAGGCCGAGTCTGCGAACAAGGTGATCCTCAAAGCCCTTAAACGCAAACTAGACAACGCCAAAGGTAACTGGGTGGAGCAGCTCGACCACGTGCTTTGGGCATATCGGACCACTCCGCAGTCATCTACCAACGAAACTCTTTTCCGGCTTACGTATGGGACTGAAGCACTTATCCCGGTTGAAATTGGAGAACCGAGCTGGAGGGTAGAAAATTTTGACCAAGTCACCAACGATAAAGCCATACTTGAGGAGCTAGACTTCTTGGATGAAACTCGGGCAGTGGCACACATCCGAGACTCAACACTGAAAGAACGCCTCAAAACGCGGCGCAATGCCAAAGTGATGGTCAGACACTTCCAACCTGTAGATCTTGTCTTGCGTAGAGCCGACATTGGCAACAAGAATGCAGCTCAAGGAAAATTTGCAGCAAACTGGGAAGGCCCTTATAGGGTCACCGAGGCAACCGGGAATGGAGCATACAAGATAGAAACACTTGAGGGAAAAGTCGTACCAAGATTTTGGAACTCGGATAAGCTCAGGACTTACTATTCTTAAGGAGTAATTACACTTAGGAAATTTCATTTCAATTCATTTTGTTAAAAACCAGACGCGAAGAGCGTTTCGGTCGTTGAAATCTAATATTAATAAAACCGGGTGCAAAGAGCATCTCGTCCTTGAATTATGAAGTTTCTTCATAACATGAGTTCTCTAACTCGGACATCACAAATCCAAAAAGCGTTAAAAGCGTACTAACATTAAAAGCGCGAGTCCGAGATAAAAGCATTAAAAGCGTACTAACGTTAAAAGCGCGAGTCTGAGATAAAGCGTTAAAAGCGTACTAACGTTAAAAGCGCGAGTCCGAGATAAAATCGTTAAAAGCGTACTAACGTTAAAAGCGCGAGTCTGAGATAAAAGCGTTAAAAGCGTACTAACGTTAAAAGCTCGAGTCCGAGATAAAGCGTTAAAAGCGTACTAACGTTAAAAGCGCGAGTCTGAGATCAAAGCGTTAAAAACGTAAGGCCCGACAAAGTAAAGTATAAGACTTGCCAGAATAACAAGCAATAACAGCACAATGGGAAAGTTAAAACACAGCCCAAAAAGAATAAGCATTAAACTCATAGAGTACTGTTGGGATTTGATTTCCAAATTGTTCGAATTCCCAAAATGTTATGAGTAAAGGTCATTTCGAATTTACAGAAGAGGATGAAGTTACCTTGTTTCGAATTGGATAACAAGTCTGTTAACTTAGAAATTTTTTTAAGTGAAGTTAATACAAAGACTTTAGAAATTCGAAGAAAAAGACATAATGTTTCTGGTATTCAGAGAGGTACAAAGGATAATTCTTTCAAACTCTAAATTCGAATTACATTAGTTCGAATACCTGGAAAGATATTAGAAAGAAAACTATCCTAAATACCCAGAACATTAGAAAGGAAACTATCCTAAAATCTAAAAGAGCCTTTAGCTCATGGTGCTCTGCCACTTTCTCTTCTTTCTCCTCGAAAAGCTCTATTAGAAGCAACTCAGTGGTTAACTTGGGAGAGGGAAAGGAGAATATTGCTTCCAACCTGTTGAATAACCTTTACCAGAGGAAGAAGATCAGATCAGATCAGAATAAACAGCTTTAAATAAGTTCATTTATTAATTAAATAAAATGATATTTGGCTATTTTGTGCAATCTAAAAGAAAATACTCGAAGACAAAGGTTGGAGAAGCCAATGACTTTGGCTATTTTGTCAATCTCATAAAAAATGAAATCATTCTAGATCAGATTGCACAAAATAGCCAAAGAGATTACCTTCTTCATATTTTCTGAAGAATTCTCTAAAAAGAAATTATAAGAAAAGAGAAAAGAAGGAAGAGTTGTGAGAAAGATGAAGAAGAATACTCATATTTATAAGAGCAAAACAACTCAAGTGCCATTAATGAAACCATTTCTATGCCCAATAAGAAAAATCCTCATGGTAAAAATCAAATGGACGGTGGCCGGTGGTCTTTGTAACCTTTGAAAAGGCCAAATAAAATTAAACATGTGGCACAAGGTAGTCAAAATCTCGAAACCATAAAGTCAAAATTCCAGAAAGAAGATTTCGAGAAATCAGAAGATCTCTTCGAGAAATCAGAAAGAAGACTTCAAGAAATTCAAAGACAGGATTTCGAGAAATCCGAACACAAGTTTTCGAAGAAACAGAAGTCACAAGACACCAAAGGAGCAGTTAGAGGAAGTTACAAATGACAAAGACAGGTGTCATTAAGTTAGTGGTTCATTTTGAAAAATGTAATTAGTTTTCTGGATAGCAGAAAACGTGGCAAGCATACATGCTGCCAACATAGATAGGTTGCTGATGTGTCAAACATGCATTAGTTAGCCGTTAGGATTAGAAATCTATAAATAGGTGAACTCTTATTGTAATAAAGGTTGGAAAAATTCATTATACTCATATCCTTAAACACCTTCACGTCCGATCACACTGCGACCAACAGGTTTACAAGGATTGACTGTATGTGATGATCCCATCCACTTTTATCTTTATGCAATTTGTTCTTTCAATTCATTTACTTTCTGCAATTTACATTCAGTATTCTTCATTTCATGCACTTTTATCTCTTTGCTTTAAATTCTGTATTCTTTCAAACATTCTGAAACTGTGATTCTCTTTATTTTAAAAGAAGTCAAGTGGAAACTTTAGAACTTTGATAAAATTCTGAATCAAGTAGTTCTAATTTCTTTCGAAAAAAAAGTTCTTTGTTAAAATTCTGAATCAACTTTCTGGAATCTATCATTTCTGGATTTTTCGAAAACATAGTAATTGATTTGGTGAAATTCTGTACCAATCAAACATTTTCACCTAGAAAATTGAACTTTGAAAAGTCCATTTCAATAAATCAGAAACACCATAAACCTACTTTTTAAAAAGAGTCCCGTAAGAGGATTTGATTCTAATCCCCAGATTGTTCTTAGAATCAAAGTGATAAGTTTAATTTTCGAAATTAGATTTTTCACCATAAACAAGTACAGAATTGAATTTAATCAAAGTTTGGAATTCAAAAACCTTGGTTACAAGGGGAAATCATTCTTCGTACGGGCCGACTTCCTCTCCAGAGGCAGCATCAACATATATCTTTTTCTCCATGTCGACCCAGCAAATCATCCCCTGGAAGATATCATTCTCGGCTGAAATCCCATCCACCTTCAGACCGGGATTTAGAATTCCCAATTGCGCCACAGCGTTCCAAAAAGAAGCCTTGCTAATCTGCTCAGAAAGCTTCACAAGGTCCGGTTTTTCTTCATTAAACTTAGCCTGAGCCTTTTGTAAATTCTTCTTCACAAGATCAGTCACGGCCTCCTCAGTCATCCCGGACGCTGGAGGAGCCACCATCAATTTCTCCAAGTCGACCTTCAGCTAGGCTATCTCAACCTCAAGAGTCTTATTCTTCTCCTTGGCCGCCATGAAATACCCTTTGTATTTCAACTTCTCCTTTTTCTCAGTACCCAATGCCTCCTGCGCAGCCTTTAGATCCACCAACGCAGTATCCCTCTCTGTCGTTCGAGCATCCAAGTCTGAATTGACTCGGTCAAAAGATGGCACAACATCTAGTCGCATATGTCTCAATAATGCAGCATGCTGAAGGCACTGGCGCTCCACATCCCCCATATGCTCAATAATCGGCACGTTATCATGAACCGACTTGAGAAAAGGGTTATACAAGATTCGATCTATCTCAGGAGTATCCAATTCTTCCTCTGAGTCATACAGGTTGACACCCGACTCTCCAGAAGACTCGTCAGTCCTGAGCCTCTTCTTACCTTTAGCAAACTTTTTCTTCTAAGGACGAGGCTCCTCATTGTCGTCCCCACAATCCGCATCCTGAGTCGGCTGACTACCACCTAGAGTCGGCTGACCAACTTGCTGAGTAAAGTCAATATCAACATGCACATCATCTTGAGGACCGACATTAGCATTCTGTGTATTTTGCAGAGCCCTCAGCTGTTTAAGCGCAGCGTTGGCCATCGAAGCTACAAACCAGAGAGTAAAAGTTAGCCGAGATAGAAATAAAATTAATTTACATGCAAGAAATACAAGCCTCACCAATTCTTGAACCGACACTGCGAGTCGGGCCATCTAAAATTTTCTTAGATGAAAAAAGCCCACACTCCTCAACCGACTTCATCAACAATGTCCTCACTGCCGCATCTTGTGGGGAAAAAGCCGACTCAGCAACCTCATAGTCATACGTTTTCCTATCAAAGTGCCTCTCACTCCAGTAAATAAGAAATCTTGGGGTATTAGAAGACCTTTCCTCCCAAAACGGCTTCACACCCTCAGCCTCCTGTACTTGGAAGAACTCTTGTTTAAAGGTTATACTCCCCCTCTTGGCCGACTCAGCATAAGGCGTTATCAACTTACAATCCTTATGCCCCCGCAGCGAAATCCAACTTTTTAACGTCTCGGTCTTCTTCCCCTTAGGGTGCTTTCTCAACACTAGGAAGAAATGAAAAAACAACTTTACAGAAGGGGAGAAGCCGAACTCGGCCGCTATCAACTCAAAGCACCTAATGAAGGCCCACGAGTTGGGATGTAATTGCGAAGGAGCACACCTCAAATACATGAGCACCCTTTCTTGAAAATCAGTGAAAGAAAGCCTCAACTTCATTATACTTTTCCTTCATCCCAAAAATGGGGTGTTAGTCTCGGACAAATGACAAACTCGACTCCCTCTTGGGGGAATCACCACATTATACTTTTCCTTCATCTCAGCCGAGTCAAACACCTCCAAATCAAACAGACGCTCCTGAGTATGCTCTAGGCAGCCGAGTCTATACAGAAAGCAGGGTACCAAGAACCTCCGAATCCACCCACCTATACCTATCCGCCCACACAGGCACGAAATGATCTCCGTCACGAGCCTCAGCCATTTCAACACCTACAGAGGTCGTATAACAACTACCTTCATCAGAACCGAGACGACTAGCACCCGACTCGGACCAATCGAAAATGGAATCATACGAATCCATCTCGGATTTCACCGAAGTCCTATTCATCTCGGTCCAAACAGCCCCCCCAGGGGTAATGTTCCACCGCCTCAACACCTCAACTACCTCAGGACTAAAACTCTCATTTTCCCCACAAGATGACCGACTCCGAGATACCCATGACTCATGTTTCCTGGACAAAACTTCCAAAGACCCACTATCACTCATTTGCACAAAATGAAGAAAGAAAAGGAAAAGAAATACCTGTTAGTCGGATCTTGAGTACGAGTTGACGTATGAAAGTCGGTTCTAGATTCGTATTGGTTTCACAAAAAGAAGGAGAGAGCAAATCCAAAATGAAGTAACAAAATGGCAAAACTTCGCCACTTATTTATAGGACCGAAAAGGCCCCTAACCCCCTGCGGCCCAGGAAGTCGAACTGTCGCGACCCTGTCAGGAAACGACATGTCACCTGGGAGGCGAAACGTCACAAACACTTCAGAGAAACTGAAACGTTGCAGCGTTTCAACTGTCAAGAGACCCGGCTCGGCCCCCATCATCTATCCCGGATCTCAGCTTTTAGGGATGAAGGTCACCAAAAACGTCTCGAACTGCATTACTCGATGCACTCATGTCTTAAAATCGGTCTCGACCAAAGATCAGAAGATTGTTGAGGCCACCCAGAGTCATGCATGTCGTCTCGGATGTAACAAAAGAATTCATAAGCTCAAAGCCAACTCTATCAAGTTGACAAGAGCTGGGGGGCTTCTGTTACGGTCCTAACCTAAGGCCCAATTGCCAAAATGGCCCACATACAATATAATTATCATATATATAATTATATGACATTTAATGACGATATCTATAATTATGACATATAATTATAATATCTCTGAATTACTTTATGGTATCTGCTATACTTACTCCTTTTATATGTATGCCCACTTACCCAATTTATACAGGACTAACCCCTATAAATAGAGAACACTGACAGATCATAAGGTACGCAATCTTACTCAGTCAATCCTTGACTGTTTTACTTATCTGACTTGGGCGTCGGAGTCCCTTTGCAGGTACACCCCCCCTGGGTTCAACTCGGATTCAAGCCTCTGCGACCCGGATCCAGATTCGACTTCTCTCCTGCTGACTCAGACCCAAGTCCGAGTTCTACCCTAGAACAGTTTCTTTGCCTCAAAATAAAATATTACAAAGATGAGATGTAATGAAAAGCTAATGGGGGACAAAAACACAATAACAATAAAGAATTCCAATCACGCAGAATCTTTGAGTAACGACAACAAATCACCATAATCACATTGGAGACACTAAGATTTTTAACATGGAAAAACCCTCAAAGCAAGGGTAAAAATCATGGTTCGTCCATACCAAAGAAACAACTCCACTATGATTAAATAAGGGTACAAAAGAGTCTTAATGAAGTGCACAAAAGAGTGTAAAATCCAAGACCCTCTTTGTAACATCCCAAAATTTTATTTTCTTTTTAAAATCAATCTTATAGCTCAAAGTAGAATTAGAGAAAAAACTTTCATAAAAGTAACTAGGAAAAGAGGATGGGAGAAAAGGCCCAAAATTGAGAAGCCCACTTAAGGTGTCACTTAAATACTTGGAGGGTGCTCCTAAGTTAGAGGGAGAAACAATAAAGTAAAGAAAAGATAGAGGAACACAAACACTTTGAGAGAGAAAAGGAGAGAGAGCTATTCCCGTATTTCCATAGAGCTGCTGCGGAAAAATCACAACTGCAGATTCATTAGCCGTTGGATCGAGCTGAAAATTTGGCAGGTGGTTTGGAATACTCGGTTCTTCATTCTGAACGGTCGGATTGTCGAGACGAGGTCGAAGTTGGGAGATATCAAGCCCGATTTTGGGGTTTTTCATCTCCTTTGTTCTCTATTCGGGAAAGGAGGGGAAGAGGAAGGAGGAGCCTGGATTGGAGCCTTCCGTCCAGCAAAAGCTTGGGATCATCCCCATTCCCTCCACCATCTCCATTTCTCCTCTCTTTTCTCCATTCAAGTGAGTAAACCTCACACACTCTCACTTCATTTGGTGAATGCTCTCCCTCATGAACCCTAACTCTTCTCTTTCCCTTTCTAAGTCTTGTACGTGATTGTTGTGTGATTTAATTGTCGGTAGCTTAGATAGAAACATGGTGCTAGGGTTGGTTGGAAACTTACATTAAAACTATTGATGTTAGGGTTTCAAATTTGGATCTTTCCCCTTTTATTAGCTTCTCCTCAATATGTTCTGTATTATGATGGTGTTGTACATATTTTAATGATTAATGAAACACTTGGGCTTTAGCCCCCAGAAATTAAGAAAGAGATAACGGACTTCGGTTCCCAGAGTAATTGGACTTCGGTCCCCAAAGTAAAATTTGGACTTCGGTCCCTAGAGTAATGGTGGGATTCATCCCCAAAGAAGACGTTCCTTGTAGTCTGAGCTCAGGTCTAGCCCCAGAGATAGAGATAAGACCCCGTACTGCCGGGAAATGCAGTTCATGCATAATACTAGAGATGTTCAGAGAATATGGATTATGATAGAATGGATGTTTATTGCTTTACGAGTAAATCACCACTTTAGTCCCTGAAAGTGTGGTCAACTGTCAATTCAGTCCCTGAATTGAAAAAACTGTCAATTTAGTCTCTGAAAGTGTAAAATGTCGGTCAGATTAGTCCTTTTGTAACTGTGCGTTAGTTAACAAAATGTGAAGTAAAAGGACTAATATGACCGACGTTTTACACTTTCAGGGACTAAATTGACAGTTTTTTCAATTCGGGGACTAAATTGACAGTTGACCACACTTTCAGGGACTAAAGTGGTGGTTTACTCTTGCTTTACCCTATTATATATGCATTGCATCTTCCTGTTTCCCTACACTGTCTGTTGCATGCTTTATTCACTGAGACCTTGTCTCACCACACGTTACGTGGATCATATTCTAGATGCGCAGGTACCGCCACGCACCGGCCCATGAGCTAGGAGCTTGGAGCTATTGGTTATCTTTCTGTGGTGGGCATATGTAGCCCTTTTTTATTGATGCCAGATTTGGTAGCTTGAATGATGTATTAATGGAGACACATAGATTGGCCATGAAGGCTTAGTTGTAGTTTATATTGTATTGTGCTATTATCAAATGTATCGGTGGACTTTTCTGGATTTCAGGTTAAGTTGGAAAATTGGGAAATGTCCAGTTTTTAGGGGAAACTCTGCCGGATTTCCGGTGGGAGTTTTATGAACCATAACATCCCAAGGGGAAGGTTCGTCCCCCAGGTTTTAATTATTGTATTGAAAGTAATGATGTATGAATTTTGGGGAAGCTTAAGCAAACGTTGGATTGTCTAAGCAATTATGTGGCTTGTATGAAAAGATATCGGTAATGGCACGAATTAATTTCAGAAATTTGAGAATAGTGTCTCCAACGGGCATTATTCTTGAATTAAGAAATTAGGACGTTACACTCTTGAATGAAGGTTTTAATGACAACAAACTTTCACAAACAAACTTCCAAGTATATTTCTGAATGCATTGATACTAGTGTTGGCTCTTGAGAATATGTTTATAAGAACTAGAAACATATCAGAAGGACAGAAACATCATTCATCTGCAGAATGCATAATCAGAAGTATTGAATCCTTTATGCTTGCAACAATGATTGTCTATCAACTTCTAAAAGATCATACCAAGTGATACAAAATTCATAAAGCATCAAATTATTTATCATCCTAGAAGCTAAGATGAAGCCTTAAAAGGATTTTTATCATCATCAGAAACATGTGAAAAATCATTTCTTAAACAAAACACCTTATGATGTAGCAATGAAAACAGAAACTTCTAAAGCAACCAAGTAGCAAAGTTAACTAATGAAAACAAAGCAATTAAAGAAAACTAAAATAATTATAAACAAAGATTTGGCTTAATAAGAAAATTTAATGAATTTTGCGTTACCAGATGTATTAGAGTTGATTTTCAAGCTCTATTTCTGTTTAGAAGCTCTGAAATTGTCTCACATTCCTCAAACTATTACTCTTGAGATATTCAAGTTAAAGGACACTCAAGAAGTTGTATTGAAGCATGAATTACTAGAAACCAGAAGGGAAATTCCAAAAACATAGATTACTCAAAGGAAGAAAGAGAAAAGGTTGTCCTTGAAAGTGGCAGCACACTAAAAGTAAATGCAATTGTTGACTAAATTCAAACAAGCTTCCAACGGCAATATTGACTAAAATATCTCTATAAGTTAAGTAATTCTTACTACACAAATACAAGAAAGGAGAAATTCATATTTCCAATTAAAAATAGCTTTTAAAGTCATAGTTCTCATCTTATGAAGAGAAGCTCTCCATCTGACCACTCCATTTTTTAAATCATTATTCATAAAGTGTTAGAGAGTAAGTCTTAGTTATGTTGTAAAGGAACTATCCACTCCTTGAGTACGTGTTTCAATGAGCATTCTCTCAAAATAACATTTCTTGTAATAGAAAGTTGTGATCTTCTAATAATAACTAGTGAGAGTTAGTTTTGTTGGACATTGTTGGAGCCTATAGAGGCTTGATAAGAATACTTGAAAAGCCCGTAGAGGCTTTAGAGCACTACTAGAATTCCTTCATTTAGTGACTAATTTAGTGATCAAAATATTTTAATCACTATTAGAGACTAAATTAGCGACCGAAATTAGAGAAAAGGTTAATTTATTAACCGAAATTGTGACTGATTGGGTGGCAAAAAATAGTGACTGAAAATCAGTCAATAAATTTATAAATGATACTTTAGGTCGCAAGTCTCTTAAAATTTTAGAGATTGATAAATTTCGGTCACTAAGTTCAAATTATTAGAGATCGATATATTCAGTCACCAAGTCCCTATATCACTTCATTTTATACTATTTTTATACTATTAGAGACTGATAAGTTCAATTCAAAATATTAGAGACTGATATATTTGGTCACTAAATCAATATATCACTTCATTTAATATTATTAGAGACTGAAAAATTCAATTACTAAATTCAAAATAGACCGATATATATAATCACTAAATCACTATATCATACAATATCATTATTTTAGAGACTGATATTCTTTCACTAACTTTAAAATTTTTTAGAGACCAAAGTTTTCGGTCAATAAAATCTACATATTATTATAATAATTTCAGCTATTTCATATTATTAATATTAATGTTTTAGAGACCGATAATTTCAGTCACTAAACTCACTATCTCATTCATACCCATTCCCATTTATTTTGCCCAGTATTAACCCGCGAAATCCCTTATTTTCAGTCGCGAAATCTCTAAAATTCATAAGCTAAAACTTCACCAAATCCCTAACTTCTCCACTTCCATCACTCGTAAGCAAGGTGAAGATGGTGAGACGAAGCAAAATCGCAACGATGATAGTAAGCAATCACAGCGAGATTTCATTCCCTCAAAGCTATTAGCCATTGGGATAAGTCGTTGTTGCCAATTGCTTTGTTGCTCGCCACTTGTTGGGTTCTCATCGCTTCTGGGTTGTCACCGCTTTTGGGTTCTCACTGTTCTGGGTGCTCATCATTTTGTATGGTTGCCACTTTCGGGTGCTCTCCGTTCTGGGTGCTCACCTTTCTAGGTGGTTGTTGTTTCTAGATGCTCGCCGTTCTAAAAAAAGGTATTTATTCTTGTATTTAATTCATATGTTGGTAATTTTTCTTTTTTAAAAAAAAAAGGAAGAGGAAAATCATATATGCGTCAATTAGCAGAGTCCATTGCTAAGGTTCATTATATCTGCTCTTTCTGCTAGATAGCAAGATATCTTGAAGAAAGGTGCTACAAATAACTCAAATCTGAGCACATCAAACTGGTGAAGATTAATTATAACTGAAGCTTTCAACAAGCTTCTTTCCAATTGTAAGGTGCATATGTAAATTTCTCATGATTAATTAATTTATGTTTCCATATTCAGTTGGTGGTGTGTTGGCATCAATTGTAGTTGTAATATCAAACAATTGATGTGTTAATTTCATATATGATATTGATTTCCAGCATAAAGTTTTTATGTTTTTCATGTTTGTACTGTATATTGTAGAGCATATTTTGTTGTTGATGTGCTTAATGTAATTTCGAAGCTCTTGGGCTATTCTAAGGATGAGACCATTCAGACACTTGGTTTCCAATCCTTAACAAGGTTCATCTACTATCAGGTGAAGAATACAATCCAAAAAGTCTAAGATATTTCTGGGCCGTTTTCTTATTTGTCTTCTGCATGACTGTAAGTTTATTGGATCAATTTTTACTTGTATTTATGTACTTGGAAACAGGAAAAAGTTGACACAGTGTCTTTCTATACATCATAATATAGCTTATTAGTATACTTGTAATAATGTAAAGCAAGTTAGTGATAATTATAGGTCCTGCCTTGGGTATCACATTCAGTCTTTCTAATTGATAAGTAATTGTGAATTAATATGTTTCTCCCCCTACTTTCTTCCAAACTAAATTCATTTTAGTTTGTGTGCGTGTGTGTAATGTATGAGCATCCATTTGGTGTTTGTGTTGTTGGGGGAGAGTGGCCTGAGATCTCAAGGGGAGAGAACTACAATTTGCTACAATGTGTTCCTTTATTTGAAATGTTGCATATGAGGACATATGAATTCTGAAAGTTTGCAAGTTCAATGACTTCTTATCAATGGGTTGAATGCTTGATTATGAATCTATGATAATGCTTACCATTTAGTCATTTACCAATAATGCAAATCCATTCTATTTAACTGCCTGCAAGGATCAACTCGTTTTTTGGTGCAGTGCCAACTAGACTAATTTTCTTCTAGATGAGTAGAACATGGCAACTGATATGTTTTCTAGAAGGAATCATTTATACTTATAAACACATTTTGTAAATTCATGCAGTTTGTGATTAACATATGCAATCACTGATACGATTACATGCTTCTTTTGAAATTTCATTCAGAAAGATAAACTGTGGAAAATATGAATATTGGGCTCAGATTTTAAAACAAGTTATTATTGTTTTCTGCAATTTTGTAAGTTGTTGTATCTGTCATTGGATAATAAATATGATAATCTTCTAAGCGGTTTGTCATCCAGATAATTTCCATTGCCCCTATGTACACTGGTAGTTCCCCTGCTTTATAGGCTCAAGTACTTGGAGGACAAATGTCATCATGGGATCCAACCCAGCAGCTTCCACAAAGGTAAGGCTCAATTAAGTAAACTCAACTCCATACTTTATAGTTTATATGTTCTGTGTTATCTGTTGGGCATGCTTTTCATGTTTTTAGTGATGGTCAGCTATCAGGTGAGGAACATAATGCTTATGGAATTATTCGAAATCTTCACATCACTGCTCTTCTACTCCTCTTGCTGCTTAGTTAGGCATTTTAGCTTTGCAGATAAAGTGCATAAAGTTGTACAACTGTAAAAGGGTAATTTTTTCTGCTCTTATTCCATCTTCGTCCATTTTGATTACTTTTTCTACTACCTATATGCTATGTTTCAATAAATCATTTATTGGTTATCAATGAATAGTTAATCCCATCTCCCTTTCCTCCCCAACAAAAACACATTTCTCTCTCCTCTGTGATTGCTTTTTTTGGTTTTGGTGATAAACTTTATTGACTTCTACTATTCAGCATCTGCATTCTTGTTTGGCATGGATTAGCATTGCAGATTATGTAACATCCGTTTTTCCCCATAACGGGAAACCGTGAAGACGGTAACCTCGTTTAAAATAATGAATAAATATTTGGTATAGGATTTGATAACAATAATTACATAACTAGTTTTAGAATACTTTTCGTGATTTTTGAGAATTTTAAAGGAATTTTTTGGAGTCATTTTGGTATAATTACCAAAATGGCACTGGCTTTGAGCACCTGACCAAAAAAATTTTTATTAATCAAAATAAAAATCGAAAAATTTAATAAAAATATGTTTTAAGCATAAAAATCTATTTAGAGTATAAAAATAATTTTTTTGGAATATTTCTATAATTTTCTGAATTTTTAGTAAAAACATGCTTATCTTGGATTGCTTCATATTATCGTACTCATTCTTCTTAGCTGAATCACACCCATGGACCTTCTCGTACTCAGGCTTGCTCAGAGCACAAACCAGATAAAGTTTGGATTTAGCATTGAGTTGAACTCTAGCCTTCTGCTCGCTTGTCCACTCTGACTTGGGGATGACTTGATTTCCTCGCTTAGGCATGTAGTCACCATTTGTGACTATCTCCCAAAGATCAATGTTGTCGGACTCAATGAAAAGCTTCATTTTGTCCTTATTGTAATGATAGTCTTCATTAGGGGTGGAAACAGGCCAGGCCGGGCCAGGCTTTGGCAGGCCTGAGCCTGGCCTGTTACCTGTTACAGGCCTTTTTGTAAGGCCTGGCCTGGCCTGCGAAAAAGCCTGGTCTGGCCTGTAAGCCTGTTTTATAACAAGGCCTACCAACAGGCCAACCGGCCTATAAGCCTATGCAAGTCAACAGGCCTTTTAAGCTGACTTTTTTATATAATTAATTTAATATATTCTAATTTTTTACTATATTATAAATTTTTTAATTATATTTATAGTTATTTATATAATTAATTTAATATATTATATATTATTATATTAAACAGGCCGGCCTGTTAAGCCTAATAGGCTTTTTCATAGGCCTGAAGCCTGGCCTATTTAACTAAACAGGCCTTTTAAGAAGCCTTGGCCTGGCCTTTTTAATAAACGAGCCAGGCCAGGCCAGGCCATAAACAGGCCAGGCCGCAGGCCCCTGACAGGCCGGCTGGCCTATTCCCACCCCTAGTCTTCATCGTTAAAAGCAGGGGGTCTGGTGACAGAAGCTCCTTCTGTGATGTAGTGGTTGTGACTGGTTGATGTTGATGGTTCCATCTTAACAGGATCTTCTCCTCTTCATTTGTAAAAGTGCTCAACCCAGAGGCTGAGCTCTAATACCAATTGTAGAAACACAGGTAAACACAAGAAAGGGGGTTCAATTGTGTTTATAAAAACTTTTCGTTTAAAGATGGAATTTTTCATAAATCAGTTTTCAAAAACTGCTTAAACGAGTTTTTCATAAGGTTGTCTGAAATCTGCTCACTTATCTGAAATTTCAAATAAGTGGTTTTATAGAAAACTACTTTTAACAAACTTAGTTCAAGTTTTATAACCACTATTTAATCCCCTTGGGTTAGCTTAAAAGCAATTATATGAAGGATAAGGTCCAGAGAACATAACTCAGGTATTTATCTTGGTTCACCCACTTCCACTGTGAGCTACGTCCCGTCCCAAAGCAAAATCCGCTTCTGGATTTTCCACTAATATTTTCAAGCATTACAAGTATTATTTTCTCCCAAGCCTCTTCAGGCTCAACAATCAATTACAAGAATTTTTTTCTTCCTACCCTCTTTAGGCTCAATAACAAGTGTTCGAATGAAAAATGAACTTTGAATTTCATAAGAATTCTAGTTCTTAAAATGTACAAGCTAATTGAAATCTCATAAAGGATTTGAAAGTTTTTGTACATAGAATCAGAGTATGAATCACAGAGTGATTTTGGCAGCGTTTTGACTCTTGAAAATTTTGCGTAAGTTCTCTATATATGTTTCTTGAGCGAGCTCCTCTATTAATAGGCTTCAGGGATCTTCTCTCTCTAGAGTTTTCCGTATAAAGATAGCATTAAATGCATTGAAGTCGTTGTAAGACATTCTGACAACCGGGTACGAGGTAGGCAACACGTTTCTGAACATAGGTAGAGTTACAGAGCAGACTTCTACTTTTGTGCTTCACTTTTGAATATAGCCCATAAAGTTTTTTTCTGTCTTCCCATCTTTATCAAAAGTACTTTGCATGTGAGGATGGACAAAACTTGACTTTCTGCAGAGTCTGAAATTTTATATCTCCCCAGATAGATTTAACTTCAGATGGTTTCAGCTCTTTAGATAGCTTTACTTCTTTAGATGAGTGACCAACTTCAGATGACTCCAATCGTCTGAAAAATCTTAATATCATCATCTGAAAAGTTTGACGTGCAGATTTGTCAAATTCAAATAAATACGCACTTAGTTTATTATCATCAAAATTAGTTATGGAGGGTCTTAAAATTGTAAAGTGTTAAGACTCAACAAGAAATGCATTGGTTAATTAGTAATAATACTTAAAAAATTTCCTAGATTAAAATAGTAGTGATGAAGGATATATTTAGTAAGCAAATGTGATAAAACTGCTTTGCAAAATAGAAAATAAATGAATAAAATAAAAAATATTAAGAGCAACCTACACTATAAATATAAGAAAGTATCAAGGATTAATATGAAAATTATGTAAAAGTGTTCAACCTATAGGCCGAGCTTTGATACCAGATGTAGAAACATTGAATTAGGTGGATAATTAATTTTCTTCACTTCTCAAAGATTGACTTTTTATATACTCAATGATCATGGCAATTCAAATCCTCTTCCAAGATAGTGCAATATTGAATATTTATTGAGCCACCTTTGGGAATCACAATTGCGGAGAAAACCATCGAAGGAAAAGTCACAAAACTCATTTTGTTTCTTCCTAGTATCTTGTTTTCATTTTTGCTTTAGTGATCCACTTTTTGCTCAAACCTCATGATGGAACCTATGCATTGATTGGCATGTATTAGGTTTTTAAGAGGAACATTAGGTCATCTTTATTGCAGCACCCCATTTTTTCACTATTCACGGATTTTAAATGGGTCCCACCAATACACATCATCAGTTCTTATTAAGCACCTCTCTTCTCTAATCCAACACATCACTTTTTCACTATTCACAAATTTTAAATGGGTCCCACAAATATATATCACCCGATTTTTATTATTTTTAATAACAAAGTTAATAAATTAATAAAAAACCAAAATAATATTTAAAAAAACATTAATAAAAAAAATGTATCAGGATGTAGAAAAAATAAAAAATAAAAAAATATTTAACGGGGAACCCCCGGGAAGGTAAAATAAAATAAAAAAAATGTAACGGGGATTTCGAACCCAGGGAAAGTAAAAAAAAATTAAAAAAACTGTTAGCGGGCAACCCCCGGGAAAAACTAAAATTTTAAAAAAATAATAATAAACCAGACTGAAAAGCGCAGCAGCTTTTCAGTTGCATTTAGCCGAGGTTTAAACCCCCGGGAAATGCATTAAAAAAATATATAACGCGCGGGGTGCTCTGCAGAGCACCACTGTGCTCAGGCTTCGAGCCCGTGTCAGACGAATAACGGGTTGCGCTTATCAAGCAGCGTTCTTATTGAGCAAAATGCTCAACAAGAACACCGAAAAAATGCCCTTACAAACACCGTTTCTTTTACTTTTCATGAAAAAATTATAATAAATTTATGATGGTAGACTTTGCTTTTATAAGATTATTTTATTCCATTCAAAGGAACTCATTAGCTAGAATTTCTTGTAAACATGTCCATTTTTTTTTCTAGAAGAAAAAGGTCAATTATGTTTTTAGTTTCTATTATATAATATAGTTAAAATTTGATTTTAATTTCTATAATTTAAAACAAATAACTTTGGTCCCAAAAAATTTAAAATATATCAATTTAGTTCTTATCGTACAGTTGTTACATTTTCCTATAGATTTTCCTTTGAAATTTTATCAATAAAACCTAAAAGGAATATTTTTCACTTTTTGATGGACCAAATCAATCGAATTTGAATTACAGTGACTAAAATAAAATTTTAACTATAATTCGGGGATAAAAACATATTTAATTCGAAAAAATGAAATGTTGAGACATGGGGTGGGACATTTAAACAAAACTGACAAATAATATTATGTGCCCATAAAATTAATTCACAAGAACATTTTTAACGGTGTATATTTAATTATCCTTCTAAAACCCATTTGATGGTTTATTATTATTATCTATATATATTAGAAAATCAACCCTTTGCCACGTGTCGGATTTTGGGGGGATTTTTTCCCGCCCAATACAGTTTTTTTTTTAACAAAACACGGGAACACCTTTCCCTTTTTTTCTTTATTTTTTTAAATTTTTTTTTCTCCAACAAAGTGATTTTTTATATACCCCGCTAGGAGAGCTAGCCCCACCATGATGTGGATGTTCTCGGCTCGAACAGTATTGTCTCCCGTGGAGAATACCTATGGTTAAACCAAAAAATGTATATACTCCACGAGACACATTACTCCTTCGACCGTTTTCTTTCCTTTTTAGCTTTCTTATCACATATTTGTTTTTTTTTATCATTCTTATATTAAAATATTTCCTCTCATTATTCGTTCCTATTAATATGTGAGATTACAAGAGTATTATTTTTATAAATCACGAGTGTCTCCATAGGGTAGTTGTGCTCTTACTAACCGATTTCTTTCCTACCCTTTTACCACACTTTAATTTTCTTTTCTTATCATTATATTAAAACAGTTTATCTCATTACTCATCCATACTTTTTTGTATCATTATATAATTTATCTCTCTATTTTATTCATTAATGTTTTCATTTATTTATTATCCCTCTTATCTATTCTATTTTTTTTAAACACGGGAACAACAATTCCCTTTTCTTTCTTTTTTTTCTTTTTTTCCTTTTTAAAATTTTCTCTCCAACAAAAGATTTTTTCTTTTTCTTACTCTTTAAATTCTTTTATTATTTAAGATGTTAATTTTTTTCACTTTTTCAACATATCATTTATCTCATTATTTTATTCATTAACAATTTAATCTATTATCTCTTTTATCCATTCAATCTATATTAAAATTGTTTCCCATGTGTCATGTTTTCTCATTTACATTCTTTTAGCTTTTTCATTATCATTTTAATAATATGATTTTTTTATAAACCACATGTATATACTCCACGGGACACAGTTCTCCTTCAACCGTTTTCTTTCCTTTTTTGCATTCTTATCACATATTCCTTTCTTATCATTCTTATATTAAAATATTTTCTCTCATTATTCGTTTCTATTAATATGTTTGATTACAAGAGTGTTGTTTTTATAAATCACGAGTATCCTCCACAGGGTAGTTGTGCTCTTACTAACCGTTTTCTTTCCTCCCATTTTACCACACTTTAATTTTTTTATTATTATATTAAAACAGTTTATCTCATTATTCATCCATACTTTTTTGTATCATTATATAATTTATCTCTATATTTTATTCATTAATGTTTTCATTTATTTATTATCCCTCTTATCTATTCTATTTTTTTTAAACACGGGAACAATCGTTCCCTTTTCTTTCTTTTTTTTCCTTTTTAAAATTTTCTCTCTAGCAAAAGATTTTTTCTTTTTCTTACTCTTTATATTCTTTTATTATTTAAGATGTTAATTTTTTTTCACTTTTTCAACATATCATTTCTCTCATTATTTTATTCATTAATAATTTAATCTATTATCTCTCTTACTTATTCAATATATATTAAAATTGTTTCTCATGTGTCAGGTCTTCTCACTTACATTCTTTTAGTTTTTCATTACCATTTTAATAAAGTGATTTTTTTATAAACCACATGTATATACTCCACGGGACACATTCCTCCTTCGACCGTTTTCTTTCTTTTTTTGCTTTCTTATCACATATTCATTTTTTTACCATTCTTAAATTAAAATATTTTCTATCATTATTCGTTCCTATTAATATGTTTAATTACAAGAGTGTTGTTTTTATAAATCACGAGTATCCTCCACAGGTCACTGATTATCTCTCTAATCTATTCTATTTATCTGTTTATTCTCTATCCTAAAATTTTTCTCACAATACACGTGTCACTGATCTCAATTTCAGTAAAATGATTCTTTTTATGAAGGCCATGTATCTTCCACAGGAGGTAGTCATTTTCTGTCCTTTTCTTTTTCTCTTTTTTTATCATACATTCATTTTTTTTAGTTTTGTTATATAAAAATATTTTCTTTCATTACCCGTTTCTATAAATATGTTTTATTACAAGAGTGATTACTTTTTTAAATTCTTTTGTTATTTAAGATGTTAATTTTTTTACTTTTCCAATATATCATTTGTGTGCATGTGGGGTATGGGTATTTTCCAATATATTATATCTCAGGCACCGTAAGTTGCAAAATTACTTTTCACTATTCATCTTGAGTCTTTATTGGCCATCCCCTAAAATGCTATTTTATTTCCATGTTGGATATTCTATTCATTCCTAAGGATTTTCCGCATTACCCACACCCAGGTGCCGAAGGACATGAGCCGTCTATTTTCACGGTTATGCATTTCGCCGGGGGCCAGCCTAATTTTTGGGACGCCTTTTCACTATTCATGCGAGGTCTCATATGTGTGCATCACACGCGAGTAGGCTGTGAGGGCATGAGCTGGCTGGTGGGTGTTACTTCAATCATTTTAGTTGCTTCTATCATTTATATTTAATCGGTTGATTTTTTTTGTGGGACACACAATGTCAACCAAAGACCTTGAGAATATGTGTTTAATTGAAGTTGAGCATATGCTGTTGTTGGATGGAAATCACTAAAGGATTACCATGATATGCCATTTGTTGATTTGAACTCCATAAGTATCGTTGGAAATGCCTTGATCATGAATGAACTCAACTATGATGATGCTGAGACGAGTAGATTGCATAATGAACATGTTCACCTATTTAAGCCATATGAGCGGGTTGTTTACAGTGAAATTATTACAGCTGTAAATGAAAATTCAGGAGGGTTCTTCTTTGTGTATGGTCATGGTGGGACTTGCAAGACATTTTTGTGGCAAACATTGTCATATAAGTTGCGATCAGAGAAAAAAAATGTCATGAACGTTACATCGAGTGGTATTGCATCTTTGTTATTGCCTGGTGGAAGAACCGTTCATTCACTTTTTTGTATACCCCTCACATTAAATAAGTATTCATGTTGCGCAATCCACCAGGGCAGTGCAAAGGCTGAATTACTTCAAAGGACTAGCCTTATAATATGGGATGAATCACCTATGATTAATCGTTCGACTTTTGAAGCACTTGATCGAACATTGAAAGATAACATGAGATTTAGTATCCTAATAGTTTAGCCAAGCCTTTTAGGGGTAAAGTGGTTGTGTTGGATGGGGATTATAGGCAAATCTTGCCTGTTGTGCCTCGTTATAGTAGGCCTGACATTGTTATGGCTACAATTAATTCATTAGTTTTATGGAAAAATTGCAAGGTTTTGAAGCTAGAAACCAACATAAGACTTCAGTGTTTAACACCCAATCAATCACGCAAAGAATTTCGTGAATTTACCGATCGAATCCTTACAATTGGTGAAGACACTGCTGGAGTTGATAATGACGGGATCAAGACTGTCAATATCTCGATAGATTTATTTTTATTATTTTATTAAAAATATTTGATAATATATATATATATAAATCAACATCACCCTCGCCTCGCCTGTGCGAATGCAAGGGTACTTACTAGTTAGAACTAAAACAGGGACCACCCAACAGTAATCATTTGATTTAACCACGATCAGTCCTGTATGCTTACTTCACAATATATAATACAAAACAGTGTAAAGAGAGAATGACCGATACCAATCTCCAACGACAAGACAAAATGACCTTCGTTACTTTGCAACCTAGGGAGCATGTAAAAGTAAAACAACTATAAGAATTAATCCTGGTGAGGAACCCAAAATTTAATATCTGGGCCAAAACAAATAGGAAAAAAAATGAGACAAAAATATCTCCCTCATTTGCTATGCTGCTGCCGCAGAGGTGGCTCTTAACTTGATTTTCTATCCTTTCTTTCCGCAATATACCCAAACTCAACATACTTTTGAACCATTTATTGTCTCCATTAAACAAAATTCGACCAGAACCCTAAAGAATCATGTTTCATGTCTTCCTTATTCCTCAATTCATGCAGGCTCCGACCTTCTCTTTGTTAAGAACAAAGGAAAGAAAGGAAAATAACTGAATGCAACAGCACAATGCAGGACACACATATCATTGAAGAATTCCCCAAACCAAAGTCCAAAACCCATAAGCTGTCAGTCTCTATATTATTTGCCCTCAAGATTGGACAGCCAGCCTTTGCAGATGCTCAAAGAAAACTTGGAGGCTCACATCATCAGTGAAGATTACATCTGAACCAGCAGCCATCTCATGTGCATTATTATATGTTGCTGATGGATTCAGCTTTGCTAATAAAAATCTAGCCTGTTACAAGCGTCAATGAAACCATAGTAAGTTTCCCGTGATGAACAATATGAATTTGAACATAAGGTGGCATTTGTTTAGAGATATATAATCATATTTCCAGGAATCATGTTCTCAAGAATACTGTGTCCAGGAATGTTATTTCTAAGTAAATTTAAATATATGTTTGGTCAACATTTAATATTCACAGAAATGATTTTCAAAATTCAAAAGCTGAGAGAAAGAAGTAAAGTAAGTTAATGTATTATATAACTTCCATTCACATGTTATTGGTAAAAGCATGAGAATGTCATTTTGCTGGGAAACAATATTGCCCGGATTTTTTTTTTTTTTTTTAACTTGTACCAAACAAGAAAACGTGATATTTTCACATTCGCTACAGGATCAATGATAAGGGGGAGGGGGGAAGACAGTTAACAACTTGATATGTTGTGGAACGGTTAGAAACACTTAACATCAGTATCACTCATGACACAAATGAATTTCAGGAATGAATCTGCAAAAAATAATAAGACAAATAACAGTCAAACTGATCTTGCTAAAATAATACTGACCTGAGAACCATGTTGATCACACACTACCAATCTAGGAACAGGAAACCGATCTCTTATTATCATTTGGGCATCATCATGTGGAGCTTGTAATAGTTGTGCAAATGCCTGTGCCATATGTTAAAGTAATCAGTAGATGTGAAAAGAAATAATGGTGAATGCAACACTGGACACTAACTATAAAAATGGATCTGAGCAATACAACTTCCATAAAGGACTAACAGAAAGTAACTAATTTTCCCAATTAGAAGATTACACAGATTATATTTTAAAGTCCAAAAAAATTTGTAAGCAGAATTTTCAGGTTACAACAATTTCTTTAGCAAGACACAACTACGCACAAACCTGGTGTTCTGGTTGGTTCTGGTATCCCAAGTTGCGCCATTGAGCTATTGTCATCCCATGAAAAATAACCACACTAAAATATGAATCTAGCAAAAGAATCCGGTCTGCAGCAATGGAAGCCACATCTAACAATGCTGGGGCAGGCAGTGAATTAAATGAATATGATATTAGAGATGGCTGAATCATGACAGCCGCATTGCTAATGTTTTCCCTGTTTAACAACATGCGGAAGTATGCAGTCTCATCTGGACTGTTGTTAAAAACCTGCCAATACATTTTACCATCAGTATGAAACAAAGTTAAATAAAGAAGTTTGAAAATCAGGATAGAAAGAAAACTACAATAAATGGTACCTGTACAAACTGTGAGCGTCGCAGATTGAACATAAACTGAGGGAACAGTGAAAATGATGGGTTTAATGTAAAAGATGATGGATCATCCTTGCGGTAGTCACCAAACTTAGAGCAGAGGCGAATGAGGAACCGATCCAACCACCGTGTGGCGTCAAATGTTTCCTGATCAAATGAAAATTGAAAGGCATTAGTTTGTTAAACAAAATACTTCAGAGAAATTTTGTCACAGGTAATACCATGTCCAACAGCTTGGATTTCATTCTTATTAAAATGGTTAATTATAGCAAGCTAACAGCAAAACAATTAAACAAGTGCATATTTCATTAAAACCATCAACAGCAAAGCTATTCTCCCAATTTTAAGTTTTCCTGAAACTCCCAACAATCACCCATTTGAACAAAGATATAACTTACAGCAGCTTGAGCAAAGAAATCCCAATGGTGTTAAAATATAATTTAGGAATACAAAAGAAAACAACAGATAGTAACACAACTTGTGACATACCTCAGTCTCCATTTTCAGAGAAGCATATCTAGCCATTACCACGGCAGCAGTTTCTTGGTCAAATCCTTGAACCAATTCCTGAAGAGCAAATTAATATAAGTAATTAAAAATCCTGTCATTAATCAGTTTAACAATCTCCATGTCAATAAATAATAGTGCGACAAAGGTGCACAGAAAATAATGTAAGGAATAAACTAAAGATTAAAGAGTAAAGTCTTTCAGTTTATATCATAGATGTACATGATAAATACACAAAAATGTATATGCATTTGGATATCTGTACATGACATAACTTGAGAATCAGACTTGACAGCAAAACAAAAGAGCAAAAAGAAAACACATTTAAGCTTCTTAATATCATGATGATTGCAGCAGCTCCAACTATTTCTTTGACATTGATAAATGAACAGCCATCCACAGCCATAGATATAAAAAAGACTGAAACTACCTCAGAGCTAACAGAACTGTCTACCCATCTTCTAGTTACTGTTGTGACACGAAGCACTAATTGACCATCTGGGCTCTGGTAACTGCAATCAGAACTTGACCATTAATATTCAAGGCCCACGGTGGAAGTGGAAAGAGGTGCAAAATCATATATATGTGAGATCCTATTAGTAAAATTTCCCCAACATAACCTTGTAAGGAACTGCAGGTACAGTT
The DNA here is from genome assembly GCA_026901365.1 of Sesbania bispinosa. Classification (NCBI taxonomy): domain Eukaryota; kingdom Viridiplantae; phylum Streptophyta; class Magnoliopsida; order Fabales; family Fabaceae; genus Sesbania; species Sesbania bispinosa. Next base: position 2,039,657 of record QLOH01000074.1, read on the forward strand.
GTGGGTTGACAGCACCGGGAGTGTTTGAACGATCACTTGATGTAAGATCAAACATCACAGTCAAGCATGTACTCTTGTCAAGGCCACACATCTTCCATGCTGTTGTATTCCCCTCTCCTATAACGGTATCAGCAACAGAAGGCCCTTTCTGCAGTATGTGATTTTAACCATCAAAATCCAGAAATACTATGTTTTGACTGAGTCCAAATTCTGTTGACCAAATACAAACTCGAACTCCAGAGTCCAGAGTCAATAAGCAACATGAAATTAAGAGTTTCAAACATAAAATGATCCAACCTTTTCCATCGATGTGCAAGGTCCAATTATTCCTTGAATTTTGATTTCCTTCGAGCAATTTATCTCAAGGGTTCCACTGGAACATTAACAGAGTTTGCAGTGAGCTCGTCTCATAACGGATAAGGGAAAGATATCTAGAGAGAATAAGATGCAAATGGAGAGAGCATTGAAAATGCATTAATAAAAAGGAAGTATCATAAAACATTTGAAATGAGAGAATGCTCACTTGAAACAAAGACCAAGAGATTGCTCCCCATCCTCAAAAACACGTTTAAAAGAGTCCTTGAAGACTGAATGACCAAAACTTTCAGCCAGGACAACAAGTCCACCTGTTCTTTCCACCGCAACTTTCATTTCTGCAACTCCAACCTTTATATTTAAAAGGTCCATGAATCAGCACAAGACAAAGATTGAGCATAATTAGATTCTAAATTTCTAATTGTTTTTCAACACAACATTCTGACAATGATACCAACACTATTTTCATGAATGTCTACCCCATAATATAAACAGAAACTTTCTTGCATATCCACAATAAAGTCCATAGTAAAAATTCATGATTGAATGAATTTTGAAATATCACCACTCAAGCAGATGAAACAACCGACAAAACATAATAAACTTAATATAATTACCTAGAGTAGATGTGAGTGGTAAATTTATTAATCAAATTGAATATATAGAATTATAGGTTTTGCCGCCAAGTGTTACCAGTTAGGGGGGAAACAACGGTAAATTCATAAGATATACACAAGTAAGCCCCAAAAATTTCCCTATAAGGAAAGTGAACTATGGATAACATGTTTCTAGTTAATGTACCACAAAAACGGGATAAAATATCAGGTATTTTTATGAAATAGAATCAAGGAAAACGACACGAGAATAATCCATGAAATCCTCAAGGAAAACAACACGAGAATAATCCATGAAATCCTCAATTGGTAATTTTGAAGCCCCGTTTGTTTGGGCTTATTTTAAGAAAAAAGCACTATTTAATTAAAAAAAAATATCTCCAAGTCTAATAATTTTGAGATTTTTCAATAGATATTTCTAAAAAAAACCAAAAAAGAAAAAGAAAGGATTTGTTGCTTTTCATTTTTCAGAGCTTATCCAGGCGCAAACGTAACTGTTTAAAAATTAAAAGTTCAAATGGAGACTGTCCAACTTCATGGAAGAAATTCTAGGTTAGATGCCTGCCAATGCGGAATTTGGAAAAATTGAGCTGCATGGTGATATTATGTTTGTTGATCAGAACTCACCCTACATGCTTCAGAAATCTCAGTTTGTGAAACCCATCAGCACTACAATCTCTAAATGCATTCTTTATCCACCTATCGAGTGAAAGAATTTGAAATGTTTGAGAAAATTAGTAAGCCCGGCACAAACCTGATCAAGTGCTGATGCAAAAAGATCTAAAACGTGGCCCTGGCTAACCAGCTGTTTTGCAAGACCCTCATAAAATTTGACTGCTTTCTTGAAGTACGGTGCTGCATCTTTATCAAGATCTTTATGAGAACGCACTGGGTCTGATAGATCTTTTGACACAATCTGCAAAGAAATTATAAAATCAAAATCTCCAGCATGAGACATTTCATGGATGGATTGTTCAGTGACTGTCAACATAAGCAAGAACAAGCACAGAATCGACCATAGATCCCTGCCACTTATTCTAAGTTCACCACACAATCTTATGATCTTTCAATTCCAAATTAAGTCAAAGGGATGAGAGTTGTGTCTATCTTATCTCTGTCAACAATGTCAACGGCCCATAAAAAATTGAATCTTACGAACTTAGCATTACGGTATCCTAATAAGTATTAATGGCAGGGCGTCTATGTCTTCTAAAGTACCTAATATACGCAGTTCAACATCATTCATTTCAAACACCTTCCCTTCTATGGCTGCTAGCGCAATTTACGGCTTCACCACAATTCCACTCCCATCAAACACAAATACTTAAATTTCTTATACAATAATCTGATTCAAAGATTAAAATGCAGTCTCTATCAACAAAACCACGAAACTTAGGTACCAAAACGCCTGACTGATCATTCCTATGTTAAAATTCGATGACTGACAAATATTCCTTTCCTAACACTACCTAATCTTTTAATCCCAATAAAATTGATCTCAAACAAACAAACAAGCAAACTACACAGAAAAGAAGAGAAAACAAACTGATTTACCGTGCCAGGTCCTTCTGTGCATGGCCCCCCAACCAAAGCTATGATCCTAGCCCCAGTTCCAGGATTACAAGCACTAAGCAATCCGGAAGCAACACTCAATGCAACTCCAGTACAGCGAGCAGGACGACGACCAGGCGGAACAGGCCACTGATCGGTTTGCAATTCATCAAGCAGCTGGAAAAAGGCACAATTCAAATGTAGATAAGCAAAATGGCAGCACAAGGCAGTGAAGTAAGTAAAAAGCAAAGTAATTGAATAAGCAGAAATACCGCATTGAGAGTGTATTCACAATCAGATGCAGGCAACAAGAACCGCGTGACGCCAGAATTTGGGAAACCAGTAGGTCCCTTGTGAGGTCTCCTCCCAGAAGTAGCAGCAACAAGACCCAGCTGCTCCAAAATCTGATCTTTAGAAATCTCCTTAGAACCTCGGAAGACATAAACCTTGGACATATCAGAGAACCCCAATTCATGAACCTGAACCTGAGTACCAAACGAAACGAAACCAACAAGGGCATTGTCAGGCAAGAGACCAATGGCTTGACGAAGAGCCGATTTGAGATACTGGATCTCTTCTTCGATGAGGCAAGTATCAAGGAGGAAGAGGAAAACAGGGGAAGGGGAAGCCGAGGGATCGGGATTGTGAGGGAGAGCGTATTCAACGGTGCTGTATTGAGGGTAGAGTTCGCCGGGAAGGTTGGTTTCGGAGATTGCAGCGTAGTGAGGGGGGAAGTGGTTGCGTTGGTAGCAGAAGGGACAGATCCAGATCTTGGCGGTGAAGTCGACGCGCGCGAAAGGGTTGAGAGCGGAGGTGCATGTCTTGCAGCGGAGAGGGGCGTAAGGGAGACGAGGTATGTCGGGGTGAGGGCGGATCACGGCGATGGTGGCCGCAAGAGGGATCACGCACTTGCTGGCTTCCACCTTGGTGCGTGGCCACACGTTCCACGTCATGCGAACTCCGTCTACACCCTCGGGATCTGTGTTCGCCATCTCCGACATCCTCGCTCGCCTCAATCAACGAATAAGCAATAACAACACTTTCCTCTGATATGTGTCACGATTGATTGAATCGAATTCAGATTACAGAGAGAAAGGGCAACCGCAACGCTGCCAATGCTCTATAAACACAACACAAACAAACAACACACATTCAAGATTCAACGCCAGCACTATTTTCTTATTCACTTTTTTTAAACTTACGTATTTACTTTTCCTTAGAAGATTTTCCGTAAGTTTTCTAAACGCAATGTTTATTGATTAATAAAAAATTAAAAATTGTTGAATGAAAAATAAAACTTTTAATGGCTTAAAAACTCAAAAAAAAAAAAAATTATCTGTTACTTTTTAAATTAAAAATTTGAAATACTAGTAGTTAGGCTTAGGATATATTGGTTACTCTGACGAGATGAGGAATGTTAAATTTTTTTAAAAATATTTTTTCAATGATGTTTCTACAACTTAATAAAGAAAATGTTAAATAAAAATTTAAGTGGATTTAATAATATATTGGACAAGCTCCCCGTGGGACTGTTTTCGTACTGTGGTCAAAATTGACGCCCCCATTCGCTGTCATTATTCATTAGGGTGTTTATTGAACTTAGAAGATAAAAAAGTGCCAAATTATATTTATTAATTGAAAAATTAATTATTAAAATTTTATTAAATTTAAAACCATTATATATATTACTATAATTTGAATCATTGACTTTTTACTTTTTTTAGTTTGTCTTTTTTATTTTGAATTAATGGTATTTCTCAACCGACAATAACAGATCCCTTTCTTTTTTGTTTTTGTCAAAAGATCGTTGGATTGCCGATAGAAAGGATAAGACTCAATACAATATTAGCTCGTTTTGTAGCCTGAAAATACAAACGAAAAAGGACAAAGGTCGCACGGGCAAAAACAAGAAAGTACACATGCTCAGATCACAAACCAAATCTAAGACAAAGATCTAAGAACCCTAGATACACTGAAAAAGAATCATGAAGGGGTATAGTCTCTCCAAGGTGTGGGAGATGAACCCTCTTCCAAGTTTGATTTGGAATCTGAGTGAGGATTGTTGTCGTTACAAGATGAGCGGTAGGAACGAGCAGGTAGCACTTCGCGATGAAGAAGGACACTGATCGGAGGTTGAGGGTCGAAGCTCCACCATGGATGAAGGGATCTAGATAAAGCAGATTTTGTTACTAAATTGACCATGGAATTACCTTCGCAAGGAGTATAGAGAAAGCCACATGAGGTGTGGGAGAGCGAAAAGGTAAGTATGTTCTGAACTATGACTTTGATTGCCCCAATCTGACTTTCTTTTCTCCAAGCTTAAATCGACTCAAGGCAGTCTAATTCAAAGCATACATGTGCTCACTAGAGGTTATGGGCTAAAAGGTAAGCTTCTCTTTAAGGGTAGGGGCCTCCGCAAATAGAGGAGAAGAGGCAAGGACTCTCTTTGTAGTTCCTACAATATTTAAAGAACCAAAGGAATCTCTAGCTACCACTACTAATGTGGCTATGTTTTTTTCTCAAAGGACCAGCTTGTGCCAATATTACATTGGATCAATGTTATAAAAATCGGACCGGAGATCTACTCGGTCAAGGTACTGGATTGGGTCACCGGTCGAACCAGTGAGTCACTGGTTAAATCGGTTTAAACCAGTATATATTAAAACTGGTAATTTTTATATTAAATACTTGAGATTTATAAAAAATTAAAAAAAATAAAATATTAATCATATAAATAAATATTTTTAAAACTATTTTGATAATTGAACTAATAAAAACATTAATTTATGATTTATTTTTGAAACATTTTATTAAAAAGGATAATACTATTTATGTTAAATAATATAAATTAAATAAGAGGATGTACAAATGACAGAACAATGTGGATTGTGTGTATATATAAAATCATGCACATTAGATAATCAAATGAAGCATTGGCAAGGTGGTAGTTGTGTGTGCAGATGATTGAAGGATTCCACGTTCGAGCCTTAACAACACACTTTTGCATTTTCTAACAAGGAGCGGATGGACAAGCAATCAAACCGCATTGACTCGGAGATGTCAGCACGGTTCGCTCCGGTTTATGACCAGCCCAATGATGTCACACCCGGTCTAACACCATATCTGATCTAATATCTTGACCAATCTGTTCCGGTTTTAATAACAATGCATTGGATCACCCCCTGCCTTGGTGGTCTCTAGTAAGTCTTGCTTCTCTTAACTGAATTTTGCATTTGAGAATGATTTTATGGATTAGTCACTAGAAATTTTTCACACAATAAAGTAACATGATATAGGGTAGTGATAGGTCATGGTGAAGTGTGGTCAAAGATTAGCTTATTTTGTTCTTTCCAAATGCTCCATAGCAAGAAGGCAACAAAAAAGTAATTTCTACCAGGATTGTCACCAGAGTTCTACAAAGAATTTATTTTTTCCAAGAACAATGCTTAAAGGTGGACATATTGTCTGGTCTAGGGTCCCATTGGAAGGGGGACCCAAACCAAATGGGTGTGACCTAGGGGCATAATAGCATAGCATGTTTTGTTGTTTCGACCTCAGAGTTGCAAATTGGACATAGGTTAGAGCCAATAATTTTTCTTTTGAATAGGTTGTTTTTCATTGCTATAGAGTTTGTGTAGGCTCTTCAAAGGAAAAAAAAAGTTGATTTCTAAGGAATGTTTAGATTCCATAGAGTGGTCCAAAGTTCTTGAGGTACAATGTAGGAACAAGATTGATTAGGAGGCTTACTAACTTGCATACCTTTGGCAATATGGTATCTAGTTTTAACAATATACTGTTGAGTCTCAAAAATATCATAAGGTTGTTTATGATGTTTTAAGACAACTAGATTCCCAAGTTTTAATGGTTAACAAATTTGACTTAAATTATTTATCATAGATGCATATATGCTTTAATGCTTTATCTATGATTTCAGCAAGAGTCACTATGAGCCTACATAAAAAGACTAAGTGTTGAAGCTGTCTGAAGAAGCAGAGCTCGTCTGAAAAAGAATACTTGTAATCTTGAAAGATTAAGAGAAAATCCAATTGCTAGTTGGCATTGGGACTGGACATAGCTCACAGTGGTAGTGAGTGAACCAGGATAAATTCTTTGGCTAAGTTTTCTTACCCTTATCTCTTGTCAATTCTTTTTATACTAATCAAGGGGTTAGAGTAATTAATCTGATATTTTATAAAGGCACAAAACATCTTTTAAAATCAGTTTTTACAAGCCGTCTGAAAACTTCAGACAGCCCTTTAAGAGCCTATCTGAAATCGTGTTTTTAACACCTGTTTGCGAAAAGCTTTCTAAAATATTTAGAAACACTATTCAACCCCCCTTCTAGTGTTTCCCTGTGTTCCTACAGTTGGTATCAGAGCTCTACTCAGGGTTGAAGCACCTAACAAGTGTTTGAGGACTGAAAGATCCAAATGGAAGCTTCTAACAGCAACAACAATACATCACAGAAGGAGCCTCTATCACAAGACCCCCAGCATTCAATGGAGTGGATTACCACTACTGGAGAGATCGTATGAAGTTGTTCATTGAGAGCAACAACATTGATGTTTGGGATGTGGTCACTGATGGAGACTATGTGCCTATGCAAAATGGTGTGCTTATACCTAAGACTGAATGGACCTTGGAGCAGAAGACTAGAGTCCAGATGAACGCTAAAGCCAAACTTTATCTGATATGTTCCTTGAATAAATCAGAATATGAGAAGGTCCATGGATGCACTTCTGCCAAGGAGATTTGGGATACTCTTGCAGCAGCCCATGAAGGGACTGAAACTGTCAAGCAATCCAAAATCAGCATGCTTATACATCAGTATGAGATGTTTAAGATGGAAGAAACTGAAACCATTGACCAAATGTTTGGGAGGTTTCAGACCATAACCAATGGACTCAGGTCCTTAGGAAGAACCTATGAATCTGGAGACAACAACAGGAAGATTCTAAGAAGTCTACCTAAGTCCTGGAGACCCAAAGTCACTGCCATTCAAGAGGCAAGAGATTTGAACTCTCTGAGAATGGAAGAACTGTTGGGATCTCTCAAAGTCCATGAGCTTGAGCTTGGAGAAATGACAACAACAAGAAGTCTCTGGCTCTAAACTCCAAGGCCAAACAGTCTAGGCATGGCAGCATGAAGGCTATGCAAGCTGAGGAAACTTCAGAAGCAGATGAAGATTTTGAAGATAGCTCAGAAGATGACAATGATCTTGCTCTTTTAAGCAGAAAGATCAAGAGAATGTTGCAGAACAGAGGAAAGTTCAAAAAGAAACAACATTCATCTTCCAAATAAGGTAAGACAGGTAAATAGTCTAACACTATTAAAATTATTTGCTTTGAATGTAAGCAACCAGGGCATATGAAGGTTGATTGTCCAAGACTGAAAAAAAACAACTTCAAGAAGAAGAAGTTTTTCAAAAAGAAGAAAGGTCTTATGGCAACATGGGAAGACCTTGATGAATCAACCTCAGAAGAAGAGGAAGACACTTCAGAAGAGGTAAATATGTGTCTCATGGCTAGTCTACCATCTTCAGACAGCTCTGAAGCTGAGGTATTTCCTCTTACTCTACAAGAAATGTATGATGATCTGGTGGAAAGTTCCAAGGAACTTTTCCAAGAGTATAAGAATCTATCCAAAGCCCACACAGAAATGTGTAACAAATATGAGGCACTTGAGATAGAACATATTATGCTCAAGGAAAAGATTCTTGAGACTGAAAACTGCAGTTCATAAGTTGTGTCTGAAGAGAATAAGAAACTTCAGAAGCAGGTTGTGGAACTGACAAAGATCTGGCCAAATTTGTCAAAGGAACTAAAAATCTGAATATAATGCTTGGAAATCAAAGGCATTCCATTGACAAAAGTGGACTAGGCTTTTGTGATCATAACATGTCTGAACCTCCTACTGTCTTAAATTTTTCTAAAGGCAAAAGAAGGTTACTGGGTGTTCTCACTGTGGTAAGCCTAGACACAATGTGGCTCAGTGCAAACACAAGAGAAAAACAAGGCCCAAAGCTAACAAGAAAGGACCCAAAAGAATATGGGTACCTAAAAACTTAATTATTCCTGTTGCAGATGTATTTAACAGGACAAAGGAGACCCCACAAATGGTACCTAGATAGTGGGTGCTGGCGACACATGACAGGAGAAAGGTCTTTGTTCCAAAACCTTAGACTTAGAGCTGGTGGAGTGGTCACCTTTGGTGGAAATCAGCAAGGGAAGATCACTGGAATAGGGACTGTAGGTATATCTCCTTCATCCCTTATTAAAAATGTACTCCTAGTGGAGGGACTTCAACATAATTTACTGAGCATAAGTCAATTATATGACAGTGGTTATGTGGTATCCTTTACTAAGGAAGGATGCATAGTCAAAGACTCCTTTGATCAAACCCTTTTTACTGCTAAAAGACACAGCAATGTGTACAAAATTGATCTAGAGGATCTAGCAAGTCAAAATGTAAAATGTTTCATTTATGTTGAAGATGAAAAACATATTTGGCATCAAAGACTTGGGCATGCCAGCTTGAGATTAATCTCAAGGTTAGCAAAACACAATCTTGTTAAAGGATTTCCCAAGCTTTCATACAAATCTGACATTTTATGTGAAAGCTGTCTGACATTGACTTGTTTGGTCCTATTAGAACAGAAAGTCTTAGTGGTAAGAAATATGGTTTGGTCATTGTTGATGACTATTCTAGATTTACATGGGTGTTATTCCTAAGAAGCAAGGATGAGACTTTTAGGAATTTCACAATATTCTGCAAGAAGGTACAAAATGAGAAAGGATTATGTATTTCTGTTATCAGAAGTGATCATGGTGGAGAGTTTGAGAATGCAAACTTTCAAATATTCTGTGATGAGAATGGGATCTCACACAATTTCTCTGTGGCTAGAACACCTCAATAGAATGGGGTTGTTAAGAGAAAGAACAGAAGTTTGCAAGAGATGGCAAGGACCATGCTCAACTCATGCAGCTTACCAAGATCCTTCTGGGCAGAAGCTGTTAGCACAACATGTTACCTTCAAAACAGAATATTGGTAAGACCAATTCTGAAAAAGACTTCCTATGAATTGTGGAAAGGAAGAAAACTCAGCATATCATATTTCCACACCTTTGGATGTGAATGTTTTATACTCAACACCAAGGATGATCTTGGAAAATTTGATGCAAAGTCTGATAAAGGATTTTTCATTGGATATTCTGAAACATCTAAAGCCTATAGAGTGTATAACTCTAGAACTTTAACTGTTGAAGAAACTATTCATTTTAAATTCAATGATAACAAAGAGACTGATAGGGAACTATCAGATCTAGAGGATGATTTTGCAGGAATGGAGCTGAATGACCATAGCAGCTTGAAGGATGAGCAGCTGTCTGAAGTACCTACTATTACTAAACCTCTTCAGACAAATATTGAGTCTCAGACAGAACAAACAGATTTGATACCTCCTCAGAAACCTGATTGGAGATACAAATCACATCATCCTAAAGAGAAAATCATTGGCAGCACTTCAGAAGGAGTTAAGACAAGATCAAAATTCAAGAATCTGAATTCTCTTGCTTTCCTGTCTGAAATATAGCCAAAGAACATTGATGAAGCTCTGCATGATGAAGGGTGGATCCTAGCCATGCAAGAAGAGCTGAATCAGTTTGCTAGGAGTGATGTCTGGACCCTTGTTCCTAAACCCCATGGGAAAACTATTATTGGAACCAAATGGGTGTTCAGAAACAAGCTGTCTGAAGAAGGCAAGGTAGTCAGAAACAAGGCAAGATTAGTTGCTCAAGGATACAACCAGCAAGAAGGTATTGACTTCACTGAAACCTTTGCCCCAGTGGCCAGGTTAGAAGCAATGAGAATTCTTTTATCTTATGCTGTAAATAATGGCATCAAGCTATATCAAATGGATGTTAAAAGTGCCTTCCTCAATGGTCTCATTGAAGAAGAAGTCTTTGTTAGACAACCCCTGGTTTTGAAGATATTGCTTTTCCTGAACATGTTTTTAAACTCAAAAAGGCTCTCTATGGTCTGAAACAAGCCCCAAGAGCTTGGTATGACAGATTGAGCAGTTTTCTTATCTCAAATGGTTTTGAAAGAGGAAAAGTGGATACAACTCTTTTTAGAAAACAGTCTAACAAAGATCTTATACTTGTTCAGATATATGTTGATGACATTATCTTTGGTTCAACTGACTCTTCATTATGCAAGGAGTTTTCAGAGTTAATGCAATCAGAGTTTGAAATGAGTTTAATGGGTGAACTAAAATTTTTCTTAGGACTTCAGATTAAGCAAGATTCTGACTGTATATGGATCCATCAAGAAAAATATACAAAGGAAATGCTTAAGAAGTTTAACTTACATGATTGCAAACCCATGTCAACTCCAATGTGTTAGAACCACAGGAAACACTAGAAGGGGGGTTGAATAGTGTTTTAAGCTTTTTGATAGTTTTTGGAAATCTTTAATTTAAATCATGAAGATGAGCAACGTTCAAAATAAGTCCTAAGATCAGAGATAGTTAAAACGTGCAGAAGATAAGAAAAACAGAGTTTCTTCTAACGCTTAAGATTGTTTTAAACAGAGGCTTCTCAAAGTATCTTCTGAAGATTATTACAAAGAGTATTTTCAGAACTGTTTCTGAAATACTTCAGACGACTAGAGGTTGTCTGAAGTCTGTTCCTGATTTCTGAATTGATCTCTTTCAGACTTGCTTCAGAGAATTTATTTCAGAAGTTCTTCAAGGAACATTCTTTGTAAAGCTCCAAAAGATATAAGAGCCATCTCATGTTTTATACATATGAAAGGTCATTTTATTGAAATATTTGTGTTAAGTTTATTATAGAAAATACTTTTCAAACTCCAACATAAATATGAAAACTGGAAGTAAAGAGATTAAAGAAAAAAACTTAGGCATAGAGATTTCAGACATGCTTTTAAAGAGGCTGTCTGAAGTTTTTCAGACGACTGGTAAAAACTAATTTTAAAAGATGTTTTGTGCCCTTTTTAAAATATCAGATTAACTAATCTGACCTCTTGATTTGTATAAAAAGAATTAATAAGAGATAAGGGTAAGAGAACTTAGGCAAGGAATTTATCCTGGTTCACCCACAAACCCGTGAGCTACATCCAGTCCCAGAGGCAAACCACCACTGGATTTTCCACTATCTGAATCCACAGATACAAGTATTGTTCACAGCCTCTTCAGGCCAACACAAGTGTTATTTTGTTTTCAACTGCCTCTCCAAGCAACATATGCAGTATTCTTTCTCAGTCTAGCCTCTCCAGGCTCTGCAACTCAGTATTCTTTCTTCCACCAAGCCTCTGCAGGCTCTCTGACACTTATTCAAGTGTAGAGTATTCTTTCTTCCACCAAGCCTCTCCAGGCTCTCAGACACATAAAGTGTTTTTAAGTTAAACTAAGTTTAAGTTTCCACGAAACATAAACTTAATCTTTTCCTGTACTAGAGGTTAACTGAGTACTACTCAGGATACAATGAAAGAATTCTAAGTACAAGGTTAAGACAGTGATAGAAGTGTATAAGTTTGAGTACAATCCCTGTCTCTGATAAGAGGAATAACATCCTCTGAGAATTGGCTAGGTAGATGCTGACTTTAAGCTCCAGCCTTGTTCTCCAGCCATTGGTTTCCATGGGTTACATTCTCACCCGTATCATTGGAAAAACCAAGGCATACTTGCAGCTTCAAACCATTCTTGGTTCATATGAGATTTAAGCACAGCCTGGTAGGTTGTTCAACTGAACAACTACAATTTTGACTAGCATAGTTGATTCAAGTAAGTGTGGTCAACACTGATAGGATTTTCTGATGCATCTTGATCAACTGATTGAACCATGTGAATGAGTTCAACATCTTCAAATTCTTCCTTGAGGCTATTTATATGTTCTGTTGGAGTATAGTCGTTTGAAGATGATTCATAATACCATTGAGATGTTAATGATGTGGCTCATATAGCCGTTATGTAATGGTGTCTCAAACGGTTGCTTCTTCTTTAGCAGATATGTGTTCAGACAGTCTTGTTCTGACACTTCTGTAGATGAGCTTCTTTAGAGAGATTTTCTTGATATTGTTTTGCATGTTCTCTCTCTTGATATCCTTTTTACTTTTCTTCGGATGACTTCTGTTTTTCTCTGCTTTTCTTAGGAGTGTATATGAGGAGGTATCCGTTGGATCTGTCCTCTTGCTTATTTTGTATAAGCTCCTTTTCTGTTTGCTTTCTGACACCATTTCTCCTTTCTTCTTTGAGTGAGGTGTCTTTTTAAATGGCTGTTTCTTGCAGATGATAAAGTATGTTTGAATTAAAATATGTTATTCAAACATTTCTCTTTGTTGCTTCTGCTTAGTCTCCTGAGCTTTTCTTGTGCTTTCTTTTGAATTGGTGATGATGATATTTCCGTTGTGATACCACCCTTTAGAGAAAGCATTGAATGCTTATTCAATCCATCGTGAGACACGCTTCTGGGTGTCTTCACAATTCTGACAGAGTACAACGTTGGTGCTGCTATAAAGCTGCCATCGTTGTTGCTGCAATTTCTGCATTGCAGAGATTTCCTCAGTGGTGTATGAAATTCAAAATCACCAGGAAAGGTCTCTGTATTTCTTACCATAAACGTGTTTGAAAAAGGTACGTGCAGCAGAGGTTCAGAAAAGTCTTCACAAGCTTCAGCAGAGAGTGCCACGTCATAAGTGAGACTTTAGACAGCACTGATTCTTCAGACGGGTTGAACTACTTCAGACAGCTCCAACTCTTCAGACGAGTCCTGCTTCTTCAGACAGCTTCGTTTCTTCAGAAGGCTTCTTTGCTTCAGACAGCTTCTTTTCTTCAGAATGCTTTATGTTGTCTTCATATGGTCTTCACGTCTTCAGACAACTTCTTTATCTTCAGAATGCTTTATGTTGTCTTCATATGGTCTTCACGTTTTCAGACAGCTTCTTTATCCTTGATCCTGCATTTGTTCTTCTGATCCTAATCTTCTGATTATTATTTCATCCTGAAACACAATCAACAAACCAATACCTTTCTCAGTAGAATCTGTTTATATAATCTTATTTGTTAATCATTAAAACTACAGGATGTTAAGTCTTTGAGTCAAGTTTGAATGCTCAAACTGATTAATAGACTTCACACAATGCATCCCTCTGCATCTTTAAATAAAGATGAGAAGGAAGAACCAGTGAATCAAACTTTGTATAGAGGAATGATTGGATCATTATTATATCTAACAGCAAGCAGACCTGACATAATGTTCAGTGTATGTCTGTGTGCTAGATTTCAATCTGATCCAAGGATTACTCACTACAAAGCTGTAAAAAGAATTTTCAGATATCTTAAAGGTACTACTAATCTTGGTCTGTGCTATAAGAAAAGTAAAGATTGCAGGTTAATAGGTTACTGTGATGCTGATTTTGCTGGAGACAGAATTGAAAGAAAAAGCACTAGTGGTGGATGTCATTTCTTTGGAGAAAATATGATTAGCTGGTCAAGCAAAAGGCAAAGCACAATTGCCTTATCAACAGCTGAAGCAGAATACATCTCAGCAGCCAGTTGTTGCTCACAACTATTATGGGTGAAGTATCAGTTAGAAGATTTTAACATTACTATATATGCTATACCTGTTTTGTGTGATAATACAAGTGCTATTAATTTGTCTAAAAATCCCATTCAACATTCTAGGGCTAAACATATAGAAATAAAACATCATTTCATTAGAGACTATGTTCAGAAAGGTGTTTTTGATATTCAGTTTATTGATACAGAGCATCAATGGGATGATATATTCACAAAACCTCTGACTGAAGATAGATTTAAGTTCATTAGAAATAATCTAAACATACATGCATTTTGATTATGTGTGATATGATCTGTTGAAAATGATGTGTCTGAAATTTCAGCTTGTCTGAAACAAGTGACTTGTCTGAAATTTTGGGTTGTCTGAAATCTATATGGGTGTCTGAAATCTGCCACTTGTTTGAAGTAAACAAATGACGTGGCTTTTTGAGACGGTTTAATTCCATTTATTTTGTCTCTTCCACTTCGCACGTTTTCCTATGTCTGCGCAACCAGTACATGCCATCATTACTTCATGGGTCTATAAATACAGAAGCTAGTGGGTCAGAGAATTTTACCATTCACTATTCTGTATTCACCTCTTGAGATCCTTCTTCTACAAGCAATTTTTTTTCTTAAGTTCTTCAGAAAACTCTTCAATGACACCTAAGAAATCTACTGGAAGCAACATTGTGAAGACTAAGGGTGTAGTCCTGGAGGATCTTCAATCTCTGGGAATGGACTTATTTGCTGAGTTCGATGCAGCTGGGTGGACTCTGTATTTCAACCACAACTTGACACAGTGGCATGAGCAGAGTGTGCTGGATTTCTGGGCTAATGCCAGAGGAATACCCAATCCTCAGGGTATCTACACTAGCATCAAGGGAATGTATGATTCACCTACTGCAGAAGAAGAAGAAGGTGAACCTCCCCAACATCATAATGTACCACATGCAGAAGCGTCTCAGAGACTCTGCTGGGAGCTTCCCACACAACACAATCATCACCAAGATCTTGCTGCACTTCAAGGTTCCCATTGATAGGCTATTTGATCACCTTTCACAACTTGTGTTTGGTGAATCAAACCTCAAGAGCATGGGAGTGAAGCTGACTCCAAGACCTCCCTCTCCATCCATGAAGGAGAGCATCCTCTTAGAGAAGGCAGAAAAGAGGAATACAACAATGCAGATACTGGAGAATGAACTCATGGGAGACATCAGGAGACATAAGTTCAAGCCATCAAAACCCTCTCCTTAAGCAAAATTGAAGAAGCTACCTGTGAGGAGTGCTGCTAAGGTAGCATCTGCATCTGTGCAGAATCAGGTGTCTGAACCTGTTCAGAAGGCTTCAAAAAGGCCATCTGAAATTGTGGGTCAGTTGTCTGAACCTGTACAGACTCCAGAGCCGACTTCTGAAATGGAAGGACAGGCTCAAGAGGCAGATGTGGCTGATGTTGTTGTAGCTGAGCCATTGGCTGCTTGCCCATCTGATCCTGAACTCATTCAGGTGGCAACATTGGCTACTGCTTTGGAGCAGGAGGAGCTGGAGAAGAAAGCAGAGCAAGAGAAGATTGATAGAGCTTTTGCTATTGCTTCACAATTGGCCTATGCTGAAGATGATAGGCAAGCAACCATAGCTGAGGGAGCAAAGAAAAGGAAGAGGTCAAGTGCACCTCAGAGAAGGAGGACCAAAAGCAAGCTACTTCAGACTGCTGAACCTAGAGTGACTAGAAGTATTGCTTCTCAGCTGGAAGCAGAGGATATGGCTGGGAAATACCAAAATTATGTCAAGGCACATGAGTACTTTAAGAGGAGAAGGGAAGAAAAGCAAGCACAAAGAGAGAAAGAAGAGAAGGAAGCAAAAGCAA
Organism: Sesbania bispinosa; assembly: GCA_026901365.1. NCBI lineage: Eukaryota > Viridiplantae > Streptophyta > Magnoliopsida > Fabales > Fabaceae > Sesbania > Sesbania bispinosa. The sequence goes on from QLOH01000074.1 coordinate 2,055,579, forward strand.
AGGTATCTGAGGTAACCAAGCCTCCTTACAAGAGAATCAAAGTCAGATTTGACAATGTTACACCATCACCTCCCTCCTCACCAGAAAAACAACCATCTCCACCTCCATCACAACCTTCACCACCTACACAAACAGAAAACCTACCCTCTGAACCAACAGAAAACAAACCCTCTGAACCTACCTCACCACAACCTTCAGAGAATCAACTCTCTGAACCTACATTACCTTCCCCATCAGAAAATCAACCATCTGATCCATCATCACCTCAACCAATCCAACCTTCTGAACCTTCACCTCCTCAACCTCAACCATCATCACCACCTTTACCTTCATTACCACCACCACCTACACCTTCACCACCATCATCCCTTCCACCCTTTCTACAAGAAGAGCTCTCTGCTGAAGAAGAGCAAGTCCTTGCTGAAGCTCTACAGTTGTCTCTCTTTCCTTCTGATCCCTGTTCATTGCCTAAGTTTGGCAACCTGTCTGAAGAGCTATAGTATTTCAGACCAGCACCTGCTGTATCCTTGCATCATGGCTTGATCAGAAAAACTGTTGCTGAAGTTAGAAACTAATACAGTGCTCTTTCAGGAGGATTAGAAAAGATCAGGAAGGGTGTTGTCCCTCCTGCACATACTTGGGCTCCCATCAATCCATTCTCAGATGATTCCCTCAGGCTGAATAGTGATGAATGGAGTTTTGTGAGGTAGCTGAACACTGAGTCTGAGCTATTTTAGAGGGATCTTGCACAAGGGAGTTGGGATGAGAGGCTACAGGCCTCCTAGAACTTGTTCAATCAGGCCAACCACTAAAATCTTGGTGAAACCTGATAGAATAGTTCCTAGGTATCCCTTAAAGGAAGGTCAGGGTGAGAAATTCAAAGGAGCTAAAGTTTATTCTGTATCTGCACCTCTGTCTGAAATGATGAGTCCATCAGAGTGGGAATCTTTACCAGAGTTCATCAGAAACCAAGGAGGAGGCTTGGATCAACTACTTCAAGATTGGATGTGGTCCTCTTACTGGAAGATCAGAGAAGATGTTGGATCTTCTTCGGGATCAACTGGTCCTGATGCTGATTCTGAAGTTGGACTTGGAAAGTCAACCAATGTCCAATATCACTATTTGAGAGATCACTTTCCCCCACCTGCTGACTCTTTTAATGAAGACTGGGTAGTACTGAACCCCATTGGCACCTTCTTTTGCCCTGTGTTCAAGCCATCTGAATACAGATTGAAGCCAGGCTTTGGAGTGCTTAGATTTGTTTGCCCCTACATCCAATTGATTTTGTATGAATCTGAGAAAGACTTGTCTGAGGAAAATCTGAAGCTGAAGACCAAAGTTAAGAAACTTGAAAAGAAGTATGTTGAACAAGAGAAGAAGACTAAGCATCTAATTGCTAAACAAGAGCAGATTCTTCAAGAACAACAGCTTATCAGATCTGGTCAGCAAGAATTGAAAACCTCAGTGGAAGCAGCAATAGACAAGGCCAAGGAAGACTTGATTTCCTTTCTGACTGAGGCCTTGCTGAAGAAGAAGGATTAAACTGTTAATTTATCCATTTTCTTTGCTTATTTTCATGTTTGTGACAAGTGTCTGATTGTCTATTTCTTTATCTGAACATTCATTAAATACAATCAGTGGCTTATCTCATATTTTAAGTTGATTATTTGTGCTCTGATATATATGTTTTATCTGAATATATTGCTCTGTTACTGTTTTGCTCTGATATTCCCTTTTGATTGATGACAAAAGGGGGAGTATTAAAACTAACCAAATCTGAAGTGGTTACAGGACTCAGGGGGAGTACATTACAGGACTCAGGGGGAGTACATATGTTTTCTGAGAAATTTGAGCAAATGAGTAAAATATACCTTAAACAGAACCTGTTAAAGGATATTTCTATCTCAGGGGGAGATTTCTTATTCTCAAAAACTGATTACAAATTTGTATATTTTAACCAAATTTGTCATCATTAAAAAAGGGGAGAATGTTGAGTCTCAAAAATATCATAAGGTTGTTTATGATGTTTTAAGACAACTAGATTCCCAACTTTTAATGGTTAACAAATTTGACTTAAATTATTTATCATAGATACATATATGCTTTAATGTTTTATCTATGATTTCAGCAAGAGTCACTATGAGCCTACATAAAAAGACTAAGTGTTAAAGTTGTCTGAAGAAGCAGAACTCGTCTGAAGAGTTGAAGCTGTCTGAAGTAGCTCAACCCGTCTGAAGTATCAGTGTCGTCTGAAGTCTCATTAATGACGTGAGACCCTTTGCTGAAGTTTGTGAAGACTTTTCTGAACCTCTGCTGCACGTACCTTTTCAAACACGTTTATAGCAAGGAACACAGAGACCTTTCCTGGAGTTTTTGAATTTCATACACCATTGAGGAAATCTCTGCAACGCAGCCTCTGCAGCAACATTTGTAGCAGCTTTATGGCAGGAGCAACCTTGTATCGTGTCAGAAATATCAGAGCTCTCATAAGCATGTCTCACAACGGATTAATTAGCATTTAATGCTATCTCCAAACGGTGGTATTTTAACGGATTGAAGATTGGGTATAAATACCCCCTCCTTTGAAGACCATCAAGACAGAAGAATTTTGTGAAAAAGAACTAAAAACTCTGCAAGTTTTTCGCTGCAACAACTCTGATAATATTTATCTTTGTACATATATTGTAATATTCTGAGCATACCTCAGTTTTTCTGTACATTTGTAATTGTTTAAGCTTCAAGACTGATATAGTTTGTAAGCTTAAGCATTTTATCTTCTCTGTATTTGTTTGTTGAGCCTGGAGAGGCTTGTCTGAAAAAGAATACTTGTTTGTTTGAGCCTGGAGAGGCTTGTCTGTAAAAGAATACTTGGTTGTAGAGCCTGAAGAGGCTTGACTGTAAAAGAATACTTGTAATCTTGAAAGATTAAGAGAAAATCCAATTGCTAGTTGGCATTGGGACTGGACGTAGCTCACAGTGGTAGTGAGTGAACCAGGATAAATTCCTTGGCTAAGTTTTCTTACCCTTATCTCTTGTCAATTCTTTTTATACTAATCAAGGGGTTAGAGTAATTAATCTGATATTTTATAAAGGCACAAAACATCTTTTAAAATCAGTTTTTACAAGCCGTCTGAAAACTTCAGACAGCCCTTTAAGAGCCTGTCTGAAATCGTGTTTTTAACACCTGTGTGCGAAAAGCTTTCTAAAATATTTAGAAACACTATTCAACCCCCCCTTCTAGTGTTTCCCTGTGTTCCTACATATACTCCTCAACAACCCCTATTAAATAACCATAGGTAAAATCTATTTTTCTTGTGAAAGATAATAAAATAAAGCAAATATATATATATATATATGAATTCATGTAAGGAGTTTTTACCTATCATTTTTAGTGATTAGAAGTATTTCGTTGGTAACATTAAACCTGAAGGAGTTTACATGTATTATTATCATCATATAAAAGCAATATTCATTAATTACTGAATATAGAATTAATGGTGAGATCAAATTTGCATGATTGAAAAAATGGGGGACCAAAATCGTGAAATCAACAAAACAAGGGACCAAAATTGGGGAAAATTACTAGGGGGACCAAATTCACGAACTCAACAATATAGAGGGACTAAAATTACGAATAAAAAATACTAGGGGGACTAAAATTGCGAAATCATCAAAATAAGGGACCAAAAATACATTTAAACCTATAAAATAAAAAGGAGTGATGTGAATACTGAATAGCAAAAATGGGTGGTGTGAATAGTAATCCTATAAAATTATTGTCTTAATTGTACTTTCAGTCCCCCTACTTTGCTAATTACACGAAAAAGGTCCCCCTAAATTTTTTTTGTGATTTCAGTCTTCCTAGTTTACCACATTATGCAAAATTAGTCCTACAGTTAAATCACTAACAAAGCTGCTGACGTCATATGCCGATGTGGTGAATCAGAGTCCACTTGGACAATTAATTTTAGGGTTTAGGAGACGAAAGGAATCGAAGTTTATAGGGAAATTGCATGTCAATCTTTAGCAAGTGAGACTTTAACCATATTACATAAGTTTTTTATCACTTCATTTCACCTAATTTTGCTTCTCAATGTCGGTAACCACATTGCAGGGGTAAAAATTGCAGAGAGATTTATCCTTATCAAAAGTAAGGGGTGTAACATCCCAAATTTTATAAATCAATTATAAATGAGACTTGGAGTAGAAAAGGGTTTTGTAAAAGAAACTAGGTGAAAAGGGGGTCAAAACTGTATTGGAGGGTATAACACTGCCCCTTGCTCGCTCAAGCGAGAAATAGCTCACTTGAGCGAGGAGGAATGGAGAATTGGGAGTTCCATTATGTGGTAATTTCGCTCAAGTGAGACCTCTCTCGCTTGGGCGGAAATATCAGTCAAAATGGGTAAATTTTGTACTAATATTTTTTCTTGAGCAAGCGAAATAGACGTAGAAATTGGGGTTTCTCTGGACATTTTTCGCTTAAGCTAGGAAGGCTTGAGCTCCTCGCTCAAGCGAGAAATGTAACATCCTAAATTTTATTAAGTAAAATTAAATTAAATTAAATTAATAAAGTAGAAGAAATAAATAAATAAATAAATAATAGTATTAATATTATTAGTAGTTCTATCCATAAAGCTATTTCAAATTTAAAAGAGGATAAGGGGGTTGGGAATGGGCCCAAGCCCAATTAGGCATTTTAGTAAGGAGGGGTTATCAGTTCACCCTAATCCTTATTTTTCAAATCGTCAGAGAGCGAAAAGCTAAGGAGGGGAGAAACGACGTCTCAAGAGGAGGTTGCTGGAGAGTAATCATCAAGAACTAAGAAAGAGCCCTTCTTGTTGTTCGATCTTCACCTTTAAGGTACAGTGGGGGAAGGGGTGCTGCTTGTATGTGCATGTGGGGGTGATTGGGTAGCTCTAAGACTTTAAATTCGATTAGATATATGTATATGTTGAGTATGGTATGATGAAAATTGTTGATTGATGACTGATTTTATGAATCTTGATGAATTCTTGAATGAAATTGAAGAGGATAGCGAAAATAGTGAAAGGGGTAAATAAGGGTTTGATGATTTGGGGTTTTGATGGATTAACTGTATAATCTGTGTAAAGATTGGTGTTTTTACTGAGTTTAGTTGATATAAACGTATATGATTGATGTTTTAACAAAAAAGATTGATTAAAGGTTGAATAAAGAGGTTTAGAAGTGGTAGAAGTCTCGCAAAACTGTCATCTGCGTCACGGGTAATCGATTACAGAAGTCTGTAATCGATTACCAGGGCTTTCTGGGCAGCCTGGAGTGCTGTTTGCTTGCAGGTAATCGATTACAAAGATGTTGTAATCGATTACCAGGGTGTTTGTTCGCAGGTAATCGATTACAGAGATGCTGTAATCGATTACCAGAGTGTTTGCTTGTGGGTAATCGATTATAGAGGGTTTGTAATCGATTACCAGAGGCTTTGCTTGCAAGTAATCGATTACAGGAGACTTGTAATCGACTACCAGTGAGGAATTGAGACCCTTGTGCTGTGAGTGATTGTTTATATTGATTTTGAGGTGTTGTATGATGATAACGATGATGTATTGATGTATTGAGTATATGATGATGATGTATGAGATGTGTGATGATGCCATGTTGATGTAATGAGCCTAAGAGGTATGAGATGATTGATGATTATATATTGATGCATTGAGCATGCGATGTGTGTCATGATTATGATGATGATGATTGATGATGCTTATGATGAATTATGATGAGGATGATTGACGATGATTTTGTGATGATGATAATGATGATGATGATGATGATGTATTTAACCTTATGATGTTGACTATACCTTGAGCATATGAGATTTGGTACCTGAGATGCACGAGCCTAGAGTGGGGTGAAGTGCAACTCAGGGAGGTGAAATGCGTGGACCCATTAGAGGGGGTGCAAAGACCATGATGGGAGACATTCTTTCATAAGCCTAGAGTGGGGTGATGTGCAACTTACCGGCCTGTGTGGTGTTTAACGGTAGGGCTTAACACGTGGGGCGGATGTCTCTGTACAAGCCTAGAGTGGGGCGATGTACAACTTATCGGCCTGTGTGGTGTTTAACAGTAGGGCTATCATCGGCAACAACTAGGGGGATTGATGAGGTGCGCCCATTGTGCGGAGTTCCGAGTCATGACCCTTGGGATGAGGTTGATGATGTTTTGGTGTACATGATGATAGATGAACATGCATTGTATTTAATGATGATGTTGAATTACATTATGATGTTATGAGTATTATTTTTGATATGAATAGTATCTGTTGAGTGTAGAGAATGTGCTTTGATGATTTGTAAAGTGTGATTTATATAACTGTGATAAGGTAATTTATTTGATGATAAAGGGATGTAAGATGATATGAGTATGTGATTACTTGATGATAAGGATGACTATAGGTGGGTGAGGATAGGGTAGCCTCTTATGTGCATGTATGAGTTGGTATTCTTTTCCTCACCGTTACATTGTGGTTAATTTTACATGTGATAATGATGACACGACTGGTGTCGAGTATTGATTGAAGGGAGTGTCGCTCTGATACTTGTGACATCAGGGTATATTATTGGGGTTTTACCTTATGTTTCTAATTAGGAAGAGATTTTGTAAACTGTTTTAAGTGCCTTACATGGCCAGTAGGATATTTTGATGTTGATACTTGAGATTCCGCTGCTTTAAGTATTTTGAAAATAGTTTACTTCTATTTCTATTTTATATGAGTTGACTTTGAAATGAATGACATTTTAAACAATGAGAAATGTGAACATTTTTATCCGTTGTGGGACACTGCTTTTCCTATATTTTAATTTATTGATTGTATAAGAGTTGGGGGTAGAAGGGTGTCACATTAAGTGGTATCAGAGCAGGTCGGTTCACCGGCCTTGAGTTATGAGTTTATTGTGCTTCTGTGGTGCTAAAGTGTTATGTGATTGAGTGAATTGTGCTGTTTGTTTTTATTGAATTATTTGTGTGACTTATTTACTTTTCTGTGAATTAGAAGAGTAATGGCTGGGGGTAGGAATGATCGAGCAATGGCCGAAGCCTTAATGGCTATGACACAGGCTGTTGGCAACCTAAACCAACATCACGAGGTGGATTGGCTTGCACGGTTCCAGAGGAACCATCCACCTACTTTTCGTGGGGGTTATGACCCTGACGGTGCTGCTGACTGGATATTCGAGATCGAGAAGATCTTTAGAGCGATGGACTGGCCGACGGTACAAAAGGTGACATTGGCTGCATTCATGTTATCAGGGGATGCCAGATTCTGGTGGCAGAGCACTTATCAGATGATGATCGATGAGGGCACCGCGTTGAGCTGGGATAACTTCAAGAGGGTGTTCCTTGAGAAGTACTTTCCTCACGATGTCTATAACAAGAAGCAAATCGAGTTTCTTGAGTTAAAGCAAGGGGATGGAACCGTGGCAGACTACGTATCCAAGTTTGAAGCGCTAGTACGATTTTGTCCTACTTATGAGGGAGCTGCTAATGAAGAGTCAAAGTGTGTAAAGTTTCTCAGCGGTCTTCGTCCAGAGATCAAGCAAGTGTTCAACTACCAAGGGATGACACGTTTTCACGAGCTGGTGAACAAATGCAGAATTTATGATGAAGACAGCAGGGCTAGAGCGGCGCATTACAAGAGTGGAGGGCCTTTGAGAAGTCAGAACAAGTTCCAATCAACTAACAAGGGCAAACCGTATTCTCGTGCAACAGGAAGCTCCAAGTTTGGAGGTGGCAGTGAGGGTACAGTGCAGAAGAAGAGTTACGCTCCGGCAGCTAGTCAAGCGTCCAAGGGTGGAAGCGTGGGTTCTACTGCTCCCAATACTTGTTTCAGATGCGGAAAGGAGGGACATAAAGCAAACCAATGTGAAGATACAGAAATCACCTGTTACATCTGTAAAGAGAAAGGACACATTTCCTGTGATTGTCCCGAAAAGAAGAAGCAAGGAACTGCAACGACAAGTGGAGGTTCTAGTGGAAGTGCCAATAAACCTCAAACTACTAGGAGGGTCTTTGCCTTGAGTGGTACTGAAGCTGCTCAATCCGAAGATTTGATCCAAGGTACTGGTTTCATTGCGGGTAATCCTTTAGTTGTTTTATTTGATTCTGGTGCGACTCACTCTTTCATATCACATGCTTGCGTGTCTAAGTTAAAATTGCCTGTTTCTTGTTTGCCTTTTGTATTGAGTGTGGAAACACCGGCTAGTGGGTCAGTTTCTACTTCTGATGCATGCCTAAACTGTTCTATTCTTGTTAATGGTAGAGAATTCCTAGTTGATTTGATCTGTTTGCCTCTAAGTCAACTAGATATTATTCTTGGTATGGACTGGTTATCTTCCAATCAAGTCCTTTTAAATTGTGCTGATAAATATGTTGTGTTTGGTCACCCTGTTGAGAGTAAGAATAAGGACCTTTTGACTGCCAACCAAGTAAAGGCGTCTCTGAGGGAAGATGCCCAGGTTTACATGTTACTAGCTTCTTTGAAATCTGAGAGTAGTGCTATTGTTAGTGAGATACTTGTAGTGTGTGAATATCCTGAGGTGTTTGCTGATAATGTGTCTAGTCTACCACCCGAGAGAGAGAGATAGAGTTTTCTATAGATTTAGTATCGGGTACGGGACCGATTTCAACTACACCTTATAGGATGTCACCCATAGTATTAGCAGAGCTTAAGAAACAATTAGAAGACTTGTTAGAGAAGAAGTTTGTGAGGCCTAGTGTATCACCCTGGGGAGCGCCTGTGTTGTTAGTAAAGAAGAAGGATAGTAGCATGAGGTTATGTACAGATTACCGCCAGTTGAACAAGGTAACCATTAAGAATAAATATCCTTTGCCTAGGATAGATGATTTAATGGATCAGCTAGTAGGGGCGAGTGTGTTTAGCAAGATCGATCTTAGGTCAGGCTATCATCAGATTAGAGTTAAGGAAAAGGATATACCTAAGACTGCTTTTAGAACTAGATATGGACATTATGAGTATCTGGTAATGCCTTTTGGTGTGACTAATGCTCCTGCAATTTTTATGGATTACATGAACATGATTTTTCACCCTTACTTGGATAAATTCGTAGTTGTCTTCATAGATGATATACTAATTTATTCCAAAACTAAGGAGGAGCATGAGGAACATTTAAAGGTAGTGCTTCAGATTCTTAAGGATAAACAGCTATATGCTAAGATGTCCAAATGTGAGTTCTGGTTAGAAGAAGTGAGTTTCTTAGGTCATGTGATTTCTAAAGGGGGTATAGGTGTTGATCCTTCTAAGGTAGAGGTCGTGCTTAAGTGGGAGGCTCCTAAGCCAGTGAGCGAGATTAGAAGTTTCCTTGGGTTGGCTGGGTACTATGAGATTCATAGAGGGGTTTTCTAAGTTAGCTTTGCCTTTGACTGAGTTAACTAGGAAGGGAGTTGCCTTTGTGTGGAATAGTAAATACGAGTCTAGCTTCCAAACCCTTAAGGATAAGTTGACTAGTGCACCGGTGTTAGTGTTGCCTGATCTTAGTAAATCCTTTGTAGTGTACTGCAATGCCTCTAAGATGGGTTTAGGTGGAATGTTAATGCAAGAGGGTAAAGTAGTAGCATATACTTTTAGGCAATTGAAAATCCATGAGAGAAACTACCCTACCCATGATCTTGAGTTAGCGGTTGTAGTGTTTCTGTTGAAAATGTGGAGGCATTACTTATATGGTTCCAAATTTGAGGTTTTTAGTGACCATAAGAGCCTTAGATATTTGTTTGATCAGAAGGAGTTGAACATGAGACAAAGGAGGTGGTTAGAATTTCTAAAGGACTATGATTTTGAGTTGAGTTACCATCCTGGTAAGGCTAATGTGCAACTTACCGGCTTGTGTGGTGTTTAACGGTAGGGCTTAACATGTGGGGCGGATGTCTCTGTACAAGCCTAGAGTGGGGCGATGTACAACTTACCGGCCTGTGTGGTGTTTAACAGTAGGGCTATCATCGGTAACAACTAGGGAGATTAATGAGGTGCGCCCATTGTGCGGAGTTCCGAGTCATGACCCTTGGGATGAGGTTGATGATGTTTTGGTGTACATGATGATAGATGAACATGCATTGTATTTAATGATGATGTTGAATTACATTATGATGTTATGAGTATTATTTTTTATATGAATAGTATCTGTTGAGTGTAGAGAATGTGCTTTGATGATTTGTAAAGTGTGAATTATATAACTATGATGAGGTAATTTATTTGATGATAAAGGGATGTAAGATGATATGAGTATGTGATTACTTGATGATAAGGATGACTATAGGTGGGTGAGGATAGGGTAGCCTCTTATGTGCATGTATGAGTTGGTATTCTTTTCCTCACCGTTACATTGTGGTTAATTTTACATGTGATAATGATGACACGACTGGTGTCGAGTATTGATTGAAGGGAGTGTCGCTCTGATACTTGTGACATCAGGGTATATTATTGGGGTTTTACCTTATGTTTCTAATTAGGAAGAGATTTTGTAAACTGTTTTAAGTGCCTTACATGGCCAGTAGGATATTTTGATGTTGATACTTGAGATTTCGTTGCTTTAAGTATTTTGAAAACAGCTGACTTCTATTTCTATTTTATATGAGTTGACTTTGAAATGAATGACGTTTTAAACGATGAGAAATGTGAACCTTTTTACCCGTTGTGGGACACTGTTTTTCCTATATTTTAATTTATTGATTGTATAAGAGTTGGGGGTAGAAGGGTGTCACAAGAAACATGTTCTCGATCAAGCGAGGAGGTCTCGCTTAAGCGTGAATAATCTAGAGAGTTGCTTTTTCTTGCTCGCTCAAGCGAGAGAATGGGTGAAATTAGTTTTTAAAAACATTAATTAGGGCTCCAGTCCTCATTTCACTAATTCTCCTCACCATGGAATAAATACATGTTCTTGCTTCATGTTCACTTCAAGGAAAGACTATTCATGTAACATGTTATCAAGTAACTCAAAGTTCAAGAAATTCATGTTAGGTTTAAGCCATCACGAGTCTAGGACCATCATGTTAATGTCAAGACTAGGCTTCGAGCGTCACGTAACGGCGGTGACTTTATGTCCCCAAGGGAGATATCCCTTGTAGTCTGAGCTCAGGTCTAGTTGCAGGAAAGTGATAAGACCCCTACTGTTGGGTTAGCAATTCATGTTAAATCAAGTTTCCAGTTATCAGTGTTTATGTGATGCAATTTTTATTTTCAGTGGTATGTTTGTATTATTTCACCTCATTCACTTATACCCTATACATGCATGCTTAGCTTTGCTCATTGAGGCATTAGTCTTACCCCATGTTTGTGGGTTACATTTTAGATTCCCATGATCATGCCCAGGCTGGCCATTGAGGGCCAAGGAGCTGTTATAGTTATGGATGCATTTGGCTTATGGAGCTGTAATTTATTTAGTTGTATTTTGTTGAACTTGGTCATGTATATTCTTCTGATGGATATGTAGTTGGCAAAGTCTCAAGAAGGGAGGTTGAATTGAGACGTGTCTAAGCCTATAAAAAAATGAAGCTCGTTTTCTAACTTCTGTTCTCAAGTGTTTTTCACTTGGATGTCAGATAGTTAGTCTCGGACAGAAGCAAAATGGTTCTGACTATATATTAATTCTATTGAATTGGTTTTGCTTCTGACCTTGTTTAGCCTGATTCAAATATGATTCTGAGTTAAAAAATGTGTCTTGAACTTTCGTTGCAAACTTAGAAGCAGTTTCAAATTGATAAGCGTAGACACAAAACTATAAAGCTTAAGGGTCAGATGAAGATAACTCAGTAAATGCAAATACCTGAATTTTGAATCTCTTTTGTGACAAGATAATTTTATAAGCAAATGCTTATTTCATATTGAGAGATTATAAGAATATAAATCTTGTTTAAATGTGCTTCTGATTTACTAACTGTTTTCAAAATGGATTAATTCAGTTTCTAAGTTTTATTTCAAAGAACAATATTTAGTGTAAAACTCAGAAGCAGTGCAAAACAGAAACTTAAAATAATAGAGAGATGGTCAGAAGAGTATGACACAACAAGATTTATACTGGTTCTCACTCTTATCAACAAGAGCTACATCCAGTCCCCACCTAAGTGAGATTTTCCACTATCTTCTTCAAAGTTACAAGTGTTCTCCTCGTAGTGCCTCTTCAGTCTCCTAAGTATTTTCCTTGCAGGGCCTCTCCAGGCTCTTAAGTAGTCTTGTACAGGCCTCTCCAAGCTTTTGAAGTTGGCTGATTGTCTCTAGAAGGGGGGTTGAATAGAGACTCTTTAGAATTTTGTTCCTGGAACTTCCACACTTAAACTGACAGTTGAGATGTGATCTCAAGTCTGATGACTTGGAGTCTCAGTTAAGATGAATGACAGGCAGTTTCAGTTTCAATCAATTTGATCAAGTATAAGTTATATAAATCTATCAAATCTGATTCAATTTAGTACAATTCAATTAATTGATTAATCACAGATGTTGAGATGAGCTAAGAACAATGTAAAATGAAGAGATAGGGAAGAGAGATTGCACAGTGATCTTATCCTGGTTCACCCACACCTTGGGCTACGTCCAGTCCTCACAACCCGTGAGATTTCCACTATTGACAGCCTGTCAATTACAAGCATTCTTACAGCCTCTTCAGGACGTCTCTCACACCAAGCCTAGGCACTCCTATCTTGGCTGAGCCCCAAGTATTCTTACAGCCTCTTCAAGACGCACACACTCACTCTGAGACTAGGCTTCTTCCTATCTCAGATGAGACAGATTACAATGATTGGTGGGTTAAGATGGGTCTAGCTTACAATCATACAAAGTATGGATGTGCGGTGATCTTAGCTAGAGTGTATCTCTTCTATATGGATAGGAATATCACAAACTAAGAAGAGAGAATACAATGAGACTACAAGAGTTCTCAAGTTGAGATCAAAACTGTAGGTGATAGACTTGAGATGTGAACTTGAGATATGAGATGAGATGTAGTGGATGTTCAATAATCAGCGTAGTCTCTCATATTGCTTTACTGTAGCTTTCAGCCTTTTATTCCAAGATAAACTAGCCGTTATTTGTCAGTTAAGAGCCGTTGGAACTAGCTGTAGGGGAGAGAAATCTGTTGGACAGGAGGTCAGCTTACTTTTCAGGTCTGATGTCATTGAGTCAGCGCACAGTGTACTTTGCTTTGTCCTTGTGTTGACTTTATGTCTTATTTACTCAAGTTGTACTTGAGTCTTAACTTTAGTTTTGCGTCTGGCTCTCATCTCTTGTATCTGAACTTGGATCTCATCTCTTGCGTCTGTTCATGAGCTTGCTTCTCAAGCTGATATGGAGTCTCTCCTTCAGATGACAGTTACTAGATCTGACCTCTTGTATACTTAGGATCTGAGTCTCATCTATTTTTTACTTCTGGGTACATGATGATCAAACTATTTTCTGACACATCTTTTCTTTGCATGAGATGACCCTTTGTGCTTGAGCTTGCGTCTGATCTTGAGACAGCGTCTCAAGCTGTTCTTGAATCTCTTCCTTGCTTATTGTTAAAGCTTCAATCCTTGCTCCTTGGTATTTCATATTTCTGAATTTTATGTTTTGTATCTCAAAGATCTTCTTTGAGCATCAAATACTTGGTTAAAATATGCAAAACAAAATCTAGAAAACTCTGCCACATGCTTGAGCACACAGTTAGTAATAACAGGATGCATCTCATTCATTTAAGCACATTTTTAAACTTTAGTGGTTTGGCACATTAAAAACCTTTAGGAGTGAGTTTGTCTTAACAACTTCTTCACTCAACACCACAGCTTAGAACACCTTCTGACTTGGTGGAGGAGTTACAATAGAAATGGAAGAAGATAATTTTTCTTAACTTGAGGTTTTAAGCACATAAAACGTGAATCAACAGTTGCATCCTCAAATTAAGTTACAAGTGACTAATACAAATGATATACCTATTGATAAAACTCAAAGAGTTGATAAACAGTGAAGAATGTGTGGGGTAGAAGCAAGATTAATATAATAAAACGTGAAAAACGATTTTGCGGCGTCTCTGTTGTGACGCCCTTCTACCCCAACTCTTATATAATCAACGAAGCAGAAGACTTAGGAAAATAACGAATCACATTGGGTAAAAAGGTTCACATTTCAACTCAATTAAAACCTCAATTCTTTTCAAAGTCAACTTATTCAAAAATAGAAGTTGGAGCCAAAAGGTTTTCAAAGTAAATAAAATATTGCTACCTCAAAAGTTAACAGTAAAACATCATTCTTAGCCTTATAAGACACTTAAAACCGTTTACACAATCTCTCCAAAATAGAAATATAAAATAAAACTCCCACTACTAAGCCCTGATGTCACATGTATCAGAACGACACCCATCAACTCAATACTCGGCACCTGAGGTGCCAACGTCATCACCTGTAAATAATAACCACAGATAGAAACTGTGAGGAAAAGAACACCATTCATACATACACATAGGAGACTACTCTATCCTCACCCTCATGTAAGCAACATCATCATATAACTTATTCTAATATCAAATGTAAAACATAATCATCATCATATACACCAACAACATCATCAATATCACCAAAATCATCATAATCCCCATTATCATCACAATCATCATTATCATCATTATCATCATATCATCATACTCATCTTATTATCAATATCATCATACTCATCATATTCATCATAATCATCATACTCATTATATTCATCATAATCATCATATCATCAATATCATCATACTCATCACAATCATCAATATCATCATATTCATCATAATCATCATATCATCATCACCATCATGCACCTCCCTGAGTTGTACTTCACCCACTATAGGCTTGTACACCTCAGGTACCATATTCAATTTCACAATCAATACTCACCTCCCTGAGTTACACTCAGGTACCATAATCACCAACACAATCAATACTCACCTCCTTGAGTTACACTCAGGTACCATAATCACCAACACAATCAATACTCACCTCCCTGAGTTACACTCAGGTACCATAATCACCAACATAATCAATACTCACCTCCCTAAGTTACACTCAGGTACCATAATCACCAACACAATCAATACTCACCTCCCTGAGTTACACTCAGGTACCATAATCACCAACATAATCAATACTCACCTCCCTGAGTTACACTCAGGTACAACATTCACCTCCCTGAGCTACACTTCACCCCTTATTGGGCTTGTGTATCCCAAGTACAATCACCTCCCTGAGTTACACCCCACCCCTCACTGGGCTTGTGTATCTCAAGTACAATCACCTCCCTGAGTTACACCCCCACCCCTCACTGGGCTTATGTATCTCAGGTACAATCACCTCCCTGAGTTACACCCCACCCCTCACTGGGCTTGTGTATCTCAGGTACAACATCATATATATACTCAAGCATCATTTACAACATAAGGTTAATTAAATCATCATCACCATTATCACCTCCCCGAGTTATACTCAGGTACACTATTCACCTCCCCAAGTTATACTCAGGTACAACACCAACATCATCATCATCAATCATTCTCATCATGGTTCATCATAAATATCACCACTCATCATCATCATCAATCATTATAATTAACACCATTCATCATCATCCAAAATCATCATAATTATCACCAAATATCATTATCATCATAATAACACCAATCATCATTAGTCACGTTGCATATTATGCACACCAAAACATCATCAATCACATGGTATATTCACCAATCATTATGCACATCCAATCATCATCAATCACATTGCATATTCACTGATCATTATGCACACCAAATCATCATCAACATCGTTAATGCCATCATCATGATCATAACACTCATCGTATGCTCATTGCATCAATATATCATCATTATCACAACACACATTATATGCTCAATGCATCAATATATAATCATTATACACCTCATACCTCATACACTCAATACATCAATATATCATCATCACACATCTTATACCTCATCATCATACACTCAATACATCAATACATCATCGTTATCAACATACATCATAATAGTATAAACATTTATCATCAAAGGAGATATTCATATCATCACACTCACATCACAGTCAATGTATAACTATCATCAACACAAGGGTCATAAATCCACTCTGGTAATCGATTACAAGCCTCATGTAATCGATTGTCTGCAAGCAAAACCTCTGGTAATCGATTACATAATCGATTACCAGCAAACAAACTCTCTGGTAATCGATTACACACCCTCTGTAATCGATTACCTGCAAGCTAACACCCTGGTAACCGATTACAAACCCTCTGTAATCGATTACCAGCAAGCCAAATGCACTCCAGGCTCCCCAGAAGGGTATTCATCCAATTTAATTTCATCAATTAAAACCCCAAATATACAGCTACAGTGCGAACTAAATATCTCCCAACCTAGACTTCTTATCGAAGATCCAACCGTTCAGAATGAAGAATAAGATGTCCCGGACCAGCTGTCAAATTTTCAGCTCGATCCAATGGTGAACGAATCAGCAGTCTCTATTTTACAGTCGCTGCTCTGTGTAAAAACGGGAATGACTTTTCTCTACCCTCTTCTTCAATCCCTACTCAAATCCTCAAGTTCCTAATTCCATTAAACTCGTTTTTACCGATTAAATTCATTGAAATCCTCAATCATCCCTACGAATTACAATAAATTTAACATCTAATCAATTATGGTTCCTCATCTCTAAAACCTTATTTAACCCTTTTTCGCTATCCTTGCTACCATCACCCAATTCATCAGGGTCATCACATGCATACATCAAATCAAACACATTCCAAACACATAACACATGATTCACAGATAAGTTCTCAAATTTATAATTCTTATAGGGTCTTATGGTTGCCCTCACTACCCAAGCACTCCCACATGCACATATAAGCAGCACCCTTTCCCCCACCGTACCTTGAAGTGAAGATCGAACAGCAAGAAAGACTCTTTCTTGATTCTTGATGATCACTCTGCAGCAACCTCCTCTTAAGACTTGGTTTCTCCCCTCCTTAGCGTTTCACTCTCTGACGATTATACGAATAAGGATTAGGGTGAACTGATAACCCCTCCTTAGTAGAATGCCTAATTGGGCTTGGGCCCACTCTCAACCCCCTTATCTTCTTTTTTTTAAAATGAAGTAGCTTTATGGATAAAACTAATAATAATATTAATCTTATTATTTATTCATCTATTTAATTAATTATATCCTTTACTTATTTAATTTAATTAATATTTTACTTAATAAAATTTAGGATGTTACATCTGTTCTTTTGTGCGCGGTCTCTCACTTGCTTATGAGTTCCCCTTGGCTATTTATAGAGTCATTCTTGAAACTAGCCGTTTATAGTTGTTGGATTCTCCCAACAACTCTTTGTACTTGTGTCAGGAACTTTGACCATGTCAGCATATTGTACTTGCTTCTGCAAAATGCTTCTGCGTCTGACTTCTTGCATCCGCGTCTGCCATGGATTTGGGTCTGACTTGAGATTATGCTTCTGACTTCTGTTTCTGACTTTATGCTTCTAGCATTTTGAGCATATGTTTCTATTATAGATCTTGAGGCTTCAACTCTTATTTCTGAGTTATAACTTTGTCTTCATCATTTGAGTTTTGAGTAAGACTTGCGTCTTTCTGCATTTGACTCTAAGATCTTCATTTGATGCTTGATGAAGGATGATTTTAAGCCTTCTTAAATTTGCATTTTAGTCAGATTCTAAAACTGCACACTCAAGTAAAGAGGTCAGATGCAAACATAACTCTGATTCAAACTTAGAATTTTTACTTGGTTAGACGGTTTTGCCAATTATTAAAACCTTATGCATCTGAGGGTTTGTCTTAACAGAATATACAATACATGTGTTGCCCGTGTAGGGAGTTTATTTTGTCATGACACATATATTATAACTAGTGAAATTGCCCGTGCAATGCACGGGCCAACTAAAATTGATTTGTGGCTACTAATTAAAATTAATTTGAGATGTAAGGTAAAAGCTATAACAAAAGGCAGTGCAGTAGTAGTATATATTACTATTAAGTTTAGAAATTTGACCTTAAGGTTAATCAATGTGGTCCAAACCTGCACCCTAAAATCTCTTGTTTGATGTAAATCAACACAATTTATTATATTACCACATCTTAATTTTAGTATCAATCTCAAAAAATATATTTGTACTCATGTGTATAAAAATATATTATTTACAATTTTAATGTAAATAACATATTAGGAAAATACACAATAAATTTGCTGTAAATCAAACGCACTTTATTCAAGTTCTAAAATTTACGGGAAATTTACTATAGATTTTTATACAACAAAACAAAGAAATTTGATAGCAGCATTTTTATGTAAACAAGTTGTAGTTCGTTGGGAAATTTAATACAGACGACTTTTGTAGAGAAACAAATTGCAAGAAATTCACTGTAAAATTTGACCCATGAAAAGTCATAGTGGAGCTGTAAAAGTGACTTAACAAAGTATAGTTAACAATTAGGACTAAAAGCATGTGATTTTAAAAAATGGAAGACCAAAATCAATTGATATATACAAATGAGGGACCAAAACCAAATTTGGTCATATTATCACGGACCAAAAACATATTTAACTCTACATTTAATGTCAATAATATATTGGAAAAATACACAATAAATTTGATGTAAATCAACACATTTTATTAAATTACCACATCCAAACTTTAGTATCAATCTCAACAAATATATCTGTACGCATATGTATATGTTATTGTAAATCAACACATTTTATTCAAATTATAAAATTTACAGAAAATTTACTATAGATTTTTATACAACAAAATAAAGAAAATTGATAGCAGCATTTTTATGTAAATAATTTTTAGTTTGTTGGGAAATTTAATACAAATGACTTTTCTAGAACAACAAATTGCAAGAAATTTCGGGTAAATTTTTATTTTAAAAGTGACTTAAAAGTATAGTAAACAATGAGGACTAAAAGCATGTGACTTTAAAAAATGGATGACCAAAATAAATGAGGGACCAAAACCAAATTTCGCCATATTATCAGGGACCAAAATCATATTTAACCCTAAATTTAATGTCAATAATATATTAGGAAATACACAAGAAATTTGATGTAAATCAACACATTTGATTATATTATCACATCCAAACTTTAGTATCAATCTAAACAAAATATATTTGTACTTATGTGTATCAATGCATATAAATTAAACAATTTTAATTTTAATGTAAATAATATATTAAGAAAGGACACAATAAATTTAATGTAAATCAACACATCTATCTATTTATCTATCAATTATCTATTTATCTATTCTATCTATTCTATTTACTACTATTAAAGTTGTTTACAACCTAGCCACGTGTCATCTCCCGGCAGCCTCCCTTTCCCGCCTATTTGTTTACAAAGGTAACAAAATATATTATAGGGAAACAAATCCCTACTTGTCACATGTCACCTTCTCAATCAATTTTTTTCCCTCTAAAAAACATCACATCATCTTTTTTACTTTTTAAATTTTTTTTATCAAAATTGTATCTCCATTTATTTGGCTTCTATTGTAGTGTTTTTTTTTATGAATTATGAGTATCCTCCATGGGAAGCAGTCTTAATTCTGTCATTTTCTTTTTTCTTTGATTTTTTTATCTCACTTTCATTTTATTTTTTATTATAACATTAAAATATTTTCTCTTAATATGTTTCATTATAAAAGAAATTTTTTATGAACTGCGGGTATTCTCCACTGGAGACAATCCTGTTCCTACCATTTTATTTTTTCTCACACATCTTTAATTTTTTTATATTTTTTACTTTTTTAAATTTTTTTATCAAAATTGTATCTCCATTTATTTGGCTTCTATTGTAGTGTTTTTTTTATGAATCATGAGTACCCTCCATGGGAAGCAGTCTTAATTCTGTCATTTTATTTTTCTTTGATTTTTTTATCTCACTTTCATTTTATTTTTTATTATAACATTAAAATATTTTCTCTTAATATGTTTCATTATAAAAGAAATTTTTTATGAACTGCGGGTATTCTCCACGGGAGACAATCCTGTTCCTACCATTTTATTTTTTCTCACACATCCTTTTAATTTTTTTTATTTTTTTATCAAAATTGTATCTCCATTTATTTGACTTCTATTGTAGTATTTTTTTTTATGAATCACGGGTATCCTTCAGGGAGGCACTCTTAATCTTGTCGTGGTCTTTTTTCTTTTATTTTTTTTATCTCACTTTCATTTTATTTTTCATTATGATATTAAAATATTTTCTCTTAATATGTTCCATTATAAAAGAAATTTTTTTGAACTGCGGGTATTCTTCACAAGAGACAGTTCTGTTCCTACCATTTTATTTTTTCTCACACATTAATTTTCTTTTATTATTATTATTATTATTATTATTATTATTATTATTATTACAATATTACATTTATTGTACATCAACAAAACCTCTACTTGCCACACGTCACATTCTCAATCAATTTCTTTCCCTCTAAAAAATATCACATCATCCTTCTTACTATCTTTTTTATTTTTTTTCAAAATTGTATCTCCATTTATTTGACTTCTATTGTAGTATTTTTTTTATGAATCATGGGTATCCTCTATGGGAGGCAGTCTTAATTCTGTCGTTTTCTTTTTTCCTTTGTTTTTTTATCTCACTTTCATTTATTTTTTATTATGATATTAAAATATTTTCTCTTAATATGTTTCATTATAAAAAAAATTTATACGAACTGCGGGTAGTCTCCACGGGAGACAGTCTTGTTCCTACCATTTTATTTTTTCTCACACATCCTTTTTAATTTTTTTATTTATCAGAATTGTATCTCCATTTATTTGACTTCTATTGTAGTGTTTTTTTATGAATCACGGGTATCCTCCAGGGAGGCAGTCTTAATCCCGTCGTGGTTTTTTTTCTATTATTTTTTTTATCTCACTTTTTATTTTATTTTTTATTATGATACTAAAATATTTTTTCTTAATATGTTCATTATAAAAGAATTTTTTTTATGAGCTGCGGGTATTCTCCATGGGAGACAGTCCTGTGTCCTACCATTTTATTTTTTCTCACACATTAATTTTCTTTTTTTATTATCCTTTTTACTTTCTTTTTATTTTTTATCAAAATTATATCTCCATTAATATTTATTTAACTTCTATTATAGTATTTTTTTAATGAATCACGGGAATCCTCCATGGGAGGCAGTTTTAATCCTGTCGTTTTCTTTTTATTTTTTATTTTTTATCTCACTTTAATTTTCTCTTTTATTATGATATTAAAATATTTTCTCTCCTTATTCGTTTTTATTAGTTACGGGTATTCTTTACGGGAGATAGTCATGTTCCTACAATTTTATTTTTTCTCATACATTAATTTTCTTTTTTTTTTATTATCCTTTTACCTTCTTTTATTTTTTATCAAAATTATATCTCCATTATTTAGTTTCTATTGTAGTGTTTTTTTAATGAATCACGGGAATCCTCCACGGGAGACAGTCTTAATCCTTTCATTTTCTTTTTTATCTCACTTTCATTTTCTTTTTTTATTATGATATTAAAATATTTTCCCTCATTATTCATTTTTATTAATATGTTTATTATATAACAATTTTTTTTATGAACCGCAGGTATTCTCCACGGGAGACAGTCCTCTTCCTATCATTTTATTTTTTCTCACACTTTAATTTTCTTTTTTATTATCCTTTTTACTTTCTTTTTAATTTTTTTATCAAAATTATAACTCCATTTATTTAGCTTCTATTGTGGTGATTTTTATGAATCACGGGAATCCTCCACCGGAGGCAGTCTTGATCCTGTCATTTTCTTTTTTCTTTTATTTTTTTATCTCACTTTCATTTTTCTTTTTTATTATGATATTAAAATATTTTCTCTCATTATTCGTTTTTATTAATGTGTTACATTAAAAAGAAATTTTATGAACTGCGGGTATTCTCCACGGGAGACCGTCCTTGTTCCTACCATTTTATTTTTTCTCACACATTAATTTTCTTTTTATTATTATTCTTTTTACTTTCTTTTTATTTTTTATCAAAATTATATCTCCATTTATTTAGCTTATATTGTGGTGTTTTTTTATGAATCATGAGAGACAATCTTAATCCTGTCATTTTCTTTTTGCTTTATTTTTTTTATCTCACTTTCAATTTTTATTATGATATTAAAATACTTTTTCTCATTATTTGTTTTTTATTAATATATTTCATTATAAAAGAAATTCTTTTATGAACTGCTGGTATTCTCCACGAGAGACAGTCCTATTCCTACCATTTTTTTCTCACACGTTAATTTTCTTTTTTTATTATCCTTTTTACTTTCTTTTTATTTTTTTATCAAAATTATATCTCCATTTATTTAACTTCTATTGTAGTATTTTTTTAATGAATCACGGGAATCCTCCATGGAGGCAGTTTTAATCCTGTCGTTTTCTTTTTTCTTTATTTTTTATCTCACTTTAATTTTTTTTTATTATGATATTAAAATATTTTCTCTCCTTATTCGTTTTTATTAGCTGCGGGTATTCTTTACGGGAGACAGTCCTGTTCCTACCATTTTATTTTTTCTCACACATTAATTTTCTTTTTTTTATTATCCTTTTTACCTTCTTTTATTTTTTATCAAAATTATATCTCCATTTATTTAGCTTCTATTATAGTGTTTTTTTAATGAATCACGGGAATCCTCCACGGGAGGCAGTCTTAATCTTGTCATTTTCACTTTCATTTTCTTTTTATCTCACTTTCATTTTCTTTTTTTATTATGATATTAAAATATTTTCTCTCATTATTCATTTTTATTAATATGTTTTATTATATAACAATTTTTTTATGAACTGCAGGTATTCTCCACGGGAGACGGTTCCTACCATTTTATTTTTTCTCACACATTAATTTTCTTTTTTTATTATCTCTTTTACTTTCTTTTTAATTTTTTTATCAAAATGATAACCCCATTTATTTAGCTTCTATTGTGATGTTTTTTTTATGAATCACGGTAATCCTCCACGGGAGGCAGTCTTGATCCTGTCGTTTTCTTTTTTCTTTTATTTTTTTTATCTCACTTTCAATTTTTTTTATTATGATATTAAAATATTTTCTCTCATTATTCGTTTTTATTAATGTGTTACATTATAAAAGAAATTTTTATGAACTGCGGGTATTCTCCACGGGAGACAGTCCTGTTCCTACAATTTTATTTTTTCTCACACATTAATTTTCTTTTTATTATTATTATTATAGTACATTTAATATACATCAACATATTTATTATATTTCCTAATATGTGTTTTTATGTAATAAAAAATCCTAAATGAACAATGACAATAGTCTTATCATCATTTTTACTTTCTTTTCAATTTTTCTTCTTTTTTGAAAATCATATCTTCATTCATTTAGCTTTTATTGTAGTGTTTTTTCTCCTTTTTGTTTGTTTTTAATTAATCATTCACTTATAATATCATTCTTTTTCATTATCACGTTAGTAAAGTGTTTTTTTATGAATTACATATATTATCCACGGGAGACAGTCTTAATCCTGTTATTTTCCTTTTTCTTTTAATTTTTTCACACTTTCGTTTTCTTTTTTAATTATGATATTAAAACATTTTCTTTCATTATTTGTTTTTATTAATATATGTTTCATTATGAAAGACTCTTTTATGAACTGCAGGTATTCTCTACGGGAGACAGTCTCGTTCCTACCATTTTATCTATTCTATTTACTCTATATTAAAATTGTTCTCACAATACATGTGTCGTGTTTTCAAACTTCTATTTTTTTGTTTTTTTATTCTCAATTTAGTAATGATTTTTTATGCAATGAATAATAGGCATCCTCCACGGGAGAGTCTTGCTTTTGTCGTTTTCTTTTATTTCTATCGCACTTTTGTTTTTTTATTATATTAAATCATTTTCACTAATTATTCGTTCTTATAATTTGTTTTATTATAGGTAATTTTTTAATGAACCACAGGAGGCAATCTTGCTCTTACCATTTCTTCTTTTTTTTCTCATACATTAATTTTCTTTTTTACTATTATATTAAAATATATTATCTTAATATATAAGTATTTATGATAGCTAATATTTTATCACGTGCAAAGCACGGGCAACATAAATCACACCATCAATATACCCGTGCGAATGCACGGGTCACCTACTAGTTTTATTATATTATCATATCCAAACTTTAGTATCAATCTCAACAAATATATCTATACTCATGTGTACTTATATTTATAAATTAAACTTTACTTTAAATGAAAGAGATTATACGACTTTTGATAACTAAAAGTAGTAATAATAATAATAATAATAATAATAATAATAATAATATAACTAATAAAATATTATAACAAATGAATGAATAGTGAAAGTAATAAGAAAATAATAAATAAATAAATTTGATGTAAATCAACACATTTTATTATATTACCACATCCAAACTTTAGTATCAGTCTAAATAAATATATTTGTACTCATGTCTATCAATATCTATAAATTAAACATTATTAATGTAAATAATATATTAGGAAAGTACACAATGAATTTGATGTGAATCAACACATTTTATTATATTACCACATCCAAACTTTATTTTAAATGAAAGAGCTGACACGACTTTTGATGATAATAATAATAATAATAAAATAAGTAATAAAATATTATATTAAAATGAAATAATAGTAAAAATAATAATAAATTAATAAATAAATTTGATGTAAATCAACTAATTTTATTATATTACCACATCCAAACTTTAGTATCAGTCTAAATAAATATATATGTACTCATGTCTATAAATATCTATAAATTAAACATTATTAATGTAAATAATATATTAGGAAAGTACACAATAATTTGATGTAAATCAACACATTTTATTATTTTATCACATCCAAACTTTAAATAACTATATATTATCACATCAACACATTTTATTATTTTATTATTTTATCACATTTATCACGTGTATTTATAACTATAAATTAAATAACTTTATTTTAAATAAAATAGATGACACGACTTTTAATAACAAAAAGTAATAATAATAAAAAAATAATAAATAAAATATTATATTAAAATGAATGAATAGTAAAAATAATAATAAATTATTAATTAAATTTAATGTAAATTAATACATTTTATTATATTACCACATTCAAACTTTAGTATCAGTCTAAATAAATATATTTGTACTCATATCTATCAATATCTATAAATTAAATAATTTTAATGTAAATAATATATTAGAAAAGTACACAATAAATTTGATGTAAATTAACACATTTTATTTTAATCAAATTTAATCCAATGAATAGTGAATAAATTAATATAATGAATTGTGATGTATCTATTAGTATCAGTCTAATGAATTGTAATATTATAGATAGATATCCATGTTATTGTGATGTATCTATTTACCTAGATTATGTTCAATTAAATGTTGGGTTAGTTAAACAATCTTTATCACATTTTATCGATATCGTGAATGTCGCGAAAAATAATTCCCTAAATTTGGGGCTTATGTCTCCAACGAGTACAAATCCTAAGTTTCCGGAATTATGACGTTACAAGGGACATTCCAATGACTAATCCAAACCTACAGCATTTATAAATTATAACTAATAAACTATAAATTATTTAAAAAATAATTTGGCTAGTTAATTTGCCTTGTCTGGTTAACCATTATTTTTTTTCTCCTCCAGCTCTGAAGCAACTGGAACAGGATCTACCAAATTGAAGAAAGTGTTAAGAAGTTCATGTTTTTCCCAATGTCTTTGGAGGTCATCTAAACATAAATTCAAGGAACAAAAGATATAAATTTCTTTTTACATATAGAATAAACATGGATTCATATAGCACAAGGAAACAATGCTTCCTCAAAGAAATACTGTCTATCTTACAAGTGATCTCATAATATTGCAACTATGCAATTTAAGTAAGGCACAAAAAAGACCACAAGCTTCTGTTGTCTGTTGTCTTCCAATATGTCAAAACTAATTGAGCACAAGGCAAAACATATGCACAAAATAGCATAATCATTACATCAATAAAACAAAGTTGCAATACCCATGTATAAGCTTTCTACTAACACCACCCCACCAATCAAAAAAAACCAAGTTCCAAACTTTCTATGCAATAAAACACACATTGAGCATTAAAAAAGCATTGGTTTGTGAAACTCAACAAACTTTTGTCAACCCAACAAAAACTCCAAAGACTCTTGTGAGTTCCAAGAATCCTCTTGAGATGTTTTAATAATGACACACTCTCAAAATACACTTAATATAATTATGAATAAATGCATACTAATGGTTGCAATTGAGTTTATCTTAGAAAGAACAAAAAAAAACTAAATAGAAGAATCTGTTGAGAAGAAGCAACCATCAGAAGATAGACACAAGTACCAAATACACATTCTTAGAAGAAACAGTTTCAAGAATCACTACTTTGAACTTCATGTTGAGTCTCAAAGTTATAGAATTATTTACCTTGAGTCTCAGTCTCTCAATAGGTTTTAATGAATAACAAATATAAATATTCAGATACAATTTATGACAAAAATGCCTTCATAATACTCTATTTTATTTCAGATCATAAGAGTGTGAAACATCATCTGAAAGTTTATCATCGTCTGAAGATCAAACATCGTCTAAAGAGCGATTATCCTTGAAAGAAGTGAAGTGCATCTGAAGCATCCCTTGCATCTGAAAGATGAAGTCTTCAGGACAATGGTTTGACCTTAGAAGACGTTGCTGAGTACGAGGAACGTTCAAATCAAGATCTTACCTACTTCAGCATAAGAGTCAGTGTTGCTTTTCTTCCTCGTTCAAATGTTTAGCACATTTAAGGAAAGTCTGCAACGCTGCTACTCCTACCCAGACTGCTTTGTGTGCGCAGACCTGCTGCACCTGCTTCTACTCAGATTGCTTTAAATAGAGTTGTGTCAAACGTATTCTGAATGTATTAAATGTTATTTGGTAACAGGCATTTATCCTTTGGAGACTATAAATACGTCCCATGAAGAATCAAAGAAAAAGAAGCATTTTATCAACCAAAAGAAACTACACGCTGCAAAAATCAAACTCTGATATTCTTTGTACAATCATTCATTTTCATATTCTGAGAAACTCTCAGCTTTTTGTACATCAAAGTTCACAGCTATCATCTGAAGATAGTGAACTAATTCTCTTTCTTGTTTAAACTTAGAACAGTTTGGGTTGTGAAACCTGGAGAGGCTTTCTGTTTGAAAGAATACTTGGGTTACACTTGGATAAGTGTCGGAGAGCCTGAAGAGGCTTGGTGAAAGAAACAATACTTGGTTGAGATCCTGGAGAGGCTTGGTAAAAGAAAGAATACTTGTGGTAGAGCTTGAAGAGGCTTGACAGAAAAGATTACTTGTGGTAGAGCTTGAAGAGGCTTGATAGAAAAGAATACTTGTGGTAGAGCCTGAAGAGGCTTGACAGAAAAGAATACTTGTGGTAGAGCCTAAAGAGGCTTGACAGAAAAGAATACTTGTAATTCTTGCAAGAATAGTGGAAATCCATTGGAGGGTTGCCTTTGGGATTGGACGTAGCTCACGGTAAAAGTGAGTGAACCAGTTGGTTGTGTTCTCTCTTTCCCTTAAACTCTGTGAATTCAGTTTTTCTTCTAACCAAAAAGGGGCGTGAAAAGCATTTTAAATAGAGAACCTTAATCTTTTCGAAGGTACATTTACAAGCAAATTTTAAGTCTGAACTCAAGTTCAGAAGATACAGCAAAACTTCATACCGTAATTCATCGTCTGAAGATTTTCTGAAACGTCTTTCTAAAAAGTTTACCAAAATCCTAAGGTTTCCATTGAAACACTACTCAACCCCCTTCTAATGTTTCCCTGTGTGTATTTTCACTTCACCATAAAGATATTACACTTGTTCAGAAGATGATAGAAAGCAAGAAGGTTGTTGAGAAGAATGAAATGAATATGTTATTAGTACATCAGATTGCTTTAGAAGAAAGGAATACTGATAGTAAGCTCTAGAAAAAAGTTGACAGAACAAACTACAAATTCAAATTACTGGAGATAAAAATACTATTTGCTAAAAATATAAAAATACCTAGTATTCTTGCATGTCTCACTAAATGCTCCAGAAGAAGGAAGCTTAAACTGAATGAAAAAATTGACTCCAAAAGATATGCCCAATCAAACTTGATGAAAGAGAAAAGTTGCCACATGAAAGTGATAGCTCCTTTTGTCCAAGTGGGAGCTTAACCCCTCTCCAAGGCATTCCAACGGCTAGTTGAGCCATCCTTGCTTATAAAAAGGAGCCTCCTCTTCATTCCAAAGACACACAACACTAGAAGAAGCTCTCTGTGCATCAAAATTACCATTTCTACCTTATGGAGAAAATCCACTTTCTGCAAATTTCTTAGTATTGTTCTTAAACAGTTATGAAAGTGTGAAAGAGTGTGTATAGACTCATTAAAATTCTGTTGTGCTTTATTAATTGTAATATTGAGCCTTTTATTGTAATTTTCTATTCATATCATTAATTAATTATAACTCTCAACACTAATAGAGTTGCTAGTTCTTCCTAAGAGAGCTGTGTAGAATCTGCAGAAGTTAGGTGTGCCCTCTTGCTGCAGATTTCCTGTTGAATCTTGTGTAGGAGCCTGCAGAGGCTGCAGAAGAATACTAGCTGTGGGAGCTTGCAGGGGCTTGCAGAAGAATACTAGCTGGTGTGTTGCACCAAGAGGCATGTTGAGTCTGTTTGTATCAAGGTTGATATAGTGAAAAATCCTACTGAGGGTAGGGACTGGACATAGCCCTAAGGTTTAAAGGGTGAACCAGTATAAAAATACTGTGAGCATACTTCTTCTCTCCCTGTACTCTTTATTTTTGAAAGCTTCATTTAATTACTCATAAGATAGGTTAATCTTCATACTTGCATAAAACTATTTTCAAACCTATCTAATACCTAAGTAAGTGTGACTCCAAGAAAGTCCTTCCAAAGAGAGGAGATTATATTTTCTACATACTAGACTCATTCAAGTAATTTGTATCATTACATATTGGTTCATATGTTTATTTAAGCTTCTAATATTAGCCAAGAAAATCACTTGAGCAGAATATATTAGAAGTGATTGTAGAAATTGAAAAGGTCACAATTCAACCCCCTTCTTATGACTGCAATATTTACTTCAATTGGTACCAGAGCTTGCCATTAGGGTTGAACACACTTAACAGTGTGAGATGAAAAGGATCAACAAAGGAAGATGGTGAACCATGGAGCTGGAATGTTTATTCTAGAAGGGTTTTCTACAAATAGACCTCATGCATTTGATGGAAAAGACTATTATTACTGGAAAGATAAAATGAAACTTTTTCTAGAATCCCAAGACATTGATCTGTGGGATATTGTTGAAAAAGGAAACTTCATTCCTACTTTCAAAAGAACCAGAATACTAGCCCAACCAAAAGAAGGAGAACTTGTCCAAATAGTTGAAGAAGAGCCACCACAACCTAAAGCAAGAGAAACTTGGACCTCAGAAGAAAAGCAAAAATATCTTCTAAACTCCAAAGCTGAGTTCTATATTTATGTGCTCTCAACAGAGAAGAATATGATAAAGTAGTTGGATGTGTTATTGCAAAATAAAAATGGGATACTCTCAAAATAGCACATGAAGTAACAGACTAAATGAAAGAATAAAAAATAAACATTTTGATTCGTCAATATGAAATGTTTATATGCTAGAACATGAATCAATTGATGAAATGTTCAACAGATTCACCATTATTATAAATGACTTAAAATCTCTTGGAAAAAGCTACACTAACCAAGAGCAACTTAGAAAAATACTTAGAAGTCTTCCAAAAATTTAGAGACTTAAGGTAACAATCATTCAAGAAGCAAGGATCTTGCTGTCTTGAAACTAGATGAACTTGGATCTCTCAAAGTTCATGAGCAAGAACTCATAGATGAAGTATTGCCAAGAAGAGGAAAAACAATAGCACACAAAGCCAGCACCTCAAAAAGGGCCAACACCAGTGCAAATTCTTTAGCAAAAGATAAAGAACAAGAGTATGAAGAGGAAGAATCAACCTCTGTAAATGATGATGAACTTGACTTTATTTCCAAGAGGATTCAGAGAATGCTGAGAAAAAGGAAAAAGGAAGAAGAAGCTTTATACTAAAAAAAGAAGGACAAAAATCTGAAGGAGGAAAATCTCAAATTATATGCTTTGGATGCAACAAACCTAGACATATGAAGGCTGATTGTCCAAATCTGAAGAAGGAACCCAAAAATTTCTTAAAGAAGAAAAAAAGCCATGATGGATACCTGGGATGATACAGAAAGCTCATCAGAAGATGATCCAGAAGAAGAAACAACCAACTTGTGTCTTATGGTAGGAAAGGAAGAAGATGAGGTATTTGACTCTAACTCTCCTTCTTATAGAGAACGAGAAGATGCATTTGAAAATCTACTATATGATTCACATACACTAGAATAAAAATGTGCTTTATTCAAAACTCAATTATCAAAAGCACAAAAAACAAATGAGGAATTAAAGAGTGAAAATGAGAAATTGTTCAAGACAAATCATTGTCTATAACAATTTCATTTTAAACTCTTTGAGCAAGTAAAATTCTTAAGACTCAGTTCCTCAGAAGAAACAAATAACAGCAACCATCCTTTACAAAAAGAAAACAATCTTCTAAAGAAGAAATAAATAAACTAAATCAAGATCTTGCTAAATTTGTCAAAGGAACTGATAATTTAGAGATGCTTATAGGAACTCAAAAAGGGTATTTAATAGCTAGAATAGGATTTAATAAAGTCCAAAACCAAAAACTGTACAAAAATTTCTTTGTACCAGCTAAAAGGCAACTTCCTAAATGTTCTTGGTGTAACAAAATTGGACATATAGTTCAAAACTGTTACAAGAAGAAAGGAAGTATCAGAAGAAAGGTAACTAACCACAAAGGACCCAACAGAATTTGGGTACCTAAATCCTTGTTTACTTCTGATGCAGTAACCAGTAAGAATTACCAGAAAGAAAAGGAAATGGTTCTTGGACAGTGGCTGCTCAAGACATATGATTGGGGACAAAAGTCGATTTATCCAACTACACAAAGTAGAAGGTGGTACAGTCACCTTCGGTGAGAACAACAAAGCTAAAATCAAAGGAATAGGTAAGGTGGGTATGACTAACTCTGCCTGAATTAATAATGTTTATTATGTGAAAGGCTTAAAACATAACCTTCTTAGCATAAGTTAGCTATGTGACAGTGGCTATGAAGTTGTGTTTCAACCAACATTATGTGTGATAAGAGAGTCATCCACCAAGAAAGTCCTATTCTCTAGAACTAGGAACAAAAATCTATATAGCATATATTTAGAAGAATTATCTGATCTTATATGCTTTGCATCTTTGAAATGACAAATGGATTTGGCACAGAAAAGTAGGACATTTAAATATGAAAACTATTTCAAAACTATCAAAATTAGATTTAGTTAGAGGCTTGACCAAAATCAAGTTGAAAAGGATAGAATATGTGATGCATGTGTTAAAGGAAAACAAACTCACTCAAGTTTTCATCCTAAAATTGTCATTTCCACTAAAAGACCATTAGAATGTTGTGCATATTGATTTATTTGGTCATACCAAAACTCTAGCATTGGTGGTAAGAGATATGGATTTGAAATTGTGGATGACTACTCAAGGTTCACATGGGTATTATTCCTCACCACAAAAAGATGAGTCTTTTGATGCTTTTAGAATCTTCTCCAAGAATATACAAAATAAAAGTGGTCAACACATTGACTTCTGTTAGGAGTGACCATAGGGGTGAATTTGAAAACTTCTCTTCTAAAAAGGTTTTTTTTAATGAAAATGGTATTCCCCATAATTTTTCACATCCTGAACCTTCCTCAACAAAATGAAGTTTGTAGAAAGAAAAAATAGAACTCTTCAAGGAAATGGCTAGGACTCTTCTAAATGATAGTGGAATTCAAAATACTTTGGGCTGAGGCAGTTGCTACTTACCTGATTAAACATAATTAATAAAGTTATTATTCAAAGCATATAAACAAGACATCCATATGTATTGTGGAAAAGAAGAAAGCCTAAACATTTCATACTTTCATGATTTGGATGTGATGCTACATTTTAAAAACAATAAAGAGAATCTTGAAAATTTTGATGGCAAAATCGGAAAGGCTTTGGGGGGTTTTGTTCTTGGGTATTCAACAACGTCCAAAGCCTACCAGGGTTACAACATTAAAAATCAAACCTATAGAAGAAAGCATACATGTTATTTCATGATACTAACCTATCTTATGAAGAAAAAGGTAATACAAGATTCAGATGATGAGTTTTGACAAACATATCATACATCACAATATATCTTTTGATAAAGCAGAATCCTCAATGGATTCTCCAGAAACAGAAAATCCCTCACATGATTCAGAAGTACAAATTGAAAAACAGAAGTCATGGTAGGGAAGAGCTTCCAAAAAGCTGAAAACTAGTTTCAGCACATCCTCATGATCAAATCATTGGAAACACCTCAGAGGGTGTAGAACCAAATCCCAGTTCAGAAGAAGTGAAAGTGGAACAACCTTTTTGTCTCAAATTGAACCCAAAAACATCAATGAAGCCCTTGATGATGATTCCTGGTTAGAGGCTATGAAGAAGAGCTTGAAAATTTGAGAAGAACAAAGTATGGACCCTTGTTACTTCTCCAGAAGAAAAATCTGTCATAGGAACTAAATGGGTATTCAGGAACAAAATGAATGAAGAAGGGAGGTTATTAGAAACAAGGCAAGATTAGTAGCCCAAGGCTACAACCACAAGAAGGTATAGACTTGAGTGAATGATGAAACCTTTGCTCCAGTAGCTAGATTAGAAGCTATTAGAATTCTTCTTGCATTTGCTGCATATAAAAATTTTAAGTTATAACAAATGGATGTCAAAAGTGCATTTTTAAATGGTTATTATAAATGAAGAAGTATATATATGCATCAACCTCATGGTTTATAATCAGAAACATCCTAATCATGTTTTCAAACTCAAGGCTTTATATTGGTTTTAAAGCAAGCTCCTAGAGCTTGGTATGAAAGGTTAAGCATTCTTTTTACTCAAAAATGATTTTTCAAGAGGAAAAATTGACACAACCTTATTCAGAAAAACTTTCAAGAAAACTTACTAATTATTCAAATTTATGTTGCTGATATTATTTTTGGATCTTCAAATGAAGATACGTGTAACAAATTTTCTGAACTCATGAAGGGTGAATTTGAAATGAGCTTGATGGGAGAGCTCAATTCTTCTCAAGTTTACAAATCAAATAAGAAGAAAAGGGAATATTCATCTATCAAGAGAATACACAAAGATCTTCTCAAAAGGTTTAAAATGGAAGGTGCTAAACCTATGCTTACCTCTATGCATCCTTATGTTGTTTTAGATCTTTATCAAATGAAAAACCTGTTTCTGAAAAAGAATATAGAGGGATGATTGGATCTTTGCTATACCTAACTGCTAGTAGACCAGATATAATGTTTTCTGTTGGATTGTGTGCTAGATTTCAATCTGCTCCTAAAGAATCACATGTAACTGCTATTAAAGGATTTTTATATACCTTGTTGGTACTACTGATCTTGGCATTTGGTTCAAGAAAGGAACAAGTTTTGATCTTGTAGGGTATTGTGAAGCTGATTATGTTGGAGATAGAATGGAAAGAAAGCACAAGTGGTGGATGCCAATTCCAGGAGAATCACTCATCTCATGGTCTTGCAAGAAGCAACCCACAATTACTCTATCTACTGCAGAAGCTGAATATATCTCAGCTGCTAGTTGCTGTTCCCAAATCTTATGGATAAAACATTAAATGGAAGATTATTCCATGAGGTACTCCAAAATCCCTATCTTCTGTGATAATAATAATAGTGCCATTAACTTATCCAAGAATCCTATTCAGCACTCTAGATCAAAACACATTAACATAAAACATTTTATAAGGGATCATGTTCAGAAGAATAAAATTGAACTAAAATTTAATGAAACCAAATGCAAGTTGTTGATATCTTCACTAAACCCCTTGTAGAAGATAGATTCAATTTTATTAAGGATAGATTACATATATGCAAGCTGAACTAGCATTAGATAAAGGGAATTCTGAGCTTATTTTGAATGGAAAGAGATTCATTGATATTCAGAAGTACTTTCTTCTTAAAGAAAAAGAAGAATTGAGTACAATCCATTCTTCTTAAAATCTGGAAATTGACTTCTTCTAAAGCATTTCCTTCTTCTGGAAACATTTCAACCAAATCAATCCTTGGTTGACCAGAAATCCTCTTTCCTAAATCCCAAGAGTTGTCCTTATCCTTCGTGAACTCCTAAAGTTCTTTTATCCAAATAAGTTACTTTTTAAAAGGAAATGGTCAACCATTGAAAGCAACCTAGTTGTCCTAAGCTTAAGCAAAGATTATGTGAAGCTAATACAAACTTTTTGTCATTAGGAAAGAAAATACAGTTCAGCACAATTAAAGAAATAACTTTTGACCATTGGCAGTGAAATGCAATTCCTCTTTTCCCATGCATGCGTAAGAATAGGTTCTCTCTCTTCGTTTACAGCCTCCCAAACGGCTAGTTGAAAATGAGAAAATTATATCGAAAGGTTATTAACCATTGCTACTACCATCAAATTGAAAACTCTAGCTCACCATTTCTCAAAGCTTAGCAGCTCTCTGATTATTCATTTCTCTAAGCTCAAAC
Organism: Sesbania bispinosa; assembly: GCA_026901365.1. Classification (NCBI taxonomy): domain Eukaryota; kingdom Viridiplantae; phylum Streptophyta; class Magnoliopsida; order Fabales; family Fabaceae; genus Sesbania; species Sesbania bispinosa. Next base: position 2,090,386 of record QLOH01000074.1, read on the forward strand.
CTCTCTATTTTCTCATCTATTCTTCGCATTTCTCCTAAAACTAAAAAAGGAGGATCAAAACAGTTGCCCAGAAAAAGAGATTTTCATTTCCAACCATCTCGAAATGATCCTATAGGAGCCATGAGGAGCCACCCACTATAGGTCCTGCTAAAAATCAAACAGAGGTCATAGACATTCAACCTCTGTCCTCAAAACCCCTTCTCCTAAACCTCCTACTAAGCAAAACAAACCATCTACATCCTCATCTGTTGTCTACGTTAGGAGGTCAGATAGGATTAGAGCTGGGGTGGTCAAAAGTAGAGCACGGGGGAAATGAAGAAGGTAAGCCCATCAGGATAGAAGCCTCTAGCAGCAGCACATGCTAAAGAAGAAGAAAAGGAGAAATATTCTTCTTCTAGTAAAGAAGATAGTGAATCCTCCAATGGAGAAGAAGAAGAAGCTGAAAGTGATCCTTCTGAGGAAGAAGAAGGAACAGACAATGATTTGTTTCCCAACAAGGAACTCCTCCAAACCTACTACGACAAGTGGGAATGGAAAACCATCATTCCAGGAAAAATCTTCTAGTTGAATGAGATTAAAAAGAAAGGATGGGTTGTTGATCACTTTGTTTAGAAGCATGGCTGGGGTGACTTCCTTTTAGTGTAAGAATTAATCTATCCAAGACTCGTAAAAGCCTTTTATGCTTCTGCAAGTGAATACAAAAGTGATGGAAACTCCCTTGTAGTTGACATTAAGGATCAACAATGGTGTTAACCCCATAATCCACAGAAGCAGCTCTAGGACTCCTTCACTGCTCTAACCATCTTTTTGAAGATAATTGGTATATTTCTGCTGGAATTTATAAATAAGGTTGTGTAAAAGGTTCTAAGCCAACCTGATTCCAAGCTTATAGCTAGCAAACTCAAACCAATTATGTAGACTTTCCACAAAATCTGTTGTTATACTATCCTTCCCAGGGCTGGGACTCTTGAGAAAGTAAATGACCAAGACTTGTTGGTCCTATACCACCTCCTTATAGGTAAACCTCTTTCCCTCTCAAATATCATTCTAGATATATAAATATAATAGCAGCTGCAAATCCTGTTAGAAGTTATGCAAGTCTACCATATGGAATACTCCTTATCATCTCTTCAAGCACCACCAAGTTTCATTAGAAGGAGAAAGGTAAAAGAATTCACCTTCTCTGATAAAAGTAATATAAGGAAGATGCATATCCACAAACCAGATCTTTCCCTCTTTATTGTAAGTGACTTTATTGATGAAGAAGAATATGAGAATGAAGTATCTCACTACCATAGGTCCAAGAGCAGAAAGGTGGAGCTTCAGGCCATTAGCAGGAAGAGGAAGAGAACAGAGGATAAATACAATGTCTCTACAGAAGAAGAAGTAGAACCCAACAAATAACCCTTCATCTGCTAAGAAAGAAGAAGACAAATTGGAGAAAATGGACTCTTGATCTGGAGCCACCAACATCATTCTCTTATGAAGAAGAAGAAAGGATTATAGAGAAATAACCTTTAGCAGAACCATTGGAAGCTTCTCTAATAAGAAATGTTGTTGAAGAAGAAGATCCGGAAGAAAAATTGAGCCAGTAAGGGCTTCTAAAGAAGATACTTCTGAAGAAAAAGATGTGGGAACAAATGTTTCTGATGAAGATATGGTTGTTGATGCCTTAGCAATACTTGCTAAAAGCTATTTGTTGAGTCTCAAAATATCATAAGGTGTTTATGATGTTTTAAGACAAGTAGATTCCCAAGTTTTAATGGTTGACAAATTTGACTTAAAGTATTTATCATAGATACACATATGCTTTAATGTTTTATCTATGATTTCAGCAAGAGTCACTATGAGCCTACATAAAAAGACTAAGTTTTAAAGCTGTCTGAAGAAGCAGAACTCGTCTGAAGAGTTGAAGCTGTCTGAAGTAGTTCAACCTGTCTGAAGTATCAGTGCCGTCTAAAGTCTCATTTATGACGTGGCACCCTTTGCTGAAGTTTGTGAAGACTTTCTGAACCTCTGCTGCACGTACCTTTTCAAACACACGTTTATAGAAAGGAACACAGAGACCTTTCCTGGTGTTTTTGAATTTCATACACCACTGAGGAAATCTCTGCAATGCAGCCTCTGCAGCAATATTTCTAGCAGCTTTATGGCAGGAGCAACCTTGTACCGTGTCAGAAATATCAGAGCTCTCAGAAGCATGTCTCACAACGGATTAAATAGCATTTAATGCTATCTCTTAACGGTGGTATTTCAACGGATTAAAGATTGGGTATAAATACCTCCTCCTTGAAGACCTTCAAATATAGAAGAATTTTTTTGAACAAGAACCAAAACTTGGCAAGTTTTTTCGCGCTGCAACAACTCTGATAATCTTTATCTTTGTACACATATTGTATTATCCTGAGCATACCTCAGTTTTTCTGTACATTTGTAATTGTTTAAGCTTCAGACTGATATAGTTTGTAAGCTTAAGCATTTTATCTTCTCTGTATTTTTTTGTAGAGCCTGGAGAGGCTTGTCTGAAAAGAATACTTGTTGGTTTGAGCCTGGAGAGGCTTGACTGTAAAAGAATACTTGGTTGTAGAGCCTGAAGAGGCTTGAATGTAAAAGAATACTTGTAATCTTGAAAGATTAAGAGAAAATCCAATTGCTAGTTGGCATTGGGACTGGACGTAGCTCACAGTGGTAGTGAGTGAACCAGGATAAATTCCTTGGCTAAGTTTTCTTCCCTTATCTCTTATCAATTCTTTTTATACTAATCAAGGGGTCAGAATAATTAATCTGATATTTTATAAAGGCACAAAACATCTTTTAAAATTAGTTTTTACAAGCCGTCTGAAAAACTTCAGACAGCCCCTTAAAAGCCTGTCTGAAATCGTGTTTTTAAATACCTGTTTGTGAAAAGCTTTCTAAAATATTCAGAAACACTATTCAACCCCCCTTCTAGTGTTTCCCTGTGTTCCTACACTATTTAGAGCCACCATCCTATGACATTTCCCTTCCCATTCTTCAAGAAGAAGAAAATGGAGAAGAGTGTGCTCAACCATCTCCTACTAAGACAGTAGAGTTGCACATCTCAGATGAGGATGAAGAAAGGAAAGAAGAAGCTCAATCAGTTCCCTCTGCTGGAACTTTTACTGCTGACATGGTAAATCAATTTATTGCTTCCCCTATCATTGATTCAGGAATACCACCCATTGCACCTCTTAAAGAAAACATCCCTAACATTTCTTCCACCTTGGCTTCCATGGATTCTTTCGTGCAAGAACTGGGTATTGAAAGAGAAATGTTATTACTTCTCAACCTGAAAAGGTTGCTTCTAGAGATGCTGCATGTCCCTCTCAAGCTTCCATGCCCAACTCCTATGTTATTGAGAATCAAGTGAGGAAGATCAAGGAAGACATAAAGAGATTGTTCTCCAATGTCAACACACAAAACACAGTAAATGAGATGATTAAGCATTTCACTCAACCATCAATTCAGGTTTAATACATTTGTGTTACCAGTAATTGCAGCTCAATCTCCTCCAATGCCTTTTGTCCATTTCAGCCTCCACAAGATATCCTCAAGCCAGCTACTTCATCATCCTCAGATCACTCTTCTCCTTCCAAATAAGCGATGATGATTCTGCTTCTCTCACTCCATACCCTTTATTGCCTTTTTGTTTTTTATTAATGAGAAAGGGGGAGAAGTACTGGTGTAGTTGATTAGATATGTTCTTAGGCTGCTGATGGATGACTTTAATGGCTAAATGATTCTGAACATATTTATTTTGCTTGCTGAATGTTTGATAAATTCATATAACAATTATTACATTCAATATATTTGAATCTTTTTTGATATCATGCTTCTGTTATCATAAAAAATTGCTTCTGTTACTATCTTCTAAAGTAAGCAAAAATAATGATTCTGTTACTATCTTTTTAAAGAAGCACAAATTCAGGGGAGAATTATTCTTAAATTGAAACACTAATTTATTCCCCAAAATTCATAATCATATTAGATATATTGTGAAAGGTTGTTTACATAAAAAGGGGGGGGGAGATTGTAAGGTCCAAGAATCCTCTTGAGATGGTTTCATAATGACAAACTCTCAAAATACACTTAATATAATTTTGAATAAATGCATACTAATGGTTGCAATTGAGTTTATCTTAGAAAAAAAGAAAAAACTAAATAGAAGAATCTATTGAGAAGAAGCAACCATCAGAGATAGACACTAGTACCAAATACACATTCTCAGAAGAAACAGTTTCAAGAATCACTACTATGAACTTCACCAAAAAGATATTACACTTGTTCAGAAGATGAGAAAGCAAGAAAGCTGTTGAGAAGAATGAAATGAATATGTTATTAGTACATCAGATTGCTTCAGAAGAAAGGAATACTAAAAGTAAGCTCCAGAAGAAAGAAGTTGACAAAACAACCTACAAATTCAAATTACTAGAGATAAAAATACTATTTGCTAAAAATATAAGAATACCTAGTATTCCTGCATGTCTCACTAAATGTTCCAGAAGAAGGAAGCTTAAACTGAATGACAAAACTGGCTCCAGAAGATACGTTGTCTAGAAAATATGACCAGTCAAACTTGATGAAAGAGAAAAGTTGCCACAAGAAAGTGACAGCTCCTTTTGTCCACTTGGGAGCTTAACCTCTTTTCCAATGCATTCCAATGGCTAGTTGAGCCATCCTTGCCTATAAAAAGGAGCCCCCTCTTCATTCCAAGACACATAGCACCAAAAGAAGCTCTCTATGCATCAAAATTACCATTTCTACCTTCTAGAGAAAATCTATTTTCTACAAATTTCTTAGTATTGTTCTTAAACAGTTAGGAAAATGTGAAAGAGTGTGTGTAGACTCACTAAAATTCTGATGTGCTTTATTGATTGTAATATTGAGTCTTTTATTATAATTTTCTATTCATATCATTGATTGTAACTCTCAAGACTAACAGAGAGTTGTTAGTTCTTCCTGAGAGAGCTGTGTAGAATCTGCAGAAGTTAGGTGTGCCCTCTTACTGCAGATTTCCTGTTGAATCTTGTGTGGGAGCCTGTAGAGGCTACAAAGTAATATTGATTGTGGGAGCTTGTAGAGGTTGCAGAAGAATACTTGGTAGAGCCTGTAGAGGCTGCAAAAGAATACTAGTTGGTGTGCTTCACCAAGAGACCTGTTGAGGCTGTTTGTATCAAGTTTGATATAGTGAAAAATCCTACTGAGGGTAGGGACTAGACGTAGCCCTAAGGTTTAAAGGGTGAACCAGTATAAAAATACTGTGAACATACTTCTTCTCTCCTTATACTCTTTATTTTTGAAAGCTTCATTTAATTACTCATAAGATAGGATAATCTTCATACTTGCATAAAACTATTTTCAAACCTGTCTAATACCCAAGTGTGACTCCAAGAAAGTCCTTCCAAAGAGAGGAGACTATATTTTCTACATACTAGATTCATTCAAGTAATTTGTATCATTATATATTGGTTCATCTGTTTATCTAAGCTTCTAATATAAGCAAGCAAGAAAATCACTTGAGTAGAATATTTAGTAGTGATTGCAGAAAATTTGAAGAGATCACAATTCAACCCCCCTTCTTATGACTACAATATTTACTTCAACTTCATCTTCCCCAATAACGCATTAGGGGTCGAAATCATTGCAGCCAAATCACCAAGGAAAGTATTGCATAACCAGTAGAGTAATAACAACAAAGGTAGTATAAGACCAGAAGTGTAGCACCAGTATAAAATCTGAAACAGACAGTACCAAAACACCACAACTGGGACATAGCATGACAGTAACAAATGATCATATTTAACCAGTAATAATCCATTTCCAATGATTAGTAATGATCACATGTCCTTACACAAAAGATGATTATATTTGATCATAGACAAGATATTGAACCATACCACAAAATAAGGAACCAATATCTAGAATGTAAATAGCATCCACCAAATAAAGGCCAATGTTCATAAAAGCCTTTTAAACCATACCAAAATATAACAAAAAAAATCAAGAACAGATCCACAGAGTGCATTACATATAAAAAATTCTTAAATCAAACTAAGTACAAAAAAGACATGAGCACATTTTGTGACTTTCATCAATTGTGAGTGGATTCTTGAGTTCCATTGATACCTAAAGTTGGGATTTTCCTTGTTGTTCCTATCCCACTGGTCTCTGAAGTGATTGTGCTAGTATACTTTTGTTCAAAAACTTGGGATGGCTGAACTTCTGTAGTAGCTTGGGTCTGTGTCTGTGGCTTTGAGTTTGTTGTAGAGGTAGAAGTTTCTTTCTTATTCTTCTGCACATTTAGGTAATAATTAAGAGTTGCATAGAAAAGGAGGAAACAATCATAAAAAGAAGCAAAAGCAGTAGAATCCATTTTGTTTCCTCCCTTTGGGATCACCCTATCAGCAATTGTCTTGCCTTTAAAAGTTCTAACATTATGGCCTAATTGGCCACACCTTTTGCACTGATAGTAAAATGTTGCCTAGGAAGCTTGTTACGATTTCTTGGTTCATCATTAGTTTCCTTTCTCTGCTTCTTGGGTCTTCCTGGAGCTCTTCTCATGTAAGGGGGGCTGATAGGTAGAGCATCAACAGTGGGCCATAACTTAGGGCCATTTGATGGCATAATGATATGGGAATAAGTTGTCAAGAATGTGTTCTTCCTATAAGACAACAAAACAATGTTTTTTAGATATCTAGTCATTGCATGTGTAATGTAATGTTGATTTAATTACTTAAAAGTGAACTTTTACCTGTAGTGTGTTGCCACATAATTCTTTGGCACATCGTTCTTATTCCACATTGCTGCCACAACATGTTGACAAGGAATACTGGTCAAAGTCCACTTTCTGTAAGAGCATGTTTTGTCCATCAGATTCAAGACAAACTTGTCATTATGTTTAGCAACCTCAAACAATGCAAATCCATCATCCCCAGCCCAATTTGGATACCACCCTTCAGCATCCTTTTTTAGCTTCTCAAGTTTTTGTTGTATCATTGGACAGATTTGACCCCGGTACCTTAACATCAACTCACACAGCTTGATAAACCTATAGGTTATGTAGAACTTAATACCCTCAATCAATGAAATGATTGGTTTGTCACGATACTCTAAAATTGATCTATTGAATGCCTCACACATTTTGTTTACTTGAATATCAAAATTTGTGTAGGTGTTGTAATGAAACCTAGACCACATGGAGGGGGATGTCCATCATGTCATTCCAAGCACTCTCATTCACCCTCTTTAAATTTTCATTGCCCTCTGCCATTTTGGAATTGTTGTTGCCCTTGCAGGTTTCCATACGAGCTCCTTCATTCCCAAACCCGAGTTTATTCCTCCAATTACCATGCAAATGCTTCACACACAATTGTTGTTCAACATTTGCATTGTAAAGACTTTTAAGAGTTGGTACCAAACCCTATACAGAATTCAAATTTCAAAGTTATAGAATTGAACAAAGATAGTTAACCAAACAAAAAAAATATTATAGTTTAGTACCTTTTGTTGATCTGATATGAAGCTAAATTTTTTGTTTTGAATGCCTTCCAAATCCTATAGCAGCAGCTCAACAAACCAGGACCATGACTCCTTAGTCTCAACTTCAACTACTGCAATTGAAATTGGTATTTTGGTTGTTACCATATTTTCCTATTGCTACAAGTAGTTGCCCTCCATATACACCCTTCAAAAAACAGCCATCTGGACCAATCAATGGCCTACAAGCTGTGATAAAGGCTGACTTACAAGCTCCAAAGAAAACATAAAACCTCTCAAAAACTGGCCCCTCCAACACATTTAATTATAACTGAGCTATTAGGATTGCTTATTCTAAGTTCTTCCGCATAACTTCTACGATGATGATACTATTCAGAACTTGCCCCTCCAATCATATCAAGTGCCTTTATCTTAACTCTTTAAGCTTGATTTATAGATAGCTTAATGCCCCACCTTTCCCTAGCTTCTTCAATCAACCCCTTCAATTTCATGTTTGGTGTATGCATTAATGTACCCATCAACTTTCTAGCTAGCCAAGTGGTTTTTGCTTGTCTATTTTTACCAGTCCTATGGCAAGTGTGGTTGTCCACAAAACTTACAACTTGCCCATACTCACTAAAGGTGGATTTGGAAATCCTTAGTAGTAGAATGGACATTCATTTGCACACTTGATTACAATTCTTTTTTTTTTCTCATTTTTTCATGTACAAATTTTCTTATGCTCCATGGCGTAAGACCTCATAGCTTCCTTAACAAGATTTTTACAAGTGAATGTTAACCCCACTTCAAATTTAATTGGTAACCCATCCTCGGGAATTTTAAATCTGGGATATCCAGCCCCTATTTCCTCTTCATCCCCACTTTGTGGTGGACTCTCTAACACATCAGAATCACCATCCTTATTCACAAAGTCCACATAAGTAGTGGGGTTAGGATTGGTAGATGAAGAAAGAGCTCTTGGTGCAGACTCAATATCATTCAAAACATTAAAAGCAATACATTTCTCTGGTCTATGATTCACATTGGGAATTTGAGTCTCATCTAGTAAAACTGAAGTCCAATCCCATTGCTCATGATAATCTAGGTCATCAAGCGAAACATTACTCTCACTATCTTCCAACTCATCCACTTTCTCATCATAATCAAAGTCTTCTTCATCACTTGTGTCCATATTATCAACCACATCTCCAACATAATCTTCATCACTGCGGTCAGAAATATCCATTTCATAATCTTCAACAGCTTTGTTGGTGCCATTTTCATTTGCATTTGCATTTTCATTTCCTTCTATATCAACATGAATAGGAATGTCCACGAAGTGCTCTACAAACACATTAAGTACATCCAACCCTTTCACAGTTTCAGAAAACTTTAAGACATCCTTGTCATAGTTTAAAGGTTTCAACCCTTCACCAAAACAGACTTAGGGTCCCAATACCACAATGATTTAAAAGAGGCATACCCTGTGTCTTTTAACAGTTTGGTTATCTCAATATAAGAAATTTCATCTATATCCCACCCCCAATTGTCTCTCCATACTACCCTTAATATGCTTCAATTCGAGCGGCAAGTGGCCCACAAACTCTCCACCATGGTGTATCCTTAATCTTATCTTGTGACACTCACTTGGCCTAACATACAACATAGCAAATTATAACATTAAAAAAATGACCCCAAACAATTATAGTAGCATTAACAATGTATACAAAAACAGTTCAATAAGCATTAAAAATACGCAACCCACATAGTTGGAAAATCATTTAAAACTAACAATGATTCAGAAAAAACCACACCGATGGGAAAACCCTAAAGGTTCCTGGACCACCGTCAAATGGGAATATTCTAATACAACACTCAGCAACTATTTTAAGAGAAGATTGACATACCTTGACACGTAGCTCAATGGAACATTGGAACCAAATGAGGCTGGGTCTCGTGGGTCAAAAGGCATCTTCAAGTACATCGTTGTCTCCTTCATGTTTGATCTGAATCCCCGCTTGGAGTAGAATGTGTTCCCACGTGCGTTTTTTTCCTACTCCTCAATAGGGGGTATCAACTTGTTTTGCGCACCAAACCAAAGAAGAGAGCATGAGGCTATTGTGTTGTCTAGGGTTCACAGTGAAGAAGGGGATGTAATATATAAGGAGTCAAAAATCGTAGAAATTATTTTTACTGTAATTATAATTATTTGAATAATTTTGTGATTTATGAAAATTAAAAATAAAAAAATTAATTGTCCATGTGACACTATTCACCACATCAACATATGACATCAGCAGCTCTGTTAGTGATTTAACGGTAGGACTAATCTTACATAACATGGTAAACTTGGAGGACTGAAATCCTGAAGAAAAAAATTTAGGGGAACCATTTTCTTGTAATTAGCAAAGCAGGGAGACCAAAAGTGCAATTAAGCCAAAATTATTAGGTTGTCTCACCTCGAGCTGGGATAGATAGTATATCATATATAAATATACGTGCAGATTCTGCTGAAAAGCACTTTTCCTTATTTGTTTGGCCTTTAGGCCTCCCATCGTATGACTTTGGGAGTTGCTTTTAACACCCCTTTTGCTATTCGCACCCCTCCCCCTTTCCCAAAAAGCACCCAACCAACCCCATTGTCACATAGACCCAAGCTACCCACCATCCCCCACCCCTTTCCTTCTCCCACTCCCCTTTCCCCTTTCCCCTTTCCTCTTACAAATGAAATATGGATAAAAGGAGAAAATGACAAAGTTTCCCTAGACCGTCCAGTCATCATACCAAAGAGAGAGGAGTTACCACAACCTAATCTCATCAAGAAACCCTCCTTCAAAGCATCCTTAGCATGGATTATACTACGCCAACAATAGAAGAGTGGGAGCATCTGGAATTCAGAATGGTGTCCTTTTTGAGATATTTGTGAGCGAGAGCTTAATCCCGAGGCTCTCCTTATCATGTATAAGCTTCCAAGTGAGCTCCCAAGCAGTGAGATGTTAGTTAATTTAGCCTGCTGATCCCCAAACCCCCTCCTTCATAGGTAAAGAAATTTTATCCCAACCCTACCAGGTGTAATCCCTTTGATCATTAGACTTAGACCAAATCTCTTCATAGCGTGTTATTAAACAACTGTAGATTTGACTTATTGCATAAGTACAATTCTTTACAACTTTGTCTAGGGTGTTTCACCTTGTGGGTGAAACATCGGTGTTTTCATCCTTTTTAACATGGAATAATAATTTTTTAATCTATGGTCCAGATTTATTACCTGTAACCTGTTATTTGTAACTTAGGAATATTGCCAGTTGGTCCCCTATATCATTTTTAAAAAATACTTAATTTATTGTCATATCTATTTGTTCATCATTTTTTTGGATAAGTTCTATAATTTATTTTTTTAGTATTTCTAAAAGATCATAATAAATATATTTATGGAGAAAAATCACTAAAATTAATTTAGTGGGTTAGGAGGATGTCTCAAGATTGTGGAATGAGTTTCAACCAAGCCATACCAAGCCATGATTATTAAGCACCATTTATTCTCAATAAATGAAATATTAAAAATAAATCAAGTTAATCAAAAATTATAATTTGTTATAATAATTTTATGCTATAAATTCACTTGTATTGTATTTACTCTTACAGTCTTTATATATTATTATATATATATATGGGAGAGTTCCAAATTCACCGGAGCATTAACGTATGAGTCTTCATGATTTTGATATTTTTAAATAGAAACAAATGAAAAATTAAACAATATTGGCATTCCGCGTTACATTATAATCTTTTCAAATTTAATATTTTTTACAGGTTATTGTGAATAAAAAATTGAAAAGTAATTCTGCAATGATTATTCCATTCAACTCTCTTATTTTTAAATATTATAAATTTATTATATAATTTAAATATAATATTTTTAAAGAAGTGATAATTTATAATTTATTTAAAATTATGATTTTATTGTTTTATTTATAAACAAAAATGAATTAAAAAGGAATACAAATAGTACTCCAACCCATTACAACTTAACGAGTTATAGGCAAGGAAATTTATTTTATTGTTCAAATGCATTGGATTATAATTATAAATTTTATAAAAATATATTAGTATTAATTACAAAATAAAAAAACAATTGAAATTAATCTAACAAATTCTCAATTTTAATTTATAAATGAATTTGTCTGGTATGAAACACGGACCTGGGTCTGAGTCAGCAGGTTAGAGTCGGATCTGGGTCCGGGTTGACGGTGCGAGATCCGATTGAACCCAGGGGGTGTTGTACTGCAAAGGACTCCGACGCCCAAGTCAGAAAAGGGAAATAACAATCAAAGTGATTGACTGGGTAGATTGTGTGTACCTGATGATCTGTCAGTTACGTATATATAGGGGTTTTCCCTGTATAAATATGGTAAGTGGGTTTGTATAAAAGGAGTAAATATGCAGGTATATCATATAATCATAGATACGATATTTAATATATTGTGGGATATCACAGATATAATTGCAGATATGGTTATATTATGTACATATATTATTATATATTTAAGGATATGACATAATATAGTACGTGGGCCATATGGCTATGGGCCTTAGGTTTAGACCGTAATAGAATCCCCCAGCTCTTGTCAACTTATTTAGTTGGCTTTGAGCTTAAATGCTTTGGACGTACCGAGACGACATTCAATGTTTGAGACGTCTTTGAAGTTTAACTCGAGACGGCCTCGAAGATTATGTTCGAGACGGTTTTGAGGGTTTTTTGATTCATCAGTGGGTGTTGTTGTCTTTGGTTGTGTGACAAGTGTGAGCCGCTTTCTACCTTGGTTCGGGATGCTATTTTACTTCACGTTTTGGGTTTGAAACGATATGTATTGTATTAGCTGGTTCGGGACGTTGTACCCTGATAAAATTCGCGACGTTTCATTTCTTTGAATTGTTTCAATTGCTGGTGACGTTTCGTGTTCCAGGTGACGTGTCGCTCTGCTATAAGGTCGCGACGGTTCGACTCCTGGGCCGTAGCGGTTATGGGCCTTTTCGGCCTTATAAATAGGGGGTGGAGAAGTTTCTTCTGCCACTTGCTTCATTTGCTTCCTGCTCCTCTTTGTGCAATCACATTCCCGAATCTTGATCCGGCTCTCTGCTTCCAAATCGAATTCAGGATCCGACTATCAGGTATTACTCTTCTCTCCCCTCTTTTTTTGCACAAATGAGTGAGAGTAGTTCTTTGGAAGTTTTGTCTGGGAAACCTGAGTCATGGGTGTCCCGGAGGTCATCCTGGGGATAATGAGGATTTAAGTTCTGAGGTGGTCGAGGTGTTGAGGCGGAGGAATATGGCCTCTTGGGGGGGAGTTCGAGTTGAAAATGATAACAAATTAGTAAAATCGAACGGATTCATATGATAGTGTCTTTGATGAGTCGAGTGCTAGTCGTCCCGGTTTCTGATGAGGGTAGTTGTTACACAATTACCTCTGCAGGTGTTGAAATGGTTGAGCCCCGTGATGAGGAGTACTTCGTGCCCCTGTGGGCTGATAGGTATCAGTGGGTGGATCCGGAGGTTCTTGGTACCTGTTCTGTGTATAGACCGGCTGTCCTGAGCATTTCCAGGAACGCTTATTCGATTTGGAGGTGTTTGGCTCAGCCGAGATGAAAGAATTGTACAATGTGGTGCTTCCACCCCGAGGGGGCCGAGTATGCCATCTATCCGAGACCAATACACCTTTTTTATACACTTACGACTTTTTTCATTCAAAAGTGAGATTGAGGCTTCCGTTCACCGAATTTCAAGAACGGATGCTTATGTTTTTGCGGTGTGCTCCTTCACAACTGCACCCCAACTTGGGCCTTCATCAGGTGCTTCGAGTTGATCTTGACCGAGTTCGGCTTCACGCCTTCTGTAAAGTTATTCTTTTATTACTTCATAGTGTTAAGGAAGCACCCCCCAGGGAATAAGGAGACTCTGAAAAGTTGGATCTCTTTTAGGGGGCATAAAGATCGAAAATTGATAACCCCGTTCTGTGAGTCGGCTAAGAGGGGGAGCATCACTTTCAAACAGGAGTTCTTCCAAGTACAGGCGGCCAAAGGTGTGAAGCCGTTTTGGGAGGAACGGTCTTCCAACACTCCACGTTTTTTATTTACTGGAGTGAAACACTATGACATGAAGCCGTCTGACTTTGAAGTCTCGAGTCGGCTTGTCCCCTCAGGATTTGGTAGTAAGGGATTTGCTAAAGGAGTCAGTTGAGGAATGTGGGTTGTTTTCCTCTAAGAAAATATTAGATGGTCCGACTCGTAACGTTGGATCTAGAATTGGTGAGATTTATTCTATTTCCTGTTACTTTCTGTGTTTTCGTCCCGGCTAATCGTTTGTTTTTTGTAGCTTCGATGGCATCCGGGGCGTTGAGGCAGTTGAGGGCCCTACAGAACACCCAAGTTAATAACGATGATGTTCGGGTCGACATGGATTTTACCCGGACGATGGCGGAGACGGTTCAGGGACCCGACCGGTCATCAACATTGATCCCGTCCCGACTGGGTATGACGATGGGCAGCCTCAAGCGCGAGAGGAAGAAGAACTTGAAGAAAAAAAAAAAATAAAAGGGCTAGGGTGGAAGAGTCTTCAGAGGAGTGGGTTGAACCTGTACGACTCGGAGGTTGATTTGGACACCCCTGAGTTGGACCATATTCTGTACAACCCCTTCATGAAATCGGTTCACGAAAGTGTCCCGAAAGTTGAGGGTTTGTTGGACATTGAGCGCCAATGCCTTCAGCATGCTGCGTACATAAGGCATCTAAGGCTTGATGTGATCCCGGTCTCCGAGCGGGTTTCTTCAGACCTTGAGAACGTAGGCCGAGAGGGATAAGGCCTTAGAAGATTGAAAACTGCCCAAGAGGCCCTCAACCTTGAGAAGAAGAAAGCAAAAAATACAAGGGTCTTTAAAGTCTGCGAAAGATAAGAACAAGACCCTGGAAGCTGAGGTAGATAGGTTGAAGGCCGACTTGGAGAAGCTAGTTGGCTCCACCTGCGTCCGGGATGACCGATGAGGCTGTTGCTGAACTTGTGAAGAAAAACTTGCAGAAGGCTCAAGCCAAATTCAATGAAGAAAGGCTAGCCTTGTGAAGCTTTCTCAAGAGATCAGCAATGCATCGTTCGGGAATGCTGTGGCGCAGTTGGGGGTGCTCAATCCCGGCTTGAAGGTCGAAGGGACGTCACCCGAGTATGAGGTCTTTGAGGGGAAAATTTGTCGGGTCGACATGGAGAAGAAGGTTTATGTTGATGTCGCTTCTGGTGAGGAGTCGGCCCGTATATTGAGTGACCTTTCTTTTTTAACTTGTAATTGTTTGTAATTTTTCTTTTTGTAATGAACGTATTTTGTAATGGCAAGTTGTTGCATCTATTTCAGTTAAGTATTTGTGTATTCGGCACTAATTTCAGTTTGTGTGCTTTAGTCTCGGACTTGCACTTGCCGTCTCGAATCATTTCGTTACTTTCGTAACTTGTGCTTTTAACATTAATATGCTTGTAACGCTTGTCGTCTCGAACTACTTCGTTACTTTTCGTAACTTGCGCTTTTAACATTAATATGCTTGTAACGCTTGTCGTCTCGAACTACGTTACTTTTCGTAACTTGCGCTTTTAACATTAATATGCTTGTAACGCTTGTTCCTTAGACTTGTGTGAAAAGGAATGAAAAAATAATAGAAAACAGTTTGTTGCAACTGCGTTTTATTGATAATGGGTCGGGATACTCTTCGTATCCGTCTTTAATAATACTAAGCCGAGATGCTCTTCGCATCCGGTTGAAACAAAATAATGATAAAGAAGAATACTGGGTCGGGATACTCTTCGTATCCGACTTAATAATACTGAAGAGATGCTCTTCACATCCGGTTTAAGCAAACTACAAGAAAATAACTTAGGAATAGTAGATCTTGAGTTTATCTGCGTTCCAAAATCTGGGTATAGGCTTTCCCTCAAGAGTTTCTATCTTGTAGGCTCCATTCCCGGTTGCCTCAACGACTCTGTAGGGACCTTCCCAGTTTGCTGCCAACTTTCCTTGGGTTGCATTTTTGTTGCCAATGTCGGCTCTGCGCAGGATGAGATCTCCAGATTGAAAACTTCTAGCTATGACTTTAGTGTTGCGTCGTGCTGTGAGGCGTTCCTTCAGAATTAATTCCCGGATATGAGCTATGGCCCGGGTTTCATCCAAGAAGTCTAGTTCTTCCAAGATTGCTTTATCGTTCGATCCCTGGGTGAAGTTCTGGACTCTCCAACTCGGCTCCCCAATCTCGACCGGGATCAGTGCTTCGGTTCCGTATGTGAGCCGGAACGGGGTTTCATTGGTAGAAGACTGTGGAGTGGTGCGATATGCCCAGAGTACATGGTCTAGTTGCTCCACCCAGTTGCCTTTGGCGTTGTCTAACCTGCGCTTAAGGGCCTTGAGGATCACCTTATTTGCAGACTCGGCTTGGCCGTTGGTTTGTGGGTGTTCTACTGCAGTGAAGTGATGCTTGATCTTTAGGTCTGACAGCAGCTCTCTGAACCTTTTATCAGTGAATTGTGTCCCGTTGTCCGTGATCACAGAATGGGGTATCCCGAACCTTGAGACAATGTTCTTATAAAAGAACTTCTGCACTTTGGCTGAGGTGATAGTGGCAAGAGGTTCTGCTTCTATCCACTTGGTGAAATAATCCACTGCTACCACTAGGAATTTGACCTGTCCTGGAGCTGGGGGGAAAGGGCCGAGTATGTCAATTCCCCACTGGTGGAAAGGCCAGGGGGCCGTGATGGTTGTCAACTCAGATGAAGGTTGGTGGTGGATGGAAGCATTCTTCTGGCACGTTTCGCACTTTTTAGCGTAGTCCATGGAGTCTTGGGCCAGAGTCGGCCAGTAATACCCGGCTCTGAGGGCCTTTCTTGCAAGTGTTCTACCTCCTTGGTGATTTCCACAACTGCCTTCATGTAACTCGGCCAACACATACTTGGCTTCTTTGTCATCAACACATTTGAGGAGAGGGGTAGAGAATCCCTTCTTGTATAATCTGTCTTGGATGACTGTGAAATGGGAAGCCAGTCGTCTCAGCTTTCTGGCTTCTTTTTCCTCTTCAGGAGTGTGCCCTTCAGGATGTAAGTCTTAATGGGTGTCATCCATGAAGTGGATTCTTCTATCAGCATCATGGATGCCTCAGATATTCTTGGGGTCGAGACGACTTCTTGAAGGACTGACTTGTTGTTACCAAGCTTTTTGGTGCTTGCTAATCTGGATAGGATGTCGGCTCTGGTATTGTCGGCTCTGGGACATGTTGGAAGATAATTCTTCAAAACCGTCGCTCGAGACCTTTACTTTCTCCAGATACCTCTGTAGTAATGGTTCCTTTGCTTGATATTCCCCTTTGATCTGGATATCATCAGTAGTGAGTCACTGCAGACGAGGACTTTTTTGGCACCTACTTCCTTCGCCATCAGGAGACCGGCAATACATGCTTCATACTCGGCTTGATTGTTCGAGGTGTGGAACTCGAACTTTAGAGATTTCTCAATGCAAACTCCATTGGGTCCTTCCAGGACTATCCCGGCTCCGGCACCTTTTTTGTTGGAAGAGCCGTCGACGAAGACGGTCCATTCAGCATTAGGTGAGTCTTCAGGGGGTGTCATTTCAGCGACGAAATCAGCTAGAATTTGACTCTTGAGAGCAGTGCGCCCCTCAAAGTGTATGTCAAATTCTGATAACTCCAAGGCCCAAGCGGTCATACGTCCAGAGAGGTCTGGCTTGTGGAGGACGAGTCTGAGGGGTAAGTCGGTCCGGACTGTGACTCTGTGTCCTTGGAAGTAGTGTCTCAATCTTCTGGCGGTGGTTAACACGGCTAGGGCACTTTCTCTAACTTTGATATCTCAACTCGGCACCCTGTAGAGCCTTGCTGACAAAGTAAATGGGAAGTTGGGTGCGCCCATCTTCTTTAACCAAAACCGAACTTACGGCTTGATTGGTCACGGAAATGTAGAGGTACAGATGTTCTCCTTGGGCCGGTTTCACTAGGATTGGTGGATTTGCCAGCGTCTGCTTCAGCTGCTGAAAGGCGGTTTCGCACTCAGCAGTCCAAGTGAAGGACTTCCCTTTGCGAAGAAGTTCGAAGAAAGGAAGGGAGGTTGTGGCCGACTTGGGGATGAATCGGCTGAGTGTTGTGATTCTTCCATTGAGCTGTTGTATCTCCTTGATGCAAGTTGGGCTTTTCATATCCAACACGGCTTTGCATTTGTCGGGTTTGCTTCCACTCCTCTACTGGTGAGGAGGAAGCCCAGGAAATGGCCTGAGGGTACTCCAAAAGAGCACTTGAGGGGGTTAAGTCTCATATTGTGCTTTCTGAGGCGGTCAAAGACCAATTCCAAGTCGGCTATGTGGTCTTTGTCTCGGCCGTCTTTGCTATGATATCGTCTATGTAGACTTCAACTATACTTCCCATCACATCACCGAAGACCTTGGTCATCATCCTCTGGTATGTGGCACCGACATTCTTCAAACCAAAAGGCATCATGGTGTAACAGTAGATCCCCTTGTCAGTAATGAAGGTGTCTTTTCTTCATCATCCCGGTCCATGGGTATTTGGTTGTAGCCTGAGTAGGCATCCATGAAGGATAACCAACGATACCCTGATGAATTGTCAACTAGCTGATCAATGTTGGGAAGAGGGAAAGGGTCTTTAGGACACGCTTTGTTCAGGTCTGTGTAATCTACGCACATTCTCCATTTGCCATTTGACTTCTTTACTAGGACGACATTGGATAGCCAAGTGGCGTACTTACATTCCCGGATGAACTTGGCCTTGAGGAGTTCTTCTACCTGCTGATTGGCAGCCTGTTGCCTTTCAAGGCCAATTTTTTTTTTTTTTTTCTGGGCAACCGGCTTGGCATTGGGGTCAACTGATAGTTTATGACAGCAGAAATTGGGGTCGATACCCGGCATGTCAGCCGATGTCCATGCGAATAGGTCTGAGTTCTTTGAAAGTAGAGATTTCAATCTTTCTTCCATGGTGGGGTCCATATCGCAGCCGATTTTGGTCGTCTGTTCTGCTGAAATACCAATCTGAAAAGGTTTGGTTTTCGCAGCCGGCTCGATTCTTTCTCGTCCTTTGGGATTCATCTCGGCTCTGGGGTCGAGATCGATCATGTGGACTTGATCTCTGGAGACTGCCTTTTCTGGTTGAGATGTGGGTGCAGTGGTGAGAGCAGCGTTGTAACATTTCCTTGCTTCTTTTCTGTCTCCTTGGACAGTGATCACCTTCCCGTCTCGGCCGGGGAACTTCATCACTAGGTGCTTGGTAGAAATAATTGCTCCCAGGGCATTCAGGGATGGGCGCCCAAGAATGGCATTGTATAAGCTGGGGCAATCAACTATTAGAAACTTAGCTGAGACGCTTTGTTCTCGGCTTTGGAGCCGATTCTGAGTGTGGTCTGAAGGTAACCTTTGGGTTGGATTCTTTCTCCTGAGAAGCCCACCAGATCTCCTGAGTAGGGTAATAGTGATTCCGGTGGTAAGAGCAGTTGGGTGTAGGTCCTGTAAAAAAGGATGTCGGCCGAGCTGCCTTGGTCAACGAACACGCGTCCGACATCTCCATCACCTATCAAGGAACGTATCACGAACGGGTCATCATGATCAACCACGTCATCGAAGAAGTCTTCATCTGAGAAGGTGATGACCGGGTTGGGGGGTCTTTGAGTCACCGCCTTCAAATCGGACTGTTCGACATTATAGACTTCACGCAGGTGCCTTTTTCTGGAGTTGTTCGATAGTCCTCCTCCAGCGAAACCTCCTGAAATCATGTTTATCCTTACCCTAGGCGTAGTCTGAGTGCTAGAGTCGGGTTTGTTCTTTGTTGTCATGCTTCGTGGGGGATGTGGAACGTTTCCGTTTCTTGTCTTTTCCCCCATCAGGGCTGGGTGATCTCTTCCTCTCATCATTCTTTTTGTATCCTCCCTGGGACCGGTTTTTCTTCACATACGGCCGAGTCGGCCGTCTCGAATTAGCTGTTCAATGAGGTCACGTAACTGTATGCATTCATCAGTGTTGTGTCCATATCCCTCATGGAATGAGCAGTACTTAGTTTTGTCCTTCTGAGCTGAGGCTTTGAGAGGTGGGGGCTTTGGTATGTCTGCAAACTCAGTGTGCATCACCTCCTTAAGGATCTTTCCTGGGTTGGTGTTCAGGGACGCATAGTTATTGTATCGGCCTTTAGGGTGCCGATGTTGGTCCTGTTGAGGGTGTCCCTTGTCTCTCCCTTTATGTCGGTCCTGGTAAGAGTCTCGGCCTGATCCCTGGTGAGAGTCTTGTTTGGCGGCGACGGCCAAGTGAGCCCCGTCCCACGTACTTGTGTGATCGTTGCCGAAATTGTTCCATGGATCGGACCGGTTCTTCTGATAAGGAGACGGCCAAGGGGGAGCCCGGTGAAAGAGCCGACACGGCGCATACGAGTTGAACGTTTTCGGCTAGGTCCGGGATTAGAGCACACTCCTTGTAGAATCGGGCTAGGAAACTTCTGAGTGGCTCATCTTTTGTTTGCTTGACTTTTGCTAGTGTAATTGATCTCTGGGAATCTCAGTGGAGATTGTGAATCGTCCCAAGAAGGTATGCTGCATGTCGTCCCAGGTATCGATGGAACCCAAGGGGAGAGTTTTGAACCATGCTAAAGCTTCTCCTTTCAGCGTTCTGGGGAAAGAACGACAGATGATGGCTTCTGGGGCGCCAACGAAAAGCATCTCGTTGGTGAAGGCGTCCAGATGTTTGACCGGGTCTGTGGTACCATTAAAGGATTCAATGGGGAGTGCCCTCCTGTACTGCTCAGGTATCTCGACCCGGACTAACCTTTCAGAGAAAGGGTGCCTGAAGGGAGCTAGCTGGCCAGTAGCCTTGGTTGTTGGACTTCCTGGTTGTCTCTTTCTGATGCGAGCCGAGACTGGGTGGTGGGTTGTGGTTGAGGGTTTATACTGCGCTCCAGGTGTCTGAGGCGCTCCTCAATATGATTCAACCGGATCTCCGGCCGGTTTCGGATGTGACTCGTGGGAATGGCGTTGGTGTTGTTCCTGAAGTTCTCTGATCTGAGCCTCTAGCCGCCGAATCACTTCGTCTGGGGATCAGATTGGTTAGTCTCTCCATGTTGTTCGACTTCAACTTGTGGGTGTGAAGTTCCTTCTTGTTCAGCTAAATCGTTTCCGGCTCCGAGGTCCTCCACCCAGCCTTCGGGTGTTGGTTGAGGACAGGGCCGAGTTTGCTGACGACGGTGGTGACTGTCATGCTGGATAGGGGAGGCCCTCCTTCTAGCGCCAAATGTTCTGGTATGAAACACGGACCTGGGTCTGAGTCAGCAGGTTAGAGTCGGATCTGGGTCCGGGTTGACGATGCGAGATCCGATTTGAACCCAGGGGGTGTACCTGCAAAGGGACTCCGACGCCCAAGTCAGAAAAGGGAAATAACAGTCAAAGTGATTGACTGGTAAGATTGTGTGTACCTGATGATCTGTCAGTTACCCGTATATATAGGGGTTTTCCCTGTAAAATAGTAAGTGGGCCTTTGTATAAAAGGAGTAAATATGCAGTATAATATATAATCATAGATACAATATTTAATATATTGTGGGAGATCACAGATATAATTGCAGATATGGTTATATTATGTACAATATTATTATATATTTAAGGATATGACAATAATATAATACGTGAGTCATATTGGCTATTGGGCCTTAGGTTTAGACCGTAACCGAATTTAATGACTACAGTCTACACAATTCAATTTTGCGTCTATTAAAAATAATAGGGGGCTTTATTACAATTTTATAAAGTTCATTTAAATTGTAAAAACAGGTCACCCAACCTGTTATTTAAGATAAAAACGGTGTCACACCGTGTGATACTCGTTGGGCCCTAAAAGCACCCATTCTTTACATTTTGCCCTTTATTTATTTGTTGTATAAAAAATCCATAAAACAGCAACGTTTTCGGACGATATCTTTAATTTGAAGCCAAATTGAGGATTGAAGACGCGCGCACCACTCCATACTCCAGAGTTCAAACCAATCTGCCCCCGACCATTAAAAAAAGGCAACGCTGGGAAATACAAAGAGATTCAAGTCCCAACATATGTATTAATCCAAGTATCCAACAATCTAATTTTAGAAAGTTGAAATCGTTTAACGTAATACTAGTACGTAATTTTTTTAGAGTACTAATAACAAGTGTTCTAATAACACTGTTTAAATAACCACATACATATAGTAAGTATTATTAAAATTGCAGTATTAATTATATTTATAGTATAAATGTTATATAATTTAATAAAATTATTTTAATTAATTCTGATTACTTAACTATTACTTTTAAAACACTCGTTAATATTTTCTTATTTTTTATTTTTATTAATAATAAAACTATTAATTCATTTTTGTTTCGTAAGTTATTTTTTAAAAATCTATAGAATAAGTTCAAAATTAAATATACTTTGCAATATTTATTAGTCATGTTCATCACTTTTACCAAATATTTAAAAATAAAAACATATAAAAAACAATGTAATTTTTAACTATTAATGAAAATAAAAATACTCTAAAAGCAAAATACATTTCTTTAAATGGACTTGAGTCATAATAATTCGCAGCAGTACTCTTGTATATAGATCCGCAACTAGTATATGAATTTCTGGTTTCTAATCAAAAGAGGCACGGTCTATGGACACAGCTTAGCTGACTAGCCGTCATTCATTTTCTTTTCTTTTAAGCCATCACACAATAACGATAAAAATTCCAAGCAATTTAGTGGAGAAAATATGTGCTAGCTGTGCTGCTTGCTTGCAGTTGCAGCATGCATGCTTACTCCAAACGTGGCTTCCTCTCAAAACCATGGGTAGCTACCTGTCAGCCTCTCACAAAACACACCAAATCACCGGTTACATATCATGGATGGACCACGTCACCAAATCAGCAATAGGCAGTAATATATACATTTTGTCTCTGTACTCTGCCATACCCCCATCCCATGAACCATAACCCGAGGTGATAACTCAATCATTCATTCCCACACAAAACTCCAAAACCTCATCGCATCTCCGTATTCCGTATCAAAATACGCGGCAGGCCGTTATACTTTGCCGCCCACCTAATCCCTCATCATCTTTGTTCGCTGTTGGTTTTACTTGTCCAAACCAAACACAACTCTCCCTCAAAATGCACTATAAATATCGCGTTATCAAAACTTTAAACTCCATGTCCTTTCATTCTCGTGCTTACTGAAAACTAAACTTCGAATTATATTCCTTATTCTCGTATCGTGCTAGCTTGAGTTTGAGTTTGATGATGGCTGTGAATGTGACTTTGACGATCCTGGTCACTTTGCTCTCGGTTCTCTCTACGGCGACGTCGTTTGGGCGCATGGTTGGGGAGAAAACGGAGATAGCTGATGTGAAGACAAACAGGGAAGTGCAGGAGCTTGGGAGGTTTGCGGTGGAGGAGTACAACAATGGTCTAAGGCTGTGGCGAAACGATGTCGTTGGCGAAGAGCAGTTGAAGTTTGGGGAGGTGGTTGAGGCGCGCAGCAGCAAGTGGTGTCAGGGATGAAGTACTACCTTAAGATTTCGGCTACACATAAAGGGGTTCAACGAATGTTCACTTCGGTGGTGGTGGTGAAGCCATGGTTTCATTACAAGAAGCTCATCGATTTTGGGCCTTCATCCATCTCCCAGAAAGATATATAAGATAAGAGAGCTGGGATTTGCTTTCGGCTGGAGCTAATATATATAATAATTAATAACCATTAAGGTTTCTTTGTTAGATGGCGGTATTTGTAATTGCAAGTGAGCTTTTGATTTTGTTTTAATAAAATTTTCCTGTAATTTCTGTATGTTATATATGTGCAGAGTGAAATAAAAAAAAGTATGCTATTTTGAGTTGAGATTAATCTATACATATGAATAACCAATATGTAGGTATAATCAAAATGAAAAAAAAAAAAAAAAACATAACAATTATGTAAGGAGTCGTTTGGACTTTGGAGTGGCGTGAGTTTTTAATTTTTTATTTTTAAAACATTTCAACCAAATTTTTATAATTAAAAATTTAAAATTTTGAAAATTAAAAATTACATTTGTGCATATTTTGGAAAAAAAAATCATTTTTAATTTTAAATTATAAAATTCAATAAAATTAAAAAAAAAACTGAAAATTCACTTCGCTATTGAGTTTTTAATGGTTTCCAATTCCACACGGTGTAGATTTCCATATTTTTCTTATAACACCGTATGTCATGGACTTTGGCCACATGCAGTTTTGTGATAGCAACCAAAATTGTATTTTAGTTCTCTCTTGGACCTTATTAACCAATGGAAAAAGGAGTGTAATTTTCATTTTCATAATTATTTCTCATTTGCACTCAGAAGTCAGAACTTCGATCCAGCACACTGGCCACTCCTATATATATAATATGATGAACGTATAAAATTAAAAGTATACAATTTTAAACTCAGAAGAAATGATATAATGTCATTTGCAATTGACCTGTGATGAATTTGGCAATATTGGTTACATACTAAGGGCCGTTCGGGGTGGTTGTGAGTTTTCAGTTTTTGGTTTTTAAAAATTTTCAATCAAGTTTTTGCAACTCAAAATCAAAATTGAAAACTTGTTTTTGTTGTTTTCAAAACAAGCATTTTGAAAACCACAAAAAGTGGTTTTCAGTTTTTGGTTTTGAGTTGTAAAAACTTAATTCAAAGTTTCTAAAAACGAAAAACTGAAAACTCACAACAACCCGAACAGGCCCTAAATAAATATTGTAATTTGTAAAAGTATTCTCCTTGAGAAACCCGAAAGAAATGAAAATGAAAAGTTCAAATTTATTGTAATATTAATAAGTTAGTAGAAAAAATTGTATGAATATAAAGAAAAGTGAGTTTTTGTAAATAAAGGTATACATAATGGTATATAGTAAATCATTCCAAAAATTGAGGTTGTTATTTCACTTGAAAGTTATTGTAAAATTAATTATGAACATTAACATAAGCATGAAAGGATATTTGTAGTGAAAGTAAGATTGTTACCTATTATAAATTGTGGAAGACTTCTTTATAAACAACGTTTGATGTAGTTGTTGACACCTTTCCTTCATCATCACAAATGAGGATTTTTAGACCACTTCTAGAGGTGACTCTTGAGATTGCTACATACAATTGCCCATGAGAAAAAACTGGTTGTCGCAAATAAATTCCCACATGTTTCAAAGACTGTCCTTGACTTTTATTGATGGTCATTGCAAAGGACACTGCGATAGGAAATTGTCTTCGTTGAAACTTGAAAGGAATTCTTTTATCTGAAGGTGTTAAAGAAAGCCTTGGAAGAAACACCTTTTGGCCAATATTGCTTCCTGAAATAACTTTGGCTTCTAATACATAAGTACCCATTTGAGTTATAATGAGCCTGGTACCATTACATAATCCAGAAGACTGATCAATGTTTCTTAGCAACATAATAGGAACTCCTTCTTTCAGTTTTAAGACATGATTTGGCAATCTAGAAGAATTGATAGTGTTTAGAAATTCTGGAGTATGGATTTGATCTATAGTATCAAATTGTCCTTCCACAGGAAAAGGAGTGTCAAAACTCAAATATGATCTAATATCTCCCGGAAGCAATGATAACATATAATCATTCACCATATCAACAATCTCATTGGTAAGTGCTAGAATAGCCCTATGTTGGAAGTAAGTCAAATCATTTAAATTTTGCAAAAGGTTTGGATAGGTATTGTCAACTATGGATTGAAGAGGTTCACCTGAATTTGGAATTAGAAGATCTGTAGGAATTTCAATGTTAATATCATCTTCATCTCCATTACCAATAGTTCCATCTCCAATGGCCAATACCCATTCAGCAATTTTTTTCAAATCATCAGCATCAAGATTAGAGGATGCACTTTGAAGCCTCATGTTTTTTGTTAAACTGAGGACTTCACAAAATGTCCAGAGATATGAAGAGTTTATGGTTGCATGTATGATATCCTGCCTAGAGCCCTTAGGAATGACTGGGAGAATTTGTCTAAAATCGCCCCCTAAAACAACCACTTTTCCTCCAAAGGGATGATTAATGCCATTTCTATTAGAAAACCGAAGAATGTCTCTAAAAGTCTTATCAACGGCTTCAAAACAATACTTATGAGTCATGGGTGCTTCGTCCCATATTATTAACTTTGCTTTTTGAATAAGCTCAGCCAATGGAGAACCTGTTTTATGTTGCAGGTTGAATCTTCATCAATATTTATTGGTATGGAAAATCTTGAGTGGGCTGTTCTACCTCCTGGAATCAACAAAGCTGCTATGCCACTTGATGCAACAGTTAGGACAATTTCTCCTTTTGATCTTATTGCAGTTGATAAAGTTCTCCAGATAAATGTTTTTCCAGTGCCTCCATATCCATAAAGGAAAAACAATCCTGGACGATTTTCATTTATTCTCACCATGATCTTATATATATAATTCTCTGTTCAGAAGTCATGGTAGACAACAATTGTTGGTGCTCAGATGCTAATTCCTCTCTATTATAATTGAGCTCATCATAAATCAACCTATTTTCTTCGCTCAATACCAAATCTATTTAAAAAAAATGGAATATGGATTCAATAGCAGTAGGAAGAAAAATAAAATATGCATAAAAAATTATAGTAAATTTGAATTACATGAAAAGGGAAGTACCTTGTCTTTGTAGCAACATCCTTTGTCTATGCTGAATGTCATCACATAAATATTGCCAAGTATTATTCCAAACATGTTCTGGTCTTGAAAGCTGATATGACAACAAAATAGTAGCAAAAAGCTTTCTAAGAAATGTAGCAGTACCCCAATTGCTGGCTTCTACAATAGCATCAATATACTCTTTATCATCATCCAATAGACCTAAAGCATAACATGCATCTTTAAAGGTTGGATACATGACATTATTCACAGTTTTAATTTCTTCAAATGATGAGGGACCCTTGACAATATTCAATAGAATTCTCAAGTAATAAAGTTCACCACTTCCTGGAGGTACAAAATGCAATCTTCCAATTGAAAAACCTTGTTTTCTGGGAGACCATTCATGCTTCTTTTGTTTCCATACAAACTTTGTTGGAAACTCTGAATATATGAGATTTTTAGCATCAGAATATTTTGTATTTGCATCAAACCAAGATAGAAATTTCGACTTGTACACAGTTGGCTTGGTTAAAACATAATCTATGGGATCGTCTTCATCAAAGTAAACAAATTGCTCATCGGGCAAGTGAAAAGAAAGTCTTTCAACTGAAGGTTGTCGAAAGTGAATATCAAAGAAAATATCCTCCAAGCAGCCTCACATGATGATAAATATCTATTATAGGAAAAAAAATTGCAAGATATTGAGTATGATAAATTATTTAATAGATGGGTTGGAATAGAAATTTGCTACTATTACCTGCAGTCATAATACAATTTGATTTCATCAACACTGTGTGAATTACTCCCATCTCTTGTGCTTTCATAAAATGATGTGGTGACACGATCATGACCTTTGTTAACATATTTAAAGAGGTAATTGATAGATCTTGATTGATTACACCACTCTACATTGATGTGAGCATTGTATTGAGAAGAAGATATTTATTATAAGGAACAACAAATCTGTTATCAAGTTCAATATCTCCTTTCGTCACAACTATTCCATTGTCTCTCCTTTTATAAAGAGGATATCCATCTGGATCCAGCTTTGTTTTGTCAACAAATGATTTTGGGAAATGTCTGACACATATTCCATGTTGCATACATGGTGAATTTTTGTTGTGAATGCCACATGGACCATGAATCATTAGTGATTGAACAATTTGGAACAATTCTGGATTACTATTTTGATCAGGAATTTCAGCTGAAATAATTTCATCAATGTCATTGGGATGAGGATATTTAAAATTTGGATTCAAAAAAATGAGTACATGTGCATGAGGTAGTCCACGCTTTTGAAATTCAATTGTATATCACTGCAAAGAGTATAAATAAAGAAATTGGAATGAGTGTTAAATTAAGGAGGTTATATTTAAGTTGGATTGAAGATATAATTGATAAGATGGAAATATAAATTATACCTGCTTTAACCTTGCCAAAAACATTCCCTTCCTTTATCTCCTTGATGAATTGATCAAGTTTGATTTTGAAAAGACGGGATATCAAATCAGGTCTATCTTCAGATTTCAAATTACAGGTATTCAAAACTCGAACTATTTCTGGCCATTTTTGATTACATGTAAACATAATGAATAGATCGGGATAACCTGTCCATCTGCAAATTCCCATAGCATCTTGATAGTTTTGAAACATATATCGTGCTCCTCCAGTAAAAGAAGATGGAAGCATAATTCGTTTGCTTGCAGTTGCAGGATTAGTTTCTCCTCTTAAGATTGCATCTGCAAGGCCCTTATACATCTCAGCCCTTAGTTCTTTTTGGTGACACCTAATGTATGATAATCTAGAAGACTCAATCATACTATATGCATCTACCAAAAATTGTTGAAATAGGCGTTTAGAGTATAAAAAAATTGCTTTCTCATGATGCCTATGTTGGATTCTATAGGCAAAGAATTCCCTCATGGATACTTTATACCTCTTATTTGATGAAGAACTTGATACTTGATTCAAAGGAATATCATCTCGATAACCATCTCCCCTTGGAAACAACAACGGGTATTGCAGGGGAAGGTAAGCTGAGCTGACTGTTGATACTCTCTTCAAGAATCCACCTTGTGTCTCTACAATGACATCTCTATCAGTATAGTGATGATCAAAATCACCCACAATTAATGCAGCCACTTCAGAAGCAGTAGGCAAGTTATATCTTCTTCCATCATTTCCTCTCTTACCAATTATGCGTAACTTCAAATTAGAAATATTTTCTATGTTCAATCTGTCTCTGACCATTCTATAAGTTTGAACATATGGATTATAGTGATCAAGCATTTCTTTGATTTCAGTGACGATTGAAGCAAAAAGTGGGTGGTTGTCTTTCGCAATTCTGAAAAGTAAAATTTGATAATATAAAATAAGAGGCAATATAATGGTAAAAAGTGTTGAAATAATTGTTATTATAAGAGATGGTGATGAGAAACTAACCCAACCACAGATATCCTATTAGTCACTTCATTGTCAATATCATATATATATAGTTGAGAAAATTTTGGTTGTGATCCTGGTTGGGGAAGGAGACTACCAATTCTGTGATAATTTTCCCCATTCATGACAAACATTGGAGGAGCACTTCCTTTATTTATTGTCATGTCTACTTTGCCACCCATTGAAGTGAATGAAAACATCATATTAAATGACCTGGTATGTTCCGAGAAGAACTTACTTTTGCCATCCCTTTTGAAATAAAGATCTATTAAAGGTTGTGGAGGATGCAAAAGATTCAGAAGACTTATCTTTCCTTGCATACAACAAAGAAAACTTTGGATTCGTTGGAGTCCTTCTTTTTTGAGTTCTTTCAGCATACCACATCAATGCTCCACAATGAGGACACTCCCATGATGGGTCACCAATATCATAATAACCTGAGAAGTTACATTTGCCTTTGTTTAGAAGGTGAGTATTTTATATAACAAATGGGTGAATATATATTGAAATACATTTATACATTAATAATATAATTTGATAATATTTTGTTATATACCTTCTTGAACAATTTGTGGATTAATTTGACAATCTTCAGCAAGTGTGATATCAATTTCGTCATCAAAATGATCAAAAGTTACACCTAGAATATGGAACTTTTCTCAAAGAGAGTGGAAGAGAGACATTTGAAATTATAATTGAAGGTTCTTAAACGGTTAAGATACCTTCATCAGAATCATCTGGCATGTAAATGATGTTGTCCGGTGTAAGTGACATCACATACTTCAAATTGAGTATGATGATAGTTTCCTACAAATGATTAATATTATATATAACGAAAACATTTAAATAATAAAATATGTCCATTGAAATAAAGTTTAAAATTTTAAAATAATTAAAGGTAAAATTAAGGTAATGTGAAAATTAAATAAACTGTATGGGGACAAAAAAGATTTGTTAGACAGACTATTCAGTTAAAAATATTGAAATTGTGTATGTACCTTCTCCTTCCACATTAATAGTATCAAATTCAGTTTCTGGAGCAAGTGAATCATCATAGCCTGGAGAAAAAGTAATAGAAATTTTACGATTAATGGGAATGTATTTGAAATAGAAAGGAAGATTGTTAGTTATTGTAATTGGATGATTAAAAGTGATAAAGATACATTCATGCAGAACATCATTACCATTATATTTCATACAATAGATAAATATTATATTTAATAGGTACAGGTAAATAAAAAAACTACTTATAAGAGATATGAAAATATTTACTAACCATTATTGTCATTTGTGTTGTGGATGATTTGTCTTACACTGCGGGTATTGGATGATTCATCATGTTGCGCTTGAAAGGCAAGTTGTCCGCCATTTGAAATTGATAATTTTATTTGAACGACATTTATAACCTTTAATCTTTACAGTACCTTTATACTTGTTATATTTTTGAGAATAAATGAAAAAATGGTGTTTAGAAGTTTATAAATTGAGATAGTAAAATATAAAAAAGAATTAAAAATATAGACGACATAGTGAAACAAACAACATCAAATAGTAGAGAATATAGAATAGATAGGTAAATTCATACCTGTTATGTAGATGTGTTATGAGGATCTACACCAATAAGTAGAGCACATTTGAAATGTAAAGTCATAAATTGAGATAATAAAATATAAAGAGAATTTAAAATATAGACGACATAGTGAAACTAACAAAATCAAAGAGTGGAGAATATAGAAGAGATAGGTAAATTCATACCTGTTATATAGATGTGTTATGAGATTCTACACCAATAAGTAGAGCACATTTGAAATGTAAAGTCAATTGCTGATGGAGAAGTAATACATATAGGATAATAGTTTTACCTAATTTGTCGTGCAATAAAGTGATAGAAAATGAGTTATATTACATTGATGACATGATATTAGTGGATAATTATTACCTTTAAAAGTGGTACCCAATTCATAATGAGAATTAAATTTTTTTAAATACAGTCATTATTAAGTATTAATTTGTATATTCAGTACTTTTTTTTTTAATATTTTTTTGAAGTATAAAATGTTAATAAATCATGAATGTTGGTAAAATCATGATGCAATTAACGGAGAGGGAATTACAAAAAGTCATGCAGGTTTTAATTATAAAATAATGTGTGTTAAATTTCAGAAATTTCATGAGGGATATTGTATTATAATTTGTAAATAACGAATTATTTGAACTTAGATGATTTAATGTGGCTAAATGTTATTGCTGGTGCATAAATTTTGAGGATACATTGGAGAATTATTTTTTTACATTGGTTCCGTCACTATGTGAATAATACTTTGCATTTGGTAATAGTTTCAAAGTAGACTTGATATAATCGTGGTTCAAGAACCATACATTCTGTTAAGTGTCTTTTAGTTAGTCCTTTTTACTTGGCTTTGACATTACGTTTTATTGGTTTGATTTTGGCTCTTATTGTTCATTTCATATTATTTAGCATAAGTTTTTATGACTGATTTTGTAATTGTTAATGATTTATTTGTGTGCTTGCTTGTATTGATGACCACTTGAATTTTTCTTTTAGTTTGGGTGTATTGGGTCTTTTTTAATAGGTAGGAGTACCCTTTATACTTTTTCTTTATTGAATTTGTCTGTTTCCATTACCATATTAAAATTATTAATATGAAATATCTTGGATGTATGTATTACATAACAATATAATATTTAGATTTTTTGGCTATTAAATATAAGGGATAAGAGTATAAAACCTCCTTGAATTTTTGACATTTTACAAATAGGTACCATGAACTTTTAATTTGTCCCAATTAACACTTAAAATCTTATCATTATTAAAATATGTTCATTCATTGATATAAAGTAAAATAATTACAATAACCAGTATCAATTTTGTGTTTTAAATATTAAAAAGACATAAAAGAGTAAAGTGTATATTTTTTTATTCTTCAATTGTGTCACATTTGAAACATATTTAAAATTTAAAAGCGAAATATGACTATGTGTTATTTTAATTTAGAGTTTTTTTCCTATTTTTTAATCTTTGTAATTTTATTTTATATAATTTAAATATGTTAAATTCAATTTTGAAGGGTTTATATTATATTTGTTAATTATTTAACTTCATGCTAATGAAATGACATATTGCAACAATGATAAAAGTTTATTGATTAATTAGAAAAAAAATTAAAGTTCATGGTGACTATTTGCAAAAGGATAAAGTTAAGGGGGCGCTTATATAATATTCTCCGTAAATATAATGCATATTTAAATGAAATAGATCCATTTCACAAGTGAATACAATGATGATATTGTGAAGAGTGAGAAATAAACTCTAACAAATTATGTAGGCAGTCCATCATTCATAATTGTTATACAATGTAAAAAACTACAACCAATGTTTTGTGAATGAAAACAATACTATAATTTCACAATCTTTTGGACTCTTGTTTAACTTGCACCAGCTTTGGTGTTTTTAGTGGTAGGTGGTTGTGTTTTCTCCCATCATCAACATCATTAGTGTGAATGCTGTCAGCCTCTCTCTTCTTGGTTTTGTTGCCACCCAGGAGTGTTTTCACCACCATCCAGATAAACATTCCACGTAAGTCTATATGTGGCAAGAAAATGAGGAAAATAAATTATTTTAAATTATATTATACTATTTCAAAATTAGAAATTGTGAAAGTTACTATTAAATTTTATTGTTTTGTTATAAAATGTAGGAGAAATGTACCTCAGAAGTCTCCACATTGTCTGTAATTGTCATTATTCAGTTTGGTGGTATATCGTCAACAAACTGTGAAGATGTTGGTTGTGAGCATTGCTTCTGTTGGGCTAATAGACAATTGTGGAGACACATTGTCATATTTTGTATATTTGTCCTTCAACTTGCTCCTAAATTACATGGCATTAGTGAGGTTTTTAGTAAGTATATAGTATAATAAACATATTATTATTTATTTTATGCAAGTTTTCACCCTCAATAGAATGCAATTCTTTAAAATCGCTTAATGAAGTAAAGACTCATCTGTCAGCTTTTTCACAGTATAACTCCTCCCAACTTCTACAATATTTGCATCTTTGATTTCAACCTTGAATAGAAAATATTTGTCCAAAAAGAAATCCAAGTCTGGAGGATATGGCATAGGAACCTTTTCCTATAAAGAAAAGGTCATATAATGAGTGCTTTAAATATAGATTTAATATAATTGTGGCTATGAATATAAAGTAATGTATGATGTGTTGATTTAAATTTCTAATTACCTGAGTCCTTGTATGAATTATAATCAGCAGGAGATTTGGCTACGTACGGACTGGACCAATCGATCAAACAGGATAAAAGTAGTTGATCTCGTGTCATCATAACATTGACACTATACTTTGTACCTATTGGTTAAGAAATAAGGATACTACTTAATGATAAAAATTATTAAGTAATTAATTATTTGAATTTAAAGGTTTACCTAGGAATGAACATTACAATAATTGTCACATTTTCACAATAAAATTCATTGGCTGCTTCTTGACCTTCCGCAAAACAAAAATTGCATGAATCATAATACCACCACAACCTCTTTTAGTGTCTATGCCAATCACTTTGGCCATTACAGAGCAAAGAGTTTTCTATAATTAAATGAAATGAAGGTGTTATTCCACATTTATTTGGTGTGAGTTGGTTTATGAATATAAAATTTTCTTTTAAAGGACAGTAAAATAATACCTCATTAGACTATAAAATGTCAGAAATTTTCATTCTTTTAGTTTGCAGTATGTCTTCTTTCCTCCAACTGACAAAGTAATTGGTGCAGAACCAAGCTTACAACTTGGCTAAGAGACACTTGTGACTTGAAATACCTGCACATTATTTGTATTTTGGTTAATAAAATTAGATGAAATAATAATAATTTTTTTAAAAAGAATATAAAATATATTGATATAATGGTAAAAATTCATTACCTGCCTTTATATTCAATAGCATCTCTCTGATGTCAGGATTAATCATGAGTTTTGTTTTGTTGTACGCATTTGAAATCCCAATTTTTCCTACAACAATATTAGCTTTTATATGAAAAAGTATAAGTTTTGGTGAAATGATAATAATACTGTAGTTGGGATATTTACCATTAAATGAATTCAGCTTGCAAAGTTGCAAGATAACAACAATAGGACCATGTGTTTTCCCCTTCATCAAAAACTCATGGTATCAGCATATTCAGCCCATAAAGTGCAAGTTAACTTATTGTTCCTGTTTGTTAAATATTTTAGCATAATTAATAAGTATATGGGGATATTATGGGAAAAGAAAATATGGTTAAGGAAATGAATATTAAAGGAAGAATTACTCCAAATCCTCCAAAAGCACATCCATAATAATTTTGCCTTTTGATTTAGTCTCTTTGATGTCATATCTTTTGCAACATGACCAATAACATCTGCATTGAAATGACAATTAATCATTTGGAGTTAACATGTATTATATAATTCAATAGCAACAAATTAAGATAATTTCCCTTGCAACATTGGAGTATTCAATTCCATTAGGACATTGTATATTTCAATTTTCAATTTAAAACACATACATTGCTAGCCAAAAGATGGAGAGAAAGTAATATATTTGGACACACAAACCACTAAACATAACCGTCATCATAGACGGATGCAATGCAAAGGAAAAATTATGGACTGTTTAATTAGTTTTTTTTCCATTACATGAAGATTACAGTTAAACTAAGATTAGCATAAAACAGAACAACATTTTTATAGGGTTTAAAACTTCATTATTAGTTTAAGTATCATAATGAAACCAAGTTAGGGCATAAAAATTAAAGCAGAAGGAAAATAACCTTGTTCAAGTGTCCAAACTAATTTAAAGTCATTTTTTAGTAAAACAAACCATTTTAAAAGAGTAAAAAACAATTTCAACAGAATCATAAGATTGAAATTACAAAATAGATTAAATATTAGTTAGAATACATACCAAACAATTGGTCTTCTTCCTTCCCACTGAGAATATCAGGGAATGAAAAAATTGAAAATGGATTAATTGAAATGTTATGTCCCGCCGACATTCAGTCAATTTTGTGATCTTCATGAAACGAATTTTGTAATGATGCTTTGTTGAGGGGAAGTTTTTATCGTTATTTGCAAACGGAAAATTTTTCAATGATATAAGCACTCCCTTCAATTTATCATTGGCTCAAAGTGGTCAATTAGAAGCTTGCTGATGGTTCCTTGAATTTTGTCACACAACTGAAAAAATTGAGATGATTTAGTATAAAAGTAGAAAAATTATTAATAAACTGTAGTTTGTAAATAAAGGAAAGAAAAGGTACCTTTTCATCAAGTAGCAATATCTCCATAGTTGAGAACTCATTTGGCTTCTCAAATTGTGGAACTTTCAACTTTGGATTACACGAACTCTTAGCATTCTATGACTATTTCCATTTCCATTTCCATTTCCAATTTTCAGAAATTGGTGTGAATGTTGGAGCCATTGTTTAAAGATGAAGTGGAGAGTTTTGGTAGTCTTGAAGGTATAAGGAATGGAACAAATAGTGGTTAAAATGAGGAATTTTATATAGGATTATTAGTTACATTGAGTATGTATTAGTATAAATTTTCATTATGGTGCAAAATTGAAAAAAAAAACCGTCAATTAAATTGGATTACGTGAGTGAGTCCATGCATTTCCAGACTTATGAGTGTTAAAGTTTATTACACATTTGTTGTTTCGAAAAGGGAAATTAGTTGCAAATAAATGTGGTTTATGAGGAAATGAAGCTTTTGATTGGAATAATGAAATCAATTATTCTGTTAAATAAAATGTGTTTTATTTGTACATATAACACAATTTTAGACAATAAACATTTTTTTTATTTTATAATTAAATTACCAACTGCAGAATAATGAAATTACATTTGAATAAAGTACCAAGTGCACAGACAACACAATAATTAAACAATTGTAAAAAATGTAAGAAATGTTCAATTAAATTGGATTTAATATGAGTCAGTCCATGCATTTTAGACTTGTGAGTGGTAAAGTTTATTACAATTTGTGGTTTCAAAAAAGGGTAGTTAGTGCAAAAAAATGTTATTTATGATGGAAATGAAAATTGTGATTGGAATAATGAATCAATTATTTGGTGAATGAAAAGTCACTAACCAACCTGCTATGAAAAATAGGTAAATTTTTGGTAACATATACCAATTTTAGATAATAAACAACTTTTTTAATTTTATAATTAAATTACCAACTGCAGAAAAATGAAATTACATGTGAATTTAATGAGTCAGTCCATGCATTTCAGACTTTTTTATTACAATTTGTGGTTTTCGAAAGGGGGAGTCAGTGCAAATAAAATTTATTTATGATGGAAATGATAGTTTGATGGGAATAACGATTCAACTATTTTGTGAAATGAAAAGTCCACTGACAACATGATATGAAAAAATAGCTAATTTTTTGTACATATACAAATTTTAGACAATAAACAGTTTTTTTTTATTTTATAATTAAATTACCAACTGCGGAACAATGAAAATACATTTTAATAAAGTACATGCGCACATAAATACAATAACTTAAACAAATTTAAAAAAATAAAAGAAATGTTTGATTTGTGTGGAAAGAAGTTGGATAAAAACCTATAAAATATATGATTAAGATCGTTTTATATGGAGAAAATTTGCAATTAAATTTATTTTGAAATTCATAAATAAATTAACACACATTGTGAATAAATTAACACACAATATGAAAACGTGAAATGGGAAAACAAGAAAAGGCTAAATTTATAACGTTACATGTTTTTTAAACTCATATATCATTGCAATTAAAGTAATTTTCATTTTTGAAAAATGCTAAAAATGTGGTAGGTTATTGACATGATTTTTTTTAATATTATTAAATTCATACCAAATTTCCACTTATCAAATATTATTGACATTTAAATGTGGATTTAAATGTTAAATAAATTCATTAATTTAGATTTTTTATATAATTAGTCCTAAAAAATATTAATAAATCACACTATATATAAAACTGAAGCTAATTTATATTTTAAATATCAAATCCAAAACATATTAAAAAAGTATTATTTAATAAAAAAAATTGTATGAACTTTAAGATCATTATTCAGACTTATGAATTGAAGAGTAAGAAGATGAAAGACTTAATTCAATGTGCCACTTTACCTTTTTTGAATTTAATTGTGATTTCTAATCCCCTCTTCACTTCCTTTCCATTTATTGAAATGGTTCCATACCCCTGCAAATGAAGTCAGACATGTGTTTTTTAAATGAGCATCAATAGTGTCAAATAAACATAATGGATGTACATGATATATGAAATATATTTCATTTTTTGAAAATAACCCCATAGTATATAAAATAACCCCCATAATTAGTTTTTTTGACTATCAAGATCTATGTTATTGGCATTTTTTGGTAGAAAATGGAAATTATTTTATGGTCATTAAATGTCAAGTTCGTTTTAGTGGTGAGGCAAAACAAAAAGATAATGGCTATGCATGATATATTCAATATTATACATTTTTTCACACCGAACACACAATCAAATGGAAATTTCAACATTGTGCCTTTCAAAGTGCATTTAATCAAATATTAAAACAGAGGAGTGAACAGAGTACTACATTGTAGCTTGGGTACTATCTTGGTAACGTTCCATCCTCAAGGCAGGGTTGAAGTTACAACATTTATTAAGCTTTTGTGAAAGATATTTTTTTTTCTTTTATTGCTGCGCATAACATCATGAGAATAACCTTGATAAATCATGGTGAATAAAAATTAACAACATTTCAGCACTGTACCTGAAAAAAAGTGCCTATAGTAAAAAAATCACTATTATTGACAAAAAACCACCTATTCAAGAGAATCCAAAATTATTACAAAAAAATTACTTAATCTTATTGTGCCATTTATCTTCCACTTCAACTTTTTTCCCCTCATGTTAGACCACATTAAAAAGAAAATACTACACACTTTATTGCAGTAAAATGCACAGGCAGAGGAACAAAAAGTAATAAAAAAAAACCCTAACCCAAAAAATAGGAGTTCTTACCAAGACATAATGTGAACAAATCTTCATAGTTGTTTCAAGAATTCTTCACAGTGGGTAGCCGTAAACTTCCTAACCTGTGACGAAAATGGCTTGGACATTACCGAGAAAAAACAAAAGCAACATTACAGAGAAACATATGAGGTTCAAAACAAACGGAATACAAACACAATTGAAAAAAAAAAGAGAAGATGATGATGCCTACCATGTGGATTGTAGAAGGTGGGGAAGAAAGAGAATGGGTGTCCCATAGAAAGTTCCGAAGGTGGTTTAATAGAGAGGAAAATAAATCTTTCCGGAGGAAGAGGACTGAGGAGGTGCAGAGACCAAAAAGTAAAGAGACCCATTACCAGGAAAAATGTAAACAGATTTGAAGAGTTTTAAACAAAGAGGAAAGTATATAAATAAGCAATTAAAGAGACACATTATCAGAAAATGTAAACAGATTTGAAGAGTTTTAAAGAAAAGAGGAAAGTATATAAATAAGCATTTAACCCTTATTTTATTTACATGGAAAGATTGAGTTGACATATTTATCCCTTGTTCTTTCCTTTTTATATATATATGATCATATATGATGATAAGATTGTCCATTCATATATACTCAACAGTAGAATGTGTAAGAGCACAAATCCAACCGATTGATAGCGCATGCCTAGGCTTTAATTCAGTTAATCCTTTCTTATTAGTAACAGAAATTTAGGTTAACTTTTGGAGTTTTTTTAACAGTATTTCACTAATTAATCTATATTTTTTAGGCCAAGTGGAAGGTACTCATTTATATATCCCTCCCCACTAACATATTATTCGAGAGGGGTGAGGAGCATTAACTGTGACTAAGTCCCTAATAGGATTGTCCCTGATAATAGGGGATACCTATGGTTTACACTAAAAATATCTCTCCGACTTTAACTTGTTTTCTTGAATTTCAATTTCATTCATCAAACGCCTTGGCTCTTTGTTTGACATTATATTTTTTATTTTCTTTTCTTTTCATTCCCCTTCATTTCTTGTGGAAAGAAAGAGGGAGGAGAGAAAGAAGGGAGAAAGTGAGAGGTTGACTGTTTGATGGGTGAGAGAAAGAGGGTGAATGCTAACCGGAAGTAACAGGATGGGTGGTCTATAGCTAAAGCAACAAAATTACCAGCAGTAACAGGTTTCCTTGATTTAATGTTGAAATTTATCTATCAGTCCTTCAATTATTTATATTTGCAGATTAGTCCTTTGTATAACCTGAAATGCTCTGAGACAACAAATTGTGTCAAAATTTAACCAATTCCTCATCGAGCGATAAACCCTAGGGGCTAAACCATGAAACCCATTTGTGAGGTTTAAGCACTTGATCGAGGAAGCACCGAAAGGTAAAGTTGAGAAAGCATCGAGGAAGCACCAAATACAAATCAATCGCATCACTAAGGGGAACACCGAGGAAGCACCAAATACAAACCGGTCGCAAGGTAAGTTGGTTCCTAGCTTAGGGTTGTGCCTAGGTTTATCTGGTTCTCACTAGTGCAAAAACCCATATGACGACGGCTTTCATCAACGACGGTTAAAAGGGAACTGTCGTTGAAAACTGTGCGGTGGGCATTTTTGAAATTATTGTGAGGTTTATAACGACGGTTACCTTTTAACCGTATTTGAAAATCAATACGACGACGGTTTATAAGCCACCTGTTGTTAAAAAGTGAGCAGAAAAGAGAAACAACAACGGTTTTAAAGTGAACCGTTGTTGAAAAACGAAACCACGATGGTCCATGTATAATCGTCGTCGTTTCTCTCCTTAACCCCAACGCTAAAACATTTCTCCTTCATTATGCTCGCGTCGTCCCGTCCCTCACCCTTCCTCTCTCTCTCTCACCATCGCTCTCCTTCTCTTCCTCGTCATCGTTTCTGCGCTGCGAAGCTTCTCTCCGGTGCACGCCACTGCTGCTTCTTTGTCCGTTATCTCTTCTCCATGTGCGCGCCGCTGCTGGAGACGCGGTGTGTAGTGGCCGGGCTTGGTCACGGGTCTTGACCAGAACGACCGTGAGCGTGTTCCCTCTCTTCTCCTTCTCTTTTGATGTTTC
This sequence comes from Sesbania bispinosa, assembly GCA_026901365.1. Classification (NCBI taxonomy): domain Eukaryota; kingdom Viridiplantae; phylum Streptophyta; class Magnoliopsida; order Fabales; family Fabaceae; genus Sesbania; species Sesbania bispinosa. Next base: position 2,130,161 of record QLOH01000074.1, read on the forward strand.
TACTCTTTTTTGGTTTGATTTATTCATATCTGGGTGCAGGGGTTGTTTTGAGGTTTTGTTCAATGGCGGCAGGGAAGCTCGGCGTGCAGAGGCCGTGCGCTACGGAGACTGTGGATGGAGGTCGCGCTTGGTTCGTAATGGTGAGGGTTCAAAGGACAAGTTCTCTCTCCGATTATATTTCTAGTTCTATTTTTGTGGTTGTTTTTTCCCCGATTTCTCTCTACCCTCTTTTCTATTTGGTTGCAGTGAGGTTGTGGGTGCAGCACGCAGAGGAGCGACGAAGGCATTAGGCAAGGCTTTTGAGATAGTCAGTGGCAACATGATACGAGAACGGAGGAGGTTTTGATTCAGACAAGGATAGGGTTTACTTCGGAGTTAATCGTACCGTAAGTCTCACTCCGATTGTTTCTTTGCCTCCTCTTGCGAATGATTTCAAGTTCAGGTTTAGTTATGTTGCTCGGATTATCAAGTGTTTGGAGGGGATGAACGAGGCTGTGAGGGAGGGGTTAGGTTTGATTCTTGAAGCTTCCGTGAGGCAGGTAGTAAGGTGTGTCGGGTGTATGGGTTGTGGAGTGAGAGTGAGAGTGAGGTGGTGGATGGGCCTCTCTATCTTGTGTGTGAGAGGCACCATTGTGGTAGTCTTCTGGACAAATTCCGTGAATTGGGGAATGGATTTGTTGGTACGAATGGGGATAGAGGTGGGTTTTTAAGTTTCGCAATAATTGGTAAAGGTATCTGTGAATCTATGCTTGCTTTGCATTTGGAAGGTTTGTTGATTTGAATGAGATATTGGTGATGGGAAGGAAGATTATTGGAGGTATGAATTCTAAGTATATATTCAAACATTGCAATCTCTCTCAATCATATTTCATGATACCATTTGTTTTTCTGCCTTGCCTGGATGATAAGATACTTAGAACTATATTTTTGGACAACGGATGAACCTGAAGCTTTTGAATTGATTTGGTCACAGTTTCTAATGCTTTCCATGCATTTCTTTAAAATATTTTGAAACCAATATACAATTTGGTGTAGCACAGTTTAATGAAACTTGTAAGCTAGTCTCTTTGTCAGCATCTGCATTAAGGTTGCTTTACCTATGTCATGGATGCTTTACCTATGTCATGGACACTGGACAGAGTGTCACTTCATGCAGTGAAGAATTATATTTTATTCTAACAAGAATTTGTTTAGTTTTGCAGTGGGTTATCTGTTTAGCTCCTCATTTGATAAACTATCCCCGTATGGTCCTTGCAGGGTAACACTCCTCATTTGACAAACGGTAATGATTACTTGAAATTATATATATATATATATATATACCTAAAATTATATTGGAGTTATGTTTTGTCTTTACTACTAGTTCATTATTGTTCCTTAAAATCAAGAAGTAATATTGTATAGCTTTGGTTAACGCTGCAGTGGTTCGCTTCTGAAAGGCCTTAGACTTTAGAAATAAAAAAGAGGCTTTTGGTATAAACTTGCTTTTGAACCGTCGTTGTTTTTGACATACCACGACGGTTGCACAAGGGAACCGTCGTGGAAAGTAAGAAACAACGACGGTTCTAAAAAGAACCGTCGTTGTTTCTACTTTCCACAACGGTTCCCTTGTGTAACCGTCGTGGTATGTCTATTCTTCCACTTTAGCATGAAAAAACAACGACGGTTGTTGATTTAACCGTCGTTGTATGTTCAAGATACCACGACGGTTACTGTTTCAACCGTCGTTGTTTCTAACTTATAGCGACGGTTAAGAACGTCGTTGAAAAGCTAGTTTTTAACGACGCCTGAATCAACGACGGGTCAATAATCGTCGTTAAAAGCCTTTTCTAACCGTCGTTAAAAACCCATTTTGCAGTAGTGTCTGTTTGTATTTGGCTCGGATTATGGTTTAGGGTTGTGACTTGCTTCCGTTTGTTTTTTTTTTGTGTGATGATTATAAACTTTCTAATGATAAGGTCCACATTTTTGTCTATGTTGGGCATAGCTGTATGGGTTAGAATTTTTTGGGATAAGAAGATGTTAGAGTGCATCTCTTTTGCATAGTAGGTGTTCGAAAAATTGTCAAAACAAATTTTAGCATGCAAGAGTAGATTTTAACAGATTTTAGCATGCAATAGCATATTTTGTACAAGAAGGAGAGATGGTAACTTACTCTATTAATTTAAGTCTTGACGCTTTATGTACATTGTTGAGCTGAAATTTATTACTAATCGATTTCTCTTAACATGGGGGATATAGTGTGGTCAGTTTGGTGAATAGAAACTTATTGCCACTACCAAAGACCAAGCTGGTGATAAGAACTGATTATATCAGCTTTATAGAATTTTGGATAAGAACTGATTATATCTGCATCGAATTTTAATCATGGGTGGACTATCACATGCCAATTTATCACTCCTTACTCCAAGTCGTGTTTTAGCTGTTAAGAGCTCCAATATAGAACAAATGTCATTATCTCTCTCATTGGCTGACAAGCACTTAATACCTAGCTGGTGTTTCTTCTGAAAATATTAAGTCCATGCTTGTTATGTTCGTCTGCAGGTTGTTGAGTATAAGGGTGAATAGGTAAGGCGTAGGGTTGCTGATCTGAGGAAACAAAATATTGTTAAGAGGACTTCGATTGTTATGTGAGTCACTTGTTGAATATTGTTTTTAGTATTTGTCTATACTCCCACAATCTTTGTTTTGCTTAACACAGTGAAGCCTATTTTATAGTCATTTAAAATAATACCATGTTTCAGTTGTGTTATTTTAATCCTACATTTGGTTCAAGTGCCTGTTTTAGACATGTTCATGATTGCAAATAACATTTTAATTCGTTTAGTGATAATCTTAACACCGGATAAAATAAATTATGCAGTTGTTTGTTCTTAACACCGGCTCAAATGTTTGTTTGTGACTTGCTTCTGTTTGTTCTTTTTTTCGTGTGATGATTATAAAGTTTGTAATGATAAGGTCCACATTCAAGAAAAAAAAGACTTAGTTGAGCAATTTAGTATGTCACACCTCTTCTTGGCAATAGAATTCCCAAATAAGTAGAATTCACACCTGTTCTCACTCACTCCCTCCATCATTTCCTGTTCTCCCTCCATCATCAGCTCCAAATCTCTAGCCAATTTTAGAGTTTACCTTTACTTATCTGCTGATTGGAAGTAAAGTGATGTAAATATCATTACACAATCTGAAAATGATACTAGGATGTCTTATTTTTCTGTTTCTTAGCCTGATCCCTAAATGCTCATGATAACAAAGCATAAACTTTGTGATGATTAAAATGTGTAGATTAAAATTCATACAAACACGGATGATATATTGGATTGGATGAATAAAAAAGATATACCAATGATGGATAGGGACACGCCATTTTGGCAGGAGGGTTCAGGGGAGCAATCGTTCATTTATGCTAGTCCTTCCTTGGTTGATCAAGATGGTATTGATGGTTTTTAGTGGGTGAAGGAGGCAGTTGTGTGGTATTAGTTGATGCTGATTGGGATGACAACCAAAATGAAGGAGATAAAGATACTGGATATGAGGAAGATCACTAGAATGAAGGGAATGATAACACCGAACACAGGGAAGAAAACCGAAATGAAGGACATGAATATAATGAACATGAAGAAGAAACCCAACATGAAGGAGATCAAGATACTGAACATGAGGAAGAAAACCAAAATGAAGGAGATGAAAATAATGAACATGAGGAAGTTGTCAAAAGTAGGATTGATAGTTTCGAGGACATAAAAAAAATTGACTTGGTAAGATTTAGCCCACATGAGATCTCTCATTATGAGTTTGCTAGTTTGGATGTAGCATACCTGTTCTATTCTTGGTATGGCAGAATGAACGGATTTGCAACTAAAAAAGGGAAAGTTATTTCTAGTAGGAAAACTGGGATGGTTTTGCAACAAATTTTTTTGCAACAAAGAAGGTGAAAGTGTAGATAGTGGTGTGCCTATGGAAGAACGTCAACGTGAGCCCAAAGCTGAGACTAGATGTTATTGTAGGGAAGAATTTCGAGCATATGTGGACATCAACTCAGGATGATGGTATTGTTCTTATTTCTCTGATAAGCACAACCACGAACTCTTATGCATTGTTTGTGCAATGCTTCCTGCACATAGAAAGATGGTTGTTTGTGATATAGATCAGATGAATAACATGTTGAAGCTTGGCATTGGTCCACCCGAAATTTTTGGGTCATTTGCCAATTGCTCAGGAGGTTATGAAAAAATTGGTTTCTGGAAGAAAGATATCTACAATCAAATTATCAAACAACGACGGTTGCAAAATTCGGATGCAGAAGCAGCTGTAAAGTATTTGCATGACTTGGGAGTCAATGACCCTTTGATGTTTACTCGCCACACAATTGACCCAGATAACAGGCTTTAGCACTTGTTCTGGTGTGATGGTAAAAGCCAACTTGATTACAAAGTCTTTGGTGATGTACTGGCGTTTGATGCAACTTACGGTAAGAATAAGTATAGACTACCTCTAGTTGTTTTTTCCGGTGTGAATCACCATAATCGTACAACCATATTTGTCAGTGCAATAGTTGTCAATGAAACTGAGGAAACATACATTTGGCTACTGTGTCTGTTTTTAGAAGTAATGAAAGGTAAAATGCCTAGCTCAGTCATAACTGATGGAGACCTCGCAATGTGGAATGCCATTAGAGTTGTGTTTCCAAGAGCTCATCACCGTTTGTGTGCTTGGCATCTAGCTCATAATGCGACCTCTAATGTTGGAATCACTGCCTTCATAAAAGGATTTGAACATTGTATGTTTGCCAATTTTGATGTTCGGGAATTTCAAATAAATTGGAGTGAATTAATCTCCAAATTTGATTTATAAAATAAGTCGTGGATTAGAGAGATATATCAAAAGAGGGAAATGTGGGCTGCAACATACATGAGGGGAAATTTTTTTATAGGCTTCAGGACAACATCAAGGTGTGAAGGTTTGCACTCAGAGTTAGCAAATTTTTTCCACTCCCGTCATAATCTAACAGATTTCTTACATCACAATAATCAATGTGTTGAGCATATGTGGTTCAGAGAAATTGAAGATGACTTTTCCTCCATACATGGTGATCCAGTATTGCAAACCAATCTTCAAGGTCTTGAAAGGTCAGTTGCCAATCTTTTAACTAGGAAATTGTTCTTTCTATTTCGTCCAGTGCTTCAAAAGGCAACTAGTATGAATGTTGTAGCCTGTAGAGACTTATACTCATACTCTTTATACACGGTGTGCAAGCGTGGTGGGGGGCCAAGTCATGGAATATGTCATATAATCCATTCAGTAATGAATTTAAGTGCCCATGCATGTGGTTAGAGTCACGTGGGTTACCATGTGTACACACAATTGCTGTGTTGGACCATCTAAACATCAATGAGCTCCCGAAAAGTTTGGTCCTAAAAAGATGGACTAAAGGAGCAAAGGACAATATTACTAGTTACAACAATGAAAATGGTACTTGGGACTCACAAAGGATTTTTATATGTGATGCTCTAAATGATGTATACAGAAAGTTGTCTGTTGTGAATTCTATAACTATTGAGGAATATAATGATGCGATGGAAAGGTCTTTAAAAGAACTTGAAAAAAAAAAGGCAAAGAGGGCATGTGATATGGTTGGTGGGAGTGAACCGACGTTAAGTGATCATGAAAGATTGAGGAACCCTCTGCCCGCAAGGCACATAGGAAGCGTGAGAGCAAGCACTTCCACTGGAGGATTGAGAGTTAGGCGCACAACCAAGTGCTCCATTTGTCACGTGGCTGGCCATAATAAGGCCACATGCCCACAACGAGCGCAAGGAGGACATACTGCATAATCTACATGTGGGGTGTTCGAACAAGATGATGATTATGTAAGTGGTGTCTATTGCTAACTATTGTTATGTTTATTTGGGATTAGATTTCATGTGAGGTGGGCCTTGATGTGACTCATGTTATTTATGTAGGATGCTATAACTTCAAATCATCATACATATGTGACATCCATATACATTTCTGCAATTGTGTTGAAGGATGTGGAAGGATGTTGGTGCGCTGAAATTAGTGTTTTTCAGAAACTCCTACTGTTTGAGATTTCATATGTGAGTTAAGTTGTTGTGGTAGTGCTTTAGGTGTAAACTTGTTAGACAACCATATATCCTTTATTTAAATTATTTTAATGACATGTTATCATCTCATTTTCTATTTCATAACACTTATATTATATAATTTTGACGTTGTCATAGAAACCAAAACATGCACACCCCCAAAAATCATTGGAACGTGATCCTTACATGCTCAAAATCTAGCATGTGGTTTTAATTACAAGCATGATGCAAATTGAAAACTACAATTGATAAAACCAATGTTTTAAAAACGAACTGGTGATTAAACCGGTGAAGGCACTGGTTCACGGTTCAATGGTTAAACCGTGGTCGAACCGGTATTAATTAAATATATATTTTAAATATTATATAATATTTTAATTAATAAAATAACACAAAATTATAAGAAATTAAGATATATGAAGTTATAAATTTGTTTAAATAACTTTATTATAAGGTTTATAAAACAAAAAAATAAAAATAATTGGTAAAATAATAAATATCTATGTGTAATTCTCAAACATATGTTTTTATTTATCTTAAAAGTATTTTAAATTAAATAAAAAAATTGAGTTTTTTGAAAAAGACCAGTTCAACCGGATTTTTACTGGTTTTGACCGGTTTTTACCGGTTTACTGAGTTTCTGACCGATTTTCTACAACACCGAAACTCTGGTTTGTTTAAACCGAACACCGGGCCGGTTCACCGGTTTACCAGTCGGACCGGCCGATACTTCACAAAAAACTGCAATTAATTGGCGTGAACGGTTCACGCTTAATATTACAAAAATAGCTTAAAAACCTTAGTATGTTCAACATAAAGTATCTTAGGATTACAAAAAGGCTGCAGTAGATTAAATAAAAATCATTGGAACGTGATCCTTACATGCTCAAAATCCAGCATGTGGTTTTAATTACAAACAGGATGCAAATTAAAAACTACAATTGATAAAACAACTTTACTTCACAAAAAAACTACAATTAATTGACGTACTCCATTCACGCTTAATATTACAAAAATAGCTTAAAGACCTTAGTATGTTCAACATAAAGTATCTTAGGATTACAAAAAAGGCTGCAGTAGATAAAATAAAAATAATTGGAACGTGATCCTAACATGCTGAAAATCCAACATGTGATTTTAATTACAAGCAGGATGCAAATTGAAAACTACAATTGATAAAACAACTTTACTTCACAAAAAACTGCAATTAATTGGCGTGCTCCGTTCACACTTAATATTACAAAAATAGCTTAAAGACCTTAGTATGTTCAACATCAAGTATCTTAGGATTACAAAAAAGGCTGCAGTAGATTAAACAAGCTTGTTTTTGCAAAACAAAAGCCCATAGTACATCAGATGAAATAGCTTGTTTTTACAAAACAAAAGGCTATAGTAGATGAAACATCATGTGGCCATCTGCCACCATGTTTGGATCTTTGATTATAGTTGGGCCCAGTATTCATTGTGTCCACCACAAAGTAAGTCCATAACAATTTTCATCCTAACCATATTCTCATTGATCTGCAAATTAAACAATAAAGATAAATGAAAATAATATGAGCCGGTGAATTTAAATTAATCATAAATTCATTCTTACCTTGCGATACAAGTTGGGTTGGAATGCATCCTCCATTTTCATCCAATTAATTACCCATAGTGCTGAATTGTTCCTAATTTCGTACAAGAATTTGAAAATTAGTATATCCAGTCATGCTTGTTTATTTATATAATAGGAGACACGTAATAAGAAACAGACCAAGTACCACATTTATATATCCCTACAACATTTGCCATGCCCCATTTGTCAACTTCAGCCAACCCATCCCCAAAATTGGGTCAAAAGTACTCACATGCAGTGATATGGGAGAGAACCTCACACTGTACCATGAATATTGTTATAATGATTGGCCCATTACTTAAGAGCATATAAATTTTGTGACTTAAATTTTAGAACACACTAAAAGAATTAATAGTTACCACTTTTCCTATATTGTGACGTCGTTGATTTACATGTTTTTCATCCAAATATGAGTCTAAATGGTAGACAACTTTATTTACCACTGAAACAACCATTAAGTACCAGTGTCCTCCCACTTCCTCAATTGGCACATATATCTAAGTTAGTGTGAATAAGTATGTTAAACTTAGATAGAATGGAGCAATGGTTTCATTAGTTCCATGAATAAAGTAAATGATCTTACATATTTAACGTCCCAGTACGATGGCATCCATCCATTCATTCAACCCTAAACCAAATCAACCCTAAACCTTGTAACAAGGCCTATACAATTCTTCCAAATTACAGAGAAGGGTGTTAATCACCCACAAAAAATCTAAGCCAAATCAACCCTAAACCCTGTAACAAGGCCTATGCAATTCTTCCAATTAACAAAGAAAAGTGTTAATCACCCACAAAAAATCTAAACCAAATCAACCCTAAACCAAATAAAAATCCGGAACCAAAAATCATCTGAAAACCAAATCAAAAATCCCCACCAAAAATTTGAACCAAATGAACCCTATCCCACATGGAAAATCAACCCTAAACCAAATCAAAATCCGGAACCAAAAATCATCCCAAAACCAAATCGAAAACCCCCCACCAAAAATCGAAACCAAAACAACCCTAACCCACATGGAAAATCAACCCTAAACCAAATAAAAAACCGGAACAAAAAATCATCCCAAAACCAAATCAAAAAGCCCCACCAAAAATCGGAACCAAATCAACCCTATCCCACATGGAAAATCAACCCTAAACCAAATTAAAATCTGGAACCAAAAATCATCCCAAAACCAAATCGAAAACCCCCACAAAAAATCGGAACCAAATCAACCCTAACCCACATGGAAAATCAACCCTAAAACAAATAAAAAACCAAAACAACCGATATTCATACCTCTTGCCCCGATCCATTTCTTGTGTTCACTCTCGTCCTACACTGCAGGTTTTAAAATGAGTCCTTTGTGTTTTGGGAAATCACCGATACTTTTCTAAACATTTGGTCGATGCCTTCCTCCAGGGAAATGTTGCCACCAATCTCTGCTTGGGAACTTGCACTTTCTTCACCAATCTCTGCTTTATGGTGATTTGGGAACTTGCACTTTCTTCACCAATCTCTGCTTGGGAACCCTAGATTTGGAAAGGATTCCATTGCAATGAAAGGATTTACCAGGGTGTTTCCTAAGCAAAATTGTAAACCTCCATCATAGTGGGTAACTGGTCATGAATCTGGGCCGTTGTTTTTTTTAAATATTATATCCGACGGTGATTTTTGTTTCTCTAGCAATAAACCACCCATGTGTTACTTCACATTAGTCGCCGTCGAGAAAGAGGGGGAGAAAAGAGAAATGATGGGTTCTACAATCTTTTTCTTTCTATTTAAAATGAAAAGTAAGTGGAGAGAGAAATATGTCTCACGTGTGAATTTCTATCTATATCCTTTTAAAAAATATTATTTTATTCTTTATTTTAGTGGTAATTTTGTTTTTCTATAAAACAAATCTTTTTTCTCTCATCTCATTTTCTCTCCAACCAAACAAAGGAATGAGAGAAATCAACAATTATTTCTCTCATCTTTTTCTTATAAACAACACAATAATTCAACAATATATGTTTCTCTCTTCTTTCTTTTCTCTTTCTCTCTTCTCACTTTCTCTCCTCCAAACAAAGGGTAGATCGCACATGATCAATGACTTTGATGGATGATTATTAGCTTCTATGTCCCACATTGGGCAAGCGGAAGCTACTACAACTTAGTTCAGTTAATTGGTCAACCATTATACCAGTTATAGTTGCAGTTTGTTACTAATTTCAATAAGAGTCAATTAGAAATAATTATTTTAGTTATTTTTAATTCGTTGTTTTCCCTCCAATTCATCTTTATATAAACATTCATTTGTATCATTTTCTTAATCATTAATATCAAATTCTATCTTCTGCTCAATTCTCTCTCTATGGTTTGAACAATTTTATCGTATCAAAGCTATTGAGTTTCAAGAGCTCTGGTTTCAGCATCCATGACAAGAGGTGTTAGGATCACAGGAAACACTAGAAGGGGGGTTGAACAGTGTTTTATAAACCTTTGCAGATTTTCGGAAAACCTTTCAAACAAGCAAAACTGTTTTTAACAATATTTGGTCAACCTTCCGAAATTGGGAGTTTTCAGCAATTTGCTGATGCAACTCAGAAGGTTGAGTAAAACCCTTTTTTCAAATTACTTTCTCTTAAAAAAAGATTGTTTTCTGCTCGGATTAATAAAACAACTTTTCTTAAACCTCCCTTGGTTAGTTTAAACTGAAATTAAAGAGATAAGGGTAGAGAGAACTTAACACAAAGATTTATACTGGTTCACCCTCTAACCCAGTGAGCTACGTCCAGTCCCAGCACAAAACACCACTGGATTTTCACTAATCCCGCAAGATTACAACGAGTATTATTTGCACACCTGGCCTCTCCAGGCCCACCAAGTATTCTTTGCGCACCTAGCCTCTCAAGGCCCAACGAGTATTCTTTGTTTTCAACTGCCTCTCCAGGCAACTCTTGCAGTATTCTTTTACAGACAAGCCTCTCCAGGCTCAACGAGTATTCTTTGTTTTCAATTGCCTCTCCAGGCAACTCTTGCAGTATTCTTTTACAGACAAGCCTTTCCAGGCTCAACGAGTATTCTTTCTTCCACCAAGCCTCTCCAGGCTCTCAGACACTTGAAAGCGTTTACAAATGTGTTTGGTTTAAGTTTCTAAGAAACTTAAACACAGGTTCTCTTGTACAAAGGAATGACTGAGCATAACTCAGGATACAACGAATAAATCTAAGTACAAGGAAATATGCTACAACAGAGTGTTTAGGATTTTAGATGATTTTCTGATGAACCTAGGCCATTCTCTCTTGTGCTTAAAGGATTGCTTCACTTTGGGCTTCATTTTCATTCTGATTTTGAATGGGGCTTTGCGGCATCTTCACCAGAGGTTCACCAAAGGTTCGCCCAAGTTCTCAAAGTCATTCATGAGGCTATTTATAAGGTCTTGAAATTAATCCGTTGAGGAGAGCTTCATTCACCGTTGAGAGATAGCATTAAATGCTTTTAGAGACGTTGTGAGAAGCTCTTCTGATCGCTTTAGACTTTTGAGATGTGTAGGTGTTGCAGACTGCAGTATTGCTCTGACTTGAGCAGCAGATTCCATTTAAGGTAATGTGATTTTGACAACACAGTCGAACTCTGAATTCATTCCTCAAATGGATCAAACTTGCTTCAGACGTTAAAAGATTGTTGTGACCTTAGCAGGCAGCTTCCAGTCTTTAGTCAATAGTTGAACCGAGGTCTTTAGCAGTTCTTCTCGAATTCTGTAACACTTCAGAAGGCTGAAATGAGTTCAATAGATCTTGGCTCTTCGGAAGGTTCCCTCATATCAGACGGTTCAACTTGAGGCTTCTTCTTCATAGCACTTACTGAAACAATTAAGCAAAAATACCTTCAAGTGATATTGTTCTTATAAACAATCCCTTTTTAAATCAAATTTGTTGTTTATTAAAACTTAGGATATGTGAGTCTTTGAATCTGATTTTGAATGCTTAAATTGATTATAAGACTCAACATTCTCCCCCTTTTTAATGATGACAAATTTGTTTAAAAAGAAATTAAGCAAATATCTGAAGGGAAATAAATAAATAAAGGCTTTAGAATATACTCCCTTTATTTCAGATACTTGTTCTCAAATATGGCTCCCCCTGAAATAAAGAGTACTCCCAGAGACATATTCTAATAGATTTCAGAGAGTCCAACATTAAATTTCTTTTCTCCATTGAGTTTCATTTCTCTGACTAGATTCATATATTGAATTCAGATATTTTCTCTCTATATTTTCCTTTTTAATACTCCCCCTTTTGTCATTAATTAAAAAGGGTGGGTAGCAGTTTACAGAGGCAATAAATGAAGTTCAACAGAGGTAGAGTAGGTAAGCTTATAAATGTGCATGTGATAGAGAAGGAAATTAATAAGGCACAGAAGCAGAAAATACATCACAAAGATAATTAATTCACGTAGTCAATTCATATGGCATATATGATCATGGAAAATATCAAACAATCACATAATAGGTTATAAACACATAGACTTTCTAAATGTTGACAAATTAAAAATTGTTGGTTCTCTTGAGTTTTGGCTTAGGTTCTACACTCTGAATGCGAAGAGAAACAACATTCAATTGTCTCATCATAGCCTCTAGTTTATTGTTCTTTCTTCTTAATCTTCTGACATCCCCCTCTCGTGTGGCAAGCACATCAGCAGCATCATGGACATTCCCTTCATCATTCTTCGGGATATTTTTGCTCCTAGTAATCATTTGGGAAGGAGCAAGAGCAACTTCTTGAGTAGGTAAGAGCCTTCTTTTCTTCTAGGCTCTGGAAGCCATGGAAGGTCTCTTTCTTTTCCTTTCAGCTCTTCTTTCAACCTTTTCATCTTCCATCATGGCCTTCTGAGCAGCTTCAGCTAAGGCTCTATCATTTTCTTCTTGCTCCTTTCTCTTTCTTTCTTCTTCCTCTTCTATGGCAGCAACAATTTCTACTAACTTTGGATCTTAGGATCTGGATGCAGAGTAGCAAGAGGTTTAATTGTGAGTGGTCAGATGAACTCTCACTCTCAGCCCTTTCCATCTGAGCTTGTCCCTTTTGAGAAACAGTAGGCTTAGCAGCTTTAGCAAGCTCTTTAGAAGTCTGACCCACAATTTTAGAAGGTTCATTTTGAACTTTCTGAACAGGTTCATATTCTTGTTGAGTGGTTGTTTTAGCTACCTTATCAGATGTAGTAGCCCTTTGATATGAAGCTTCTAATTCTCTCACTCGTTCCAAATCAGCAGGAGAGAGAATCTTCTATATTCTTCATCTCTTTATCTTTTGCTTCTTCTTCTCAGGAGTAACCGCAGCGGGTTTAAACTCCTTTTTGTGTACATCTCCTTGAAGTTCTCCTTTAAGAATCTTCAGGGTCCCTTTCTGAGAGGCACCATCTTGAGTCCTCTGACTTGGCTCAGCATTGGTTTTCTTTAGAAGACCCATTTGCTTCACAGTTGTAGCATTGAAGAAACTTGGGGCTTTGTGGTCAAATAAAGGTTCCATTTGTACCCCATGGTGCATCAATATCTTCATTATAAGGGTATTGTGAGGAAATTTGCTCCGGAATCACGAGCTCTCCTTAGCATTCCAAATAGAATAACCCAGGGTAGGTTTATCTTCTTTTTCTCCAGCAAGTTGATGACACAGAACTTGGTTAAATCGGAAATATGATCTTTCCCTCCTCCTTTGGGAATAATACAGCAACCCAAAATAGCAAGAAGTAGCCTAGGGATGAGATTCATACCAACTCCCTTAGGGTTTAAGGGATCCACCTTTCCAAACAGCATTTTGTTGACTCTTCTAGCACCTCCAAATCTGACTTCCCATTCACCCATGTAGATAGCTCCTTCACTTTTGACACCAGTGACTTCTTCCAGTACTTTGTCGTTTATAATGATCTCACAGCCCAGCATAGATGCCTTCAGGAACATCTTCTTGTTACTTTCCACTATTTGGGCAGTTTTCCAGAACTCATAAACACTGGCCTCATGCCAGCCACAGTTGATAACGTCAAAGAAGGGCAACCGCCCAGCACTTCTAAAGTAATCTTCGAGGTATAGCCCTAGTTCAGCAAGGCTTTTAAAACCAACACATTTGGATGGAACAATCTTTCCTCCTGCTTTTGAGGCAACACCCACATTCTTCTTGGAGGCCATTAGAACTTGTAGAGAGCCTTGAGAGAAACTAGGTTTTCTTTGGAAGTTCAAAAGATGCAAGGAGACTTCACAGCAAGAGAGTAGAGAGAAAGTAACTTGAGACTAGCTTCTGTTGAGATATATAGGCTCAGATAGCACTAATGATGATAGAGACTAGCTGCGCAGACTTGGGGAGTTGTGCAATCGTGCAGATTCAGAGAGTAGATGAAAAACCAACCGTCTCAGAGTGCCATGTCATAAAGTGTCAATTTCATAAAGTATGTGTTTTTCAACAGATACAAATTTCAGCAGATATGCACGCATCAGAAGGTTCATGCTTTTTAGAAGTAATGCATATACATACAAAGATTCACGCATTTTCAAGCATTTAAATATACATATATTTGTGCTATAAATTTAAATGATGTTACCAACAATGATACTTATGAGTTTTGAGTTGATAAAAAAAATTTGTTGAGGCTCAACATTGTCTCCAAAGACACCTTTATTGCTTCTGTTGATCAGCTTCACAAGTTCTCTCCATAGCTTGATTAAGTTTCCATCTGGATCTTCTTCCGAAACATTTGTTAGATGCTTAACCCGGGGTTAAGCTCTGATACCAACTGTTAGGATCACAGGAAACACTAGAATGGGGGTTGAATAGTGTTTAATAAACCTTTGCAGATTTTCGGAAAACCTTTCAAACAAGCAAAACTATTTTTAACAATATTTGGTCAACCTTCCGAAACTGGGAGTTTTCAGCAACTTGCTGATGCAACTCAGAAGGTTGAGTAAAACCCTTTTTTGAAATTATTTTCTCTTAAAGAAAAGATTGTTTTCTGCTCGGATTAATAAAACAACTTTTCTTAAAGCCTCTTTGGTTAGTTTAAACTGAAAGTAAAGAGATAAGGGTAGAGAGAACTTAACACAAATATTTATACTGGTTCACCCACTAACCCAGTGAGCTAAGTCCAGTCCCAGGGCAAACTCCACTAGATTTTCACTAATCCCGCAAGATTACAACGAGTATTATTTGCACACCTGGCCTCTCCAGGCCCAACGAGTATTCTTTGCGCACCTGGCCTCTCCAGGCCCAACGAGTATTCTTTGTTTTCAACTGCCTCTCCAGACAACTCTTGCAGTATTCTTTTACAGACAAGCCTCTCCAGATCAACGAGTATTCTTTGTTTTCAACTGCCTCTCCAAGCAACTCTTGCAGTATTCTTTTACAGACAAGTCTCTCTAGGCTCAACGAGTATTCTTTCTTCCACCAAGCCTCTCCAGGCTCTCAGACACTTGAAAGTGTTTACAAATGTGTTTGGTTTAAGTTTCTAAGAAACTTAAACACAGGTTCTCTTGTACAAAGGAATAACTGAGCATAACTCAGGATACAACGAATAAATCTAAGTACAAGGAAATATGCTACAACAGAGTGTTTAGGATTTTAGATGATTTTATGATGAACCTAGGCCATTCTCTCTTGTGCTTAAAGGATTGCTTCACTTTGGGCTTCATTTTCATTCTGGTTTTGAATGGGGCTTTGCGGCATCTTCACCAGAGGTTCACCAAAGGTTCGCCCAAGTTCTCAAAGTCATTCATGTGGCTATTTATAAGGTCTTGAAATTAATCCGTTGAGGAGAGCTTCATTCACCGTTGAGAGATAACATTAAATGCTTTTAGAGACGTTGTGAGAAGCTCTTCTGATCGCTTTAGACTTTTGAGATGTGTAGGTGTTGCAGACTGCAGTATTGCTCTGACTTGAGCAGCAGATTCCATTTAAGGTAATGTGATTTTGACAACACGGTCAAACTCTGAATTCATTCCTTAAATGGATCAAACATGCTTCAGATATTAAAAGATTGTTGTGACCT
Organism: Sesbania bispinosa; assembly: GCA_026901365.1. Taxonomy (NCBI): domain Eukaryota; kingdom Viridiplantae; phylum Streptophyta; class Magnoliopsida; order Fabales; family Fabaceae; genus Sesbania; species Sesbania bispinosa. Next base: position 2,145,879 of record QLOH01000074.1, read on the forward strand.
TAGCAGGCAGCTTCCAGTCTTTAGTCAATAGTTGAACCGAGGTCTTTAGCAGTTCTTCTCGAATTCTGTAACACTTCAGAAGGCTGAAATGAGTTCAATAGATCTTGGCTCTTCGGAAGGTTCCCTCATATTAGACGGTTCAACTTGAGGCTTCTTCTTCATAGCACTTACTGAAACAATTAAGCAAAGATACCTTCAAGTGATACTATTCTTATAAACAATCCCTTTTTAAATCAAATTTGTTGTCTATTAAAACTTAGGATATGTGAGTCTTTGAATCCGATTTTGAATGCTTAAATTGATTATAAGACTCAACAAGAGGTGATTTAAGTACAATTTCAAACAATGGAAATGGAAATATTTAACCGCAGGATCTTGCTCTTAATCTAGTAAGTGTCTACTATATACATTCTGGGGAAATCCCTCAATAACTTTGGTTTCTCCACTTCTTTTAATGAAGAATTATCAGTTGAGTAATAGCCATAAAAAAATCACATTAATCTTGAAGAATAAGTTTAAATTTGTGAATGGTTCGCTGTCGATGCTATCATATTTTGATCCTATATTAAATTTGATGCTTGGGAAAGATGCTAACAACCTTTTTTATCTTGATTTTTCAATTCAGTAGAGTCTACAAAAGCACATAGTATTATGTATTTAGAAGTTGTTGCAGTAGCCTTGAAATTGCTAACGGAAAGGTTCTCACAAAACGATAAGGTGCGTGTGTGTTTGAAATGAAATAGGAGTTACTTCCTTAAAAAGAAGGTGAAAATTATGTGACTCATTATTTTACTGAGATGAAAATTCTTAGGGATAAGAAAGAAAACTTTTGACCTCCTCCTGATTGTTCTTGCTTGATCAAGTATGAATGTGAAGCTAGAAGAAATGGAAATATATAAGTATAGGAGTGATCAAAGGCTACATCATGAAATTCTTAAGTGGATTAAATGATGACTTGATCTGGTTAGAACATAAAATCTCATAGGAACCATTCCCTTATTTGAATACCTTTTTCTTTGGTGATACAACAAGAAAGGAGAATTGGCGTTAACAATAGTGGAGATGTGCAAGCCTTTATTAATGTTGTAGAAAGTAAGGAACCTTTTGGCAGAGGTAGAAGGGGTACTAATTTTTCTATTGGAAGAGGACATCTTAAGATCTGTAGTCGTTGTGGCAAAACTAGGGACATAATTGAGGTTTGCTACCCAAAAAAAAAAGCATGGATAATGTGATTGGTGAAATACTAGAATCCAATGCTTCAAATGATGTAGAAACAAAGAGAGAATATTATTACAGTTTTCATTGTCTAAGAAGTAGTATAAGGCCATCATGGCTCTTCTCTAATCTTCTACCAAATCTAGTATCTCAAAGAATAATTAGATAGAAGTTGCAACCACATGATTGTTGGGTTTTCTAAGGTCAAACACTGCGGAAGAATTGAACTTTTAAAATTTAAATATATCCAAAACTCTCCAAGGACATAAATTGTGTTATAAAGTATACCTTTTAGTGCTTTCCTTTTTGCCAAACCACAGACATGCAAGAGTAATGATTATGCCTTCACCGGTATCCACACGAACGACATACTAGGACTCCCCCTTTCACAGTTCTAGCGGTGACGAAGGGATGATTGTCTTTTTTCTCACATCTCTTTTTTCTTCATTGGAAATGGGTTAGCGTTCCCTTCAAAAGTACTCCAATGCTTAAATTAGTGGATGAACTAGGATGGTAGAAAATAATAATAAAAAAGGGTTAAATATGTTTTTAGTCCCTCAAATATAGTCGAGATTTGGTTTTAGTCTCTGTAATTTAAAACCAGTGGAATTGCTCCCTCAAAAAGTGAAAATGCCCATTTTTAGTCCTTATCGATGAATTTTCGTAGCTAATCCATAGCAAAAATCTGTAGCTAAACTGTGCTAAAGGACTAAATTGATGTATTTTCAATTTTTGAAGGACAAAAACCACTGGTTTTAAATTACAGGGACTAAAACCAAATCTTGACTATATTTCAGGGACTAAAAACATATTTAACCCTAATAAAAAATTATCCACAGTGTGAACACCCAATTTTGTCTCAGCATTTAAAAAATCACAGAAATAATAAAATCTTGAATCTCAAATGTTAATTAAATACTTTACATCTTTTTAGCTATTTTTATTTTAATTAGTATCAAATTTTATCCTTCTCATTTTAATGATTTTCTACCAAACTAACCAAACTCACGTCTGATTTCCCAACCCAACCATTTTTAACGTCAGAAACATGAAACCAAATATATTATTTGTCTTTGTCTTTGTTTTTATTATATTATTTGAAATCTTAGTCACTTAGGATTAACTATTTTAGATTTAAATCAGTGAAAATATTAGCCTTTTAAGCTTTCACTTTTTTTTAAATACTTAAAAGAAATGTAAGAAAAAAAAATTTGGTTGATTCATTTGGTTTGGTGGATTGTTGATCCTCTTTTGTTAATTCACTGTCCACACGTTATATAAATCTGCGTAATTTCTTGATTTAAATTAAACTATCATTTTTATCTTATTATTATCAATTTCACTATCATTCAGTTTTCTTATTTATTTTTTCTTTTTAAAGAGAATAATTTTTTAATTCCGTGTAAATCATTAGGGTAGCTCAACCGTGACGTTCCGACAATCTTAAAATATTTACATATCTTTTACTTTATAAATAAATAATTTTCTAAATCAACTTTAATCCGATGTAAATTATTAGGATAACTAAATCGTGATGGTTTAATAATTCTAATATTAATTATACATTTTTTAAATAAATAAATTTTCTAAATCAATTTTAATCTTGATAGGATACGTGAGTCATAACAGCTTGGTAACCTTCAAATAAGAGATCGTAATCAAGACTACTCTTTACAATGAGTAAACCCTTAAAATGGTCCCTAAAAGATATGAGGTCGGTCACATTAGTCCCTGAAAGATAATAAATTGTAAAAACGTCCCTGGGAGATAGTAACGTCAGTCAATTAGGTCCTTCCGTTAACTCCCCTCTGTTAAAGTTAACAGAACTGCAAGTAAATCTTCAAAATGGTCCCTGAAAGATATGAGGTTGGTCACATTGGTCCTTGAAAGATAATAAATTGTAAAAACGTCCCTGAAAGATATGGGGTCGATCACATTGGTCCCTAAAAGATAATAAATTGTAAAAACGTCCCTGATAAATAATAACATCATTTATTATGCTTACTTTTTCCTCGATGATTGTGTTCCATTCCCAAATATTATTGGTCGACCATCCAATACATGCATATGTTTCTATTATAATGCTCTACACACCTTTGGTCCGTGTCTACTATTGTTGGTTTTCTCTCCCTTGGCTAATGTATCATGAACTCCAAGTCTTTTGGTTTCCTCTTTCACTAGAAGCTCACGTATATCCTTTTCCTCTACAGTCTAAGAATAAATAGAAACTCCAAAACCTTTAAGGACAAAGAAAGTGCATGAGCCAAATCATCATCTTCTTGTTGAAGATGACTTTGAGGAAGCCCACCATCAAATTAATGAATCTTGAAATATTATTCCGTTGAAGGGGGAAAACTTTAGAAAGCATAGAGAAATAGAAGTAAAAATGATATGGCAAGAAAGAGTAAAAGCAAAAGCTTCACACATGAGCTGGATTCACAACTCCCTGAAATTTCTCAATAAGAGGAAATGGACAATCTATCCAAAGCATCAAGCACGTGCCTCATTGTAGGTCTCTTATCAGGGCTGTTATGGACACAAGCCATCACAATTTTCAAAACTAAAATTATCTTTTCTTCCTTATCTGCATCTTCAGCCAAGTATGGGTCTAATACGTCTGAGAGTGGCTTTTCCTCCTCAATGCAGAACTGAATCCATTGAACAAAGTTCATTTCTGAGTTACTCACTTGGATAATGGGTAATCGCCCTGTGATCATTTCTAACAAAATCACACCATATGAATAAACATCTCACTTCTGTGATGGCTTCACCACTTTGGGTGCTTCTGGAGCCTGATAACCATTTCCCAAAATATTAGTTGCAACTTCAGTGGACAAGCTCTTTTGTCTCTCTTAGAATTTCTCTACAGCCACTTAGTTGGATTGCAAGGTTGGGGTTCCCCCAGCAATATTTGCAGGGCGCCCAAGTCCAAAATCAGATATGTAGGGTGTCATGTTATGTCCAACAAGTATGTTACTTGGCTTGAGATCTCCAATGACATATTTTTTGGGGCTAAATTCATGCACATAGACCAATCCTTTCACAGTTTCTTTCATGATTTTCATTCGATAGGACCAAGATAGCGGGGTAAATGTCATTAGTCCAACATTTCCAGAAATTGTGAAGCATGACTCGAATTTGGGAATGAAACAAAATCAACGAAGAAAAAGAAAACATAATAAATGATGTTATTATTTCTCAGGGACGTTTTTACAATTTATTATCTTTCAGGGACCAATGTGATCGACCCCATATCTTTCAGGGACTTTTTTGCAATTTATTATCTTTCAGGGACCAATGTGACCAACCCCATATCTTTCAGGGACTATTTTGAGGATTTACTTGCAGTTCTGTTAACTTTAATAGAGGGGAGTTAACGGAAGGACCTAATTGACTGACGTTACAATCTCTCAGGGACATTTTTACAATTTATTATCTTTCAGGGACCAATGTGACCGACCCCATATCTTTCATGGACCATTTTGAGGGTTTACTCCTTTACAATCAACATCATTTTTTTATTTCAATTTGTTTTAATAGTCAATTGATCTTCTTTTCAAAATTATTTTTTTAACAAAATCTTTTTTTAAAATTAAAACCAATCAAGTCAATCATTTGTTATCAGACTTAAACTAGTCGGGTACCTGTGCGATGCACGAGGTGGGAAAATGAGGAAAACGGTAAAGAGTCGAGTATTAAATTTAGCTAAGAATATATATAACAATAAATATAAAATAAGAATAAAAATGGAAAAAAATAACTTAAAGAACAATAATTATAAAAATTCAATGAAAAACGTCCTAATAGCAAATACTCCCTCCGTCCCTTATTATAAGACCCTCTCAACCGTTTCATAAAGTTTAAGAAAAGTTGGTTAATGTATTGGTCTTTTAAAAAAAATAATAGCATTCCAAATATACCCCTATTTAAAAGTCACTATATTTTAGAAACATTAATGGTGATATGGTGGAAGACTCCAAAATTCACTTTCCAATGGGGTAGTTGAGCATATGGGTAAAACTTCTTTAATTATTCACACTCATCAATATATGGGGAATAAAAAGAGTTGAATATTAATGAAGGGCAAATATGGAAAAAATAATTAATTTACCTAAAAATTTGCAAAGGGTTTTATATTAAGGGACATCCAATTCTTCTAGAAGGGGTCTTATAAATAGGGTCAGAGGGAGTATAATTGAAGCATTGATGATTTAAATGATTGCCACTTATTTTTATTTATTGTTATTGTATTTATTGTCATTGCAAATGAGAAAACATTAAAAACAATTAATCAATGCTAAAATTTAAAAGCTCAACAATTTCTTCACTCTCTCTCTCTCACACACACAAACACACACATATGATTATGATATTAATGTGTTTTCATGCAAAAAAAAATTTATTCCTACTTCTTATAGGAATTTACACCCTGTAATTTAAATTTAAATATTAATAACTTTTATGTAATTTTTTCATGTTAGGTAAATTATATTTATCTTTTGAAATATATATATATATATACTAAATTAATATTTAAATATTAATGTACTTTTACATAAAAATTTATTCCCCCATAATGAATAAAAGTTTTATAAGAAAATTTAAAAAAAAAAACTATATTCAAATCAAATCACATTCAAAAAATCTATCTATCTATATGCAAATAATATCAGATTTAGAATCAGAACATGTTTATATGCATAAATTAAAAGCAAACCTATCTATATTCAAATCAAATCATTTATTTTAATTTATCATAACAAAAATTTAGAATCAAATTAGATTTTAAATCAAATTTAGAACGCCCTATCTATATTCAAATCAAATCAACTTTAGAATCAAACCAAATTTCTAAAACCTATTTTGCTATGTTAGCTGCAGATTTGCAGGGTTAAGGACAATTGTTTTTTATTTCCCTTTCGTTCTTTGTTTGCCTTGTTTTAATTTCTCAATTTAGCAAAAAAATCATATTTAGAATCGAAATAGGTTTATACACATTTTATAAAAGCAAATTTGTCTATATTCAAATCAAACCATTGATTTTAATTAATTATAATACAATTTTAGAATCAAATCAAATTTAGAACAACTATCTAGAATTTGAATTAGCCTATACTAAAAAAATCATGAATCAATTATTTATTTATACTATAGATTTATTGTTACTATAATTTTTTTATTCTTCCTTCCGTATTAGGAATCTATTAAAATTATTTTTTGCTCCATATCTCATCTACCAATTAATATAATTTGAAAGGAGAATCTATACTATTACATTCTAGGATATTTTTTTCACTGTTTATTGGCATTGTTGGTTTTTTTCTGGCAAAGTTGGACACTTGTTGGACTTGACTCTTTGTTTTGGGCCCTACGTGAGTGTTTGTGTCTTAAATAAATATTGTGTTATTATAAAAAGCATGAAGCACTTTTACACATTGATAGTTGGATAAGTCCTTGCACTTTTAGATGGATGGTCACCTGCTTTTTGCTTTTTTGTATTCTCTTCTTCCTTACATTTTTGTTTATATTTTTAAAAGAAAAAAATATTGTTAACGTGTGTCTCGAGAAAATTAAAATAAAAATTGTTTAACAAATTTTAAAATATTATTATATTAATAATATAAAAATGATTTAATATTTATTTTATTAAGAAGGGAGAATCATAACAAATCTATGAAATTTTTATTAAGAAATTTTTTTTATTACATTAAAAAGGTAAAAAATATTTAATACTTATTTAATACTTATAATTTTTCTTATTTAACCTTATTATCTTTAATGGTAGTGGAGTTAGTTAATAATATTAAATAAGGGAAAAATTAGAAAGTTAAACTATTTTTTTAAACTCAAATAAAATAATTAAGGGAATAATATGTTTTTCGTCCCTATAGTTCAAATCCTTTGTTTTTTATCTCTGAACTTTATAAACCCCCAATTCATAGTCCCTGGCCGTTAGTGAGATCTATTAACCTGATGAGCTAGATAACAAAAGTTACACGCCAGCCTCAATATTAGGCCCCGAATAGCTGACTCATCTAATTAATCTTTTTTATTAATTTTTTAATTATTAAAATAAACCATATGTATTAAATTAGGTTTTTTATTGGGTAAAATTGATGAGGTGAAAACCCTAATTTAGTAATTAGGATTATTTTGATAATTAAAAATTAATAGAAAAAAGGTTAATTAGGTGAGGCAGTTATTTGAGACTCACTATTGAGGTTAACATGTAACTTCTGTTAGCCAGCTCATCAGGTTAACAGATCTCACTGACAACAGGGACCACAGTTTGGGGTTTAGAAAGTTTAGGGACAAAAACACAGGATTTAAAGTACAGGGACGAAAACTAAAGTTGACTGAAACTATCGGAATGAAAAACATATTTTTCCCAATAATTAACTAGCTTTAATTGCTTTTATTGGTCTTTGTGATTCAATATAGTGTGCCTTATAAAAAGGAACGGAATGGAGGGAGTATATTATATTTGTTTACATTTAAATGTATATAAACTAGATTTTCATTTTTTCCAAAAAAAAAAGAAATACGAAACACATTTGGGGACACCTTGAATAAATTTAATTTTATTTGATCATCTCACTCCATTAAAGTTTCAATGAAGACAATTTTTCATTTTTCTTTGTTTTCTTGTGACCATTAATAAAAGTCAAAACTAGACATTATCACACGTTGGTGTTTATTAATTAACATTTCTACATACAAAAGGAAAAGTGTGTATATATGTATTCAAATCATTGAATTGATTTTAATTCAAGATTTAAATATATATAGACTTGCATATATATATATATAAATTAAAATTTAAATGAGATAACAATGACTATTGACAATACCTATCATTTTAAGATCATTTCTGTTTTTAACCTTTCATACAATTTTCGAACCATTTTTTTATTTTTTTCTTTTATTCTCCTTTTTTTCATATTTTTTTAAAAAGGGCTTATCTTAGAAATTGCAATTTATCTTCATAAATAAATATAGTAAATTTAAATTATATTTATTATTATTAAGGCAATTATTTAAAATAAATAAAAAATCAATTATAAAAATAATAAATTTATAATTTTATTTTGACTATTTCAGATGACATGGAGATGAGGTATGGAGGTCTAATAAGCACATCAAATATTGTAAATGGGATATAGTAATAGTTCAGTTTGATTCAGATCTACTATGGACTATTTCTATCAAGAAGCTCTAGGTTTTACATGTATTGCACTGATTTTTCATATATGCAAGTCTATAAAGATGCGTTCTACATTCTATTTAAAAGCCATATTTTTTGCTGACATTTCTCTGTTTCATTCTTAAAAAACCATACACTTTAGGCATATAAAACCATAAACATCATTAAATGAGTAAAATGCTCAAATTAAGCTGGAGTTGATTAATAATCCACTAACTTTGATTCTTAACACAATGCACATCATAAAATTCATACACAAAAAATAGTACCAATTGGATTCCCCTAAAAACACACCCCCACAAATAACATCCCCCATTACAGAACAGAAACCCAAATATATCATAGCTTGAAAAAACAGAACACCAATTATCAGCTAAGACAACAATATGACAGCCACCACAAATATTCCTCCCTTCATCTTTCCTCAGATCTTCGAGGTTCCATTTCTTTCTAAAAAACCAATCGTTTTCTGTCTTTCCATGACATTTGTCTATGCCGCTCTTCATTTCCGCGACCACCACTATGTCATTGTTGCTCTACATGTTGCATCCTATTGTGTCGTAGAACTGAAAGAAAGAAACTTTCAAAGTTGCTAAAATAATAAAAAAACAGAGAGAAAGAGATAGAGATAACAGTAGAGAAAGACAAAGGATATAACCCGAGAGAGGAGTAGTCAATGCTGCAAGTGCACAAAGATGTTTCAATGATCTAGCTAAATTTATAAGCACAATTAAATGAATTTTAAATGGGAAAAATTGAATTTGAATAAAAAGACATGAGAAATAGATAAAATAAATATGGAAAGTTGCAATTAAAATGGATTAGTCAAAAACAACAATTAAAATCCACTATCTCCATTTTGAAAACAATGATTTGATTTGAATATAGATATGTTTGTTTTTTATTTCTCTTATCACATGGAAAAACGAGGTTATTAATACTTTGTCAATGTTTTTAATACATTCAGATTTCTAAAACCACTAACTTCAAATTCAAATTTTGAAAAAGAATTTTACAAATTAAAAAAAATCATTTAATTGAATGCAGTTTGTAACATCCTAAATTTTATTAGGATAAATATTAATTAAATTAAATAGATTAATTAAGAAAATAATTAATTTAATGCGAAATAAATAATAGGAGTATTGCCATTATTAGTTTTATTTCATAAAGATAATTTTAATTGAAAATAGAATAATGGGGGGTGAGAGTGGGCCCAAGCCCAATTAGTTATTTTAGTAAGGAGGGGTTAACAGAGCACCCTAATCCTTATTCGTATCATTCGTCAGTGAGCGAAACACTAAGGAGGGGAGAAACGGAGTCTCAAGAGAGAGCTGCTGTGGAGTGAACGCCAAGAATTCAAGAAAGGACTTCCTTGCTGTGATCAAGCTTCGCTTAAGGTACGGTGGGGGAGAGAGTATTGCCTGTATATGCATGTAGGAGATGTTTGGGTAGTAATCTAAGAATATAATTTTGAATTGATGAATTTATAACTTAGAATGAAGATATAATCTGTTGGTTGATGATTGATTATATGTAAATTGATGAGTATTGGTTGAGATTAATGATGATATTGAGAATAATGGAAAAATGGGTGATTAGGGATTGAGAAATTGGGGATTTTGATGAATTGATGGTATAATCTGTAATTAATTGTTGATTTACGGAATATTGGATTCTAATAATGATTGTGTATGATGCTTAGACATAAAAGATTGATTAGGGATTGATTGGATGAGTTTAGAAAGGTTTGAAATCGTGAATTCTGCGATCTGCGTCGCAGGTAATCGATTACTAGGTGTGGTAATCGATTACCAGAGTGTTCCGGGCAACCCAGAAGCATTGTTGCTTGCTGGTAATCGATTACAGAGGTGTTGTAATCGATTACCAGAGAGTTTGTTTGCAGGTAATCGATTACAGGGGTGTTGTAATCGATTACCAAAGAGTTTACTTGCGGGTAATCGATTATAGGGGTGTTGTAATCGATTACCAGAGACCTTGTTTGCGGGTAATCGATTACTAGAGGTTGGTAATCGATTATCAGAGTGGATTTTGAGATCCTAACTGTTTGACGATGATTGATGTTGTTTGAGAGTACTTTATAATGAGTTTTGTGTTGATGATTAATGATGTTCAATGAGGATTGCGATGCTTATGATGATGAATAATGATGATATTTGATGATGAGTATGATGATGTGTTATGGTGACATTTGATGATGAGTGTGATGATGTATAATGATGATGATTGACGATGTTTGATGTTGTTTATGATGACTATGATGATGATGTAAATGATGATAATGTGTATCCCTTATGATGATGATAGTGTGTATCACTTATGATGATGATGTTATTGATGATAGTGCATGTCACTTATGATGATGATGTTATTGATGATAGTGCATGTCACTTATGATGATGATGTGAATGATGATAAGTGTATATCACTTTTTAATGATGATGTTTGATGATGAGCATGTTAATGCATGATAATGATGATTTATGATGATGGTGTATATCACCTTTTGATGATGATGTTATCTAAGTTGTGCGGGCCCATAGAGGGGGTACAACTTGGGAGAGATGCCTTGAGCATATGTAATGAGGCCTGAATTGTGCGGGCCCATAGAGGGGGTACAATTCGGGAGGTGAACTGAGTTGTGCGAGCCCATAGAGGGGGTACAACTCAGGGGATCAAGATGGGGCGTTCGATGCACGGGCCCATAGAGGGGGTACAACCTATCGGATAGTGAGTGGTAACACCGGTAGACCACCTTGGTACTAACTAGAGTGATTGACGAGGTACACCCATTGTGTGGAGTTCCAAGTCATGATCTTTGGGTAGATGATGAGAGGAGTATTGATGTTTGATGATAATGAGTATGCTGATATATGAATGATGTATGATGATAATGAGTATGATAATATATGAATGATGTATGATGATAATAAGTATGATAATATATGAATGATGTTACGACGATAATGAGTATGATGATATATGAATGAGATTAAGATGATGATGAGCTTGGTGAATGTATATTGGATAGATTTATGTGTTGTGAATAGGAATGATGACATGACATGTATATGTTGACATAGATGATTGATTATATGTTGAGTTTTAGATGAATGTTATTGATTGGTGATTTTAATATATTGATGGTATGATGTAATGATGTTGTGGGTGAGGATGGGTATTCTCTATGTGTATGTATGGGTAGTATTCCTTTTCCTCACCGTATTCTGTGGATATATTTTACAGGTGTTGATGAGGACACAACTGGTGTCGATTATGAATAAAAGGGTATGCTCTGATAGATGTGACATCAGGGTGTGCTTCGGGGTTTTACCATGTTCCTAGATTAGGAGTATTTTTATGAACTTCTGGATGCCTTGTATGCAGGAGATTATTAATTGTTTTTATTTCTAAGGAGATTTCCGCTGTTTATAATTGATTTATATTTGGAGTTTGAGTTGATTTAATAAAGTCATTTTCAAACTATGAGATTTATCATAAGAGTGATTGTGAACCTTTTTACCTAACGTGGGACTTTCCCTTTTCTAAACTGCAATTTCTTTAATATATAAGAGTATGGGGGTAGAAAGGTGTCACATTAGTTGGTATCAAAGCAGGTCGGTTCACCGACCTTGAGTTATGAGTTTATTATGCTTTTGAAGTGTTAATCTGATTGATTGCTTGAGTGAATTGTGTTGCTTTGAGTTAACTGCTTGTTTGATTGGTCGGTTCATCGACCTTGAGTTATGTAATTGTTGTGCTGCCGTGGTGCTAAATTGTGATGTAGATTGAGTAAGGTGTATTATTGATTTTTATTTCTAGATTTTCAGTGTCCTGCAAGGTTGGTAAGTCTTTGATTATCTTGTTTCAAGTGATTGGGACTGGCCACCCTAATGATTTGAACATGATAAGAGAAGAGGTAACAACTTGAGGAGAGTATTTTGTCAATAACATTGCTAGAAGAAAATCTTTGCGAAAATGTTTTAAGAAAGAAAATTTTAAATAAAATTTTATGTGTGAATGATGATATGATTATTAAATTATATAATTGTAATGATTGGTTGATTGAATTGTGTTGTCTTGATTGGATTGTTTGTTTGACTCCCCTACTTTTTTGTGAACCAAGAAAAGTGATGGATAGAAGAGGTAGGAATGATTGTGTGATTGCTGAAGTCTTAATGGCTATGGCACAGGCTGTTGGCAACCTGAACCAACATCATGAGGTGGATTGGCTTGCTCGGTTCCAGAGGAACCATCCACCTACTTTTCATGGGGGTTATGATCCTGATGGTGTTGCTGACTGAATCTTCGAGATCGAGAAGATTTTTAGAACGATGGACTGCCGTTGGTGTAAAAGGTTACATTGGCTGCGTTCATGTTATCAGGGGATGCCGGGTTCTGATGGCAGAGCACTTATCAGAGGATGATCGATGAGGGCACCGCGTTGAGCTGGGATAACTTCAAGAGGGCGTTCTTCGAGAAGTACTTTGCCCATGATGTTCGTAACAAGAAACAGATCGAGTCCCTTGAGTTAAAGCAAGGAGATGGCACCGTGGCAAATTACGTATCCAAGTTTGAAGCGCTAGTACGATTCTGCCCTACATATGAGGGAGCTGCCAATGAAGAGCCCAAGTGTGTAAAGTTTCTCAGCGGTCTTCGTCCAGAGATCAAGCAAGTGTTCAACTACCAAGGGATGACGCGCTTTCACGAGTTGGTGAACAAGTGCAGAATTTATGATGAAGGCAGCAGGGCTAGAGCGGCACATTACAAGAGTGGAGGGCCTGTGAGGAATCAGAACAAGTTCCAATTAACTAACAAGGGCAAACCGTATTCTCGTGCAACGGGAGGCTCCAAGTTTAGAGGTGTCAGTAAGGGTACAGTGTAGAAGAAATGGGTTTCTTAGGTCATGTGATTTCTAGAGGAGGTATAGGCGTAGATCTTTCTAAGGTAGGATGTTGTGCTTAAGTGGGAGGCTCCTAAGTCAGTAAGTGAGATTAGAAGTTCCTTGGGTTGGCTGGGTACTATAGGAGATTCATAGAAGGGTTTTCTAAGTTAGCTTTACCTTTGACTGAGTTGACTAGGAAGAGAGTTGCCTTTGTGTGGAATAGTAAGTGCGAATCTAGTTTCCAAACCCTTAAGGAGAAGTTGACTAGTACACCAGTGTTAGTGTTGCCTGACCTTAGTAAACCTTTCGTAGTATACTGTGATGCTTCTAAGATGGGTTTAGGTGGGGTATTGATGCAAGAGGGTAAAGTAGTAGCCTATGCTTCTAGGCAATTGAAAATCCATGAGAGAAACTACCCTACCCATGACCTAGAATTAGCAGCTGTAGTGTTTGTGTTGAAGATTTGGAGACATTACCTGTATGGTTCCCGATTTGAGGTTTTTAGTGACCATAAGAGCCTTAGGTATCTGTTAGACCAGAAAGAGCTAAACATGAGGCATAGGAGGTGGTTAGAGTTTCTTAAGGATTATGATTTCGAGTTAAGTTACCATCTCGGTAAGGCCAATGTAGTAGCTGATGCCTTGAGTAGGAAGTCTATCCATGTTAGTTCCCTGATGATTAGAGAGATGGATCTTTTAACCCAGTTTAGAGATCTAAGTTTGGCTTGTGAAGTAACATCTTCTAGTGTGAGGATAGGAATGACTAGAGTAAGTAATGAATTGTTGAAGTATATTAGTAAGGCCCAGTTAGAGGATCCATTTTTGGTTAGTAGGCGAGAGGCTATAGAAGGGGGTAGTGGTGGAGAGTTTGTGATTGGTACTGATGGGGTCATGAGGTTTGGAGATAGAGTGTGTGTGCCTAGTGAACCTAGCATTAAGAGATTAGTACTAAAAGAAAGGCATAGAAGTAAGCTTAGTTTCCACCCAGGATCCAATAAGATGTATCAGGATTTGAAGAAAGTGTATTGGTGGCCTAGGATGAAGAGGGATATAGAGGAGTTCGTGAGTGCTTGTTTAGTGTGCCAGAAGGCTAAGGTAGAGCATCAAAAACCTTCAAGATTGCTCCAACCCTTAAGTATACCTGAGTGGAAGTGGGATAGTATCTCTATGGACTTTGTAGTTGCCTTGCCTAAGACTGTGAAGGGACATGACTCAATTTGGGTTATTGTTGATAGGTTAACTAAGAGTGCCCATTTCCTTCCCATCAACATTAAGTATTCTTTAGAGAAGTTGGCTCAGTTGTACATGAGTGAGATTGTGAGATTGCATGGCATACCATCTAGTATAGTCTCAGATAGAGATCCCAGGTTTACCTCTAGATTTTGGGAGAGTTTACAGCAGGCCTTGGGGACCTAACTTAGGCTTAGCTCGGCTTATCACCCTCAGACTGATGGTCAGACAGAGAGAACCATCCAATCCTTAGAGGATTTGCTTAGTGCCTGTGTGTTAGACCAAGGGGGTAGTTGGGATTGTGAAGTCTATTAATCAGTTTGAGCATTCAAACCTGACTCAAAGACTTAATATCCTTTAGTTTTAATGATTAACAAAATAAGATTATATAAGAACATAATATTAACAAATAAGATTATATAAGAACATAATAAGAGCAAATAAGATCATATTAACAGATTCTACTGAGAAATGTATTGGTTTATTGATTATGTTTCAGGTTGGAATATTCATAACAAGACTTGATGAACAAAATCAGGATCAGAAGAACAAATGCAGGATTTAATATAAAGGTCGTCTGAAGAACGCAACTCGTCTGAAGTGTTGAAGCTGTCTGAAGAACGCAACTCGTCTGAAGTGTTGAAGCTGTCTGAAGTGCGCAACCCGTCTGAAGACGTGAAGACCGTCTGAAGACAAGAAAGCCGTTTGAAGACAAGAAGACTATCTAAAGACCAGAAGATTATCTGAAGACGTGAAGACTATCTGAAGAAGTCTACAAACAGAATCAAGAATTGATCTCTTGAAGATGTTGCTAAAGTGTAAAGCACACCGTACCAAGATGGAGTACACTTATTTCAGTATAAAAGCTAAACATGCTTTTATGCATCGATCAAAGTCTTGCACAAATAAGGAAACTCTGCAATGACTTTCTTTAATGACTGCTGCATCTGCAACAAAAGGCATTTCAGTATAAAAGCTAAACATACTTTTATACCTCGACCAAAGTCTTACACAAATAAGGAAACTCTGCAATGACTTTCTCCAATGACCACTGCACCTGCAACAAAAGGCATTTTTGTGTGCGCAGACCTACTGCACCTACGATTGCTGCCATACAAAGATGATCAGAAGACTGAGAAAAAGCAACCAGAAATATGTTTGAATAAAATACAATTGATTCAACATCTTTATTCATCTACATATCAGAAGAAGAAGAAGTTACAAAGAAGAACAGAATAGCAATCAGCTGATGTAGAAGAAAAGCTGGAATTAATATGATATAATATTCAACCTGAAGAATTGAGAAAAGCCTGAATTAATATGATGAGCACATGTTGAAGCTGATAAAATTACAATGAGATAAAAGCAAGCATTTGAATATATGTGAAGAAATCAATTGTCTGAACATATAAACTCTCTAAGTGCATGGAACAGATTTCAACATTGAAGAAATCAATACAGAAGCTAAGACATTATGATTCAACGGCTATAATATCATATGTCTTTGATCAAAGAGGAAACTGCAACAAAAACTGGAGAACTAGACACCTCACTCAAAGAAGAAAGAAGAAATGGTGTCAGGAGCAAACAGAAAATGAGTATATACAAAATGAGCAAAAGAACAAATCCGACGGATACCTCCTCATATACACTCCTAAGAAAAGCAGAAGAAATCAGAAGTCAGCTGAGGAACGCAGAAGAAATCAGAAGACAACTGAAGAAAAGCAAAAGGAAATCAAGAGAGAGAACATGCAAAATAATATCAAGAAAATCTCTCTAAAGAGCTCATCTACAGAAGTGTCAGAACAGGACTGTCTGAACACTTATTTGCTTAAGAAGAAGCAACCGTTTGAGACACTATTATATAATGGCTATATGAGCCACATCATCAACATCTCAACGGTATTATGAATCATATTCAAACGGCTATATTCCAACAGAACATATAAATAGCCTCAAGATTGAATTTGAAGATGTTGAAAAAGAATCAACCATGCTGCCGACCTATTGGTCAGTTAGTAAAAAATTGTTGTTTGGAAGAACAACCAACCAAGTTGGCCAAAATGACAATGAACCAATAATGGTTTGAAGCCATGAATGTACCTTGGTTATTCCAATGATACGGGTGAGAATGTAGCCCATGGAAACCAATGGTTGGAGAACAAGGCTGGAGCTTAAAGTCAGTATCTACCTAGCCAATTCTCAGAGGATGTTATTCCTCATATCAGAGACAGGGATTGTACTTAAACTTATATACTTGTATCACTGTCTTACCCTTGTACTTAGAATTCATTCATTGTATCCTGAGTAGTACTCAGTTAACCTTTAGTACAGGAAAAGATTAAGTTTATGTTTCGTGGAAACTTAAACTTAGTTTAATTTGTAAACACTTTATGTGTCTGAGAGCCTGGAGAGGCTTGGTGGAAGAAAGAATACTCTACACTTGGATAAGTGTCTGAGAGCCTGGAGAGGCTTGGTGGAAGAAAGAATACTCTACACTTGGATAAGAGTCTGAGAGCCTGGAGAGGCTTGGTGGAAGAAAAAATACTCGTTGTTGAGCCTGGAGAGGCTTGTCTGTAAAAGAATACTCATTGTTGAGCCTGGAGAGGCTTGTCTGTAAAAGAATACTCGGTGTTGAGCCTGGAGAGGCTTGTCTGTAAAAGAATACTTGGTGTAGAGCCTGAAGAGGCTTGACAGAAGAAGATCCAGAGAACCAAGTGTCTATCCCTTCTCTCTTTGCAACCCATGACAAAGGGAAAAGAGTTTCTGCTCATCTGAGTGCTCATGGAAGGACAAGGATGGTATTGGCTGCATATAATCTGAAGAGGGTGCATAAGAGGATAAATCGGCTTGCAAAAAGGATGAAAGTTATAGAGGAGTTACAAGAGCTGAAAGCAGAAAAGGACAATGCAAATGCCAATGAGGACCCATGTGCTGATAACCATTGATTTTCATGTGTCTGATCATTATCCCTGATATAATTTTTTTTACTTTTACTTTGCTCTATTAATAATATGAGTTTCTATCTTTATTAAGTTATTTAGCTTCTTCTTATCTGTGTTTCTGTATGTTCTGTCTGCACATAAAAATATTTAAATCTTGCTCAAATTAAGTGTTCTCTTATCTGTGATAGTTCATTTTTATATACTGTATGTGTGTAAATAAAAAATTGAATCGTTAACGTAATACACTTACCTATTTATTTATTAACAAATGGTATCGCTAAAAATAATTAACTTGCTGAAGTACAATAAAACTAAAACTATTAACTTAAGTTATTTTCTTAATAGATTAACAAACTCAATTAAGTAATATCAGATGCTACTGAAAGGTATTTTTAGTTTGTGTATGTTTCAGAAAATAAGTTTTGAAGATAAGCTTAAGAAGACCATCGTCTGAAAAGACAGATTAAGGCAACATCATCTGAAAGAATGGCTTGTGTGATATCATCTCCATTGTCTGAACCTGTTTAGAGAGTTCACAATGAACTTACTGAAATTGTGGGTCAGAAGTGTTAAGATGGTTGATACACAATGCACCGAGCCTACCTCAATTCTTGAGAAGATAATTTTGACTTAGTAACATCCCTATTCTCTGAACCTGTTCAGAAGGCTCTCTATGAACCTGCTGAAATTGTGGCTCAGGAATGTTAAGGTGATTAATACTCAAGCCATTAAAGTCTATCTCAATCCTTGAGGGATAGGTCAAGATGATTGTTCAAAGAATCTCTTGGAGCACATACTGGAACTTGCAGATATCAAGCAGCCTCAGAAAAAGGAAAAGTCTCTAAAGAAAGGTGCAATGTCAGAAAAGCATTCTTCCATCCAGAGAATAATGAGGAAATCTAATGGTAACATCACTTCATCTTAAAACTTAAATATCTGTGAAAAATTTGTCCTCTAGTAAAGATTTTAATCAACAAATAAAATTTTAAGAAAAGACTTAAAAGACTCAACATATTAAAAGCTTCTCAGATAATAATAATCATAAAATCCTTTGCTCTGATACCATAAAAATCTATTTTTAAAAAAAAAATTCTTCTTAAATGTTTTCTCACATGTTCTATTCTATTTTTTTTCTTCTTTCTTTTCTGTTTCTAAAAAGGTGTTTAGAAAAAGTATTTTAAAAAAATATCTTCAAATATGTTTTTATGTCTCGTCTTAATTGTTTTTCAAAAACGTTTTCCAAAACTTACTTTATCCAAGCTAATGACTCAGTTTCCTATGACACTTCATCTATGACCAATCAATGATGCACGTTTCGATACTTTCAAGGTCTGAAACTGTCATCATGAAAAGCTACCTGAGCCCATATACATCGCGTGAACAACAATCAAATGGATTCATTCTCCTTACTTCTCTATTTTACCCCTGCTTCAAAGTCCTATAAATTCACAAGAGCTCTTCACACAAACTCAAATCTTCAAAGCTCTTCTATAACTTTGTCTAAGGTTCTGAGTAAGTGGCTCCCAGAAGGATGATGAAGAAGCAAAGGAAAATAGCCGAAGGATTTTTGGAACATGTTGAGGCAAAGATCAAGTCATCTTGGATGATGTATGGAATGAAGAGTAAGGAAAAGGGTTCATCTGAAAACCCGTTTCTCTATACTTGGACCATGGTGATCTTGCTGCATCACAGGTGGACTGGAAGACCACTGGGAGATCCCAGAATAACCAATCTTATTAAGAGAACTACTAACAAAGTGGTTCTTGGAATTAAGGTGGTGGCTAATGGTCGAAACACAGTCTTACATGATGCACCTCCACTGTCCCAGCTGTTAGAAGGATAATGCGTGCAACAAAGCACGGTTGGGATGAAGTCTGGGTCTCTGAGGCAACTCCTGAAGCTTTTGCAGCAGAAGGAGTGGTGATAGCTTTAAAAGAGATGAAGTCTATAAGGCTATGCCTGAGGCCTTCGAAGGAATCTCCGGAGGAAGCAATGGATGAATGCATTCTATTTTTGGAATGTAACCTCTTTTCCTTTTTGTGAAAACCTGCTTTTTGTATATATCAAATGTTTTGAGAAAATTTAAACTTGTGTATTTCTGTTTTTATTTCAGTTTCTTTTGTTTATCAAAAGTTGTTTCATTTAACAGTTGGTATTTATTCCTTAATCTTTGGTATCTGAATAATAATAGTAACAATTTGAGTAATAACGTCTCTGCAAATTAGAAGAACTGATATCAAGATTCAAACAATGTCTAAAAACTTTAATGTAAGATAAAAAGGGGGAGAAACATAAACAGTAAAGAAATACAGCTAAGCAATAATGATAAAAGTAAGTGAACTTAAAATAGGAAGAAAGATATGAAATTCAACATAGTGAACCTTTTTAATTAATGACAAAAGGGGGAGAAATATAAAACTCACAAAATGATGTTAATATTGTATGTACTGAAAGAATATAAAAGGGGAGAAATATAAAAATAGGGGGAGAAATATACAAATAACAAAATGGTGTATGTAACAGGTAACTAGAAAGTCAGAAAATAACAACTGTCATAACAGTAAGAGTAACTTGTGATAACAATTGATATATGTAATAATAGTGTAATTATATAACAATTGGTATCTGAGATAAGTTAATAATATATGGTATTATTAGTTCTCAATGATTAACAACAACTAATAATTGGTATCTAAAGGATTAACATCTAGTTTATAAGAAGTTAACAATTGGAATCTAAAGATTAACATCTGGTTTCTAAAGGATAAGTTAACAAAATGTATCTAATCTTGTTAGTATTTAGAATATTAACAATTGGCAACATTTAACAAACTAAAGAATAAATGTTCTTCTCAGGGGGAGTATTATAGATAGGGGGAGCCTTCTATATACTTAACCATCTTTCCTTAAAACATTTTGTAAGTTATACATATCTTATTTGTCATCATTAAAAAGGGGGAGATTGTGAAGTCTATTAATCAGTTTGAGCATTCAAACCTGACTCAAAGACTTAATATCCTTTAGTTTTAATGATTAACAAAATAAGATTATATAAGAACATAATATTAACAAATAATATTATATAAGAACATAATAAGAGCAAATAAGATCATATAAACAGATTCTACTGAGAAAGGTATTGGTTTGTTGATTGTGTTTCAGGTTGGAATATTCATAAGAAGACTTGATGAACAAAATCAGGATCAGAAGAACAAATGCAGGATTTAATATAAAGGTTGTCTGAAGAACGCAACTTGTTTGAAGTGTTGAAGTTATCTGAAGAACGCAACTCGTCTGAAGTGTTGAAGTTGTCTGAAAAATGCAACTCGTCTGAAGTGCTGAAGCTGTCTGAAGTGCGCAACCCGTCTGACGACGTGAAGACCGTCTGAAGACAAGAAAGCCGTCTGAAGACAAGAAGACTATCTAAAGACCAGAAGATTATCTGAAGACGTGAAGAATATCTGAAGAAGTCTACAAACAGAATCAAGAATTGATCTCTTGAAGATGTTGCTAAAGTGTAAAGCACACCCTACCAAGATGGAGTACACTTATTTCAGTATAAAAGCTAAACATGCTTTTATGCCTCGATCAAAGTCTTGCACAAATAAGGAAACTCTGCAATGACTTTCTCTAATGACTGCTGCACCTGCAACAAAAGGCATTTCAGTATAAAAGCTAAACATACTTTTATACCTCGACCAAAGTCTTACACAAATAAGGAAACTCTGCAATGACTTTCTCCAATGACCACTGCACCTGCAACAAAAGGCATTTTTGTGTGCGCAGACCTACTGCACCTACGACTGCTGCCATACAGAGATGATCAGAAGACTGAGAAAAAGCAACCAGAAAGATGTTTGAATAAAATACAATTGATTCAACATCTTTATTCATCTACATATCAGAAGAAGAAGAAGTTGCAAAGAAGAACAGAATAGCAATAAGCTGATGTAGAAGAAAAGCTGGAATTAATATGATATAATATTCAAGGTGAAGAATTTAGAAAAGCCTGAATAAATATGATGAGCACATGTTGAAGCTGATAAAATTACAATGAGATAAAAGCAAGCATTTGAGTATATGTGAAGAAATCAATTGTCTGAACATATAAACTCTCTAAGTGCATGGAACAGATTTCAACATTGAAGAAATCAATACATAAGCTAAGACACTATGATTCAACGACTATAATATCATATGTCTTTGATCAAAGAGGAAACTGCAACAACAACTGGAGAACTAGACACCTCACTCAAAGAAGAAAGAAGAAATGGTGTCAGGAGCAAACAGAAAAGGAGTATATACAAAATGAGCAAAAGAACAAATCCGACGGATACCTCCTCATATACACTCCTAAGAAAAGCAGAAGAAATCAGAAGTCAGCTGAGGAACGCAGAAGAAATCAGAAGACAGCTGAAGAAAAGCAAAAGGAAATCAAGAGAGAGAACATGCAAAATAATATCAAGAAAATCCCTCTAAAGAGCTCATCTACAGAAGTGTCAGAACAGGACTGTCTGAACACTTATTTGCTTAAGAAGAAGCAACCGTTTGAGACACTATTATATAACGGCTATATGAGCCACATCATCAACATCTCAACGGTATTATGAATCATATTCAAACGGCTATATTCCAACAGAACATATAAATAGCCTCAAGATTGAATTTGAAGATGTTGAAAAAGAATCAACCATGCTGCCGACCTATTGGTCAGTTAGTAAAAAATGTGTTGTTTGGAAGAACAACCAACCAAGTTGGCCAAAATGACAATGAACCAATAATGGTTTGAAGCCACGAATGTACCTTGGTTATTCCAATGATACGGGTGAGAATGTAGCCCATGGAAACCAATGGTTGGAGAAACAAGGATGGAGCTTAAAGTCAGTATCTACCTAGCCAATTCTCAGAGGATGTTATTCCTCATATCAGAGACAGGGATTGTACTTAAACTTATATACTTGTATCACTGTCTTACCCTTGTACTTAGAATTCATTCATTGTATCCTGAGTAGTACTCAGTTAACCTCTAGTACAGGAAAAGATTAAGTTTATGTTTCATGGAAACTTAAACTTAGTTTAATTTGTAAACACTTTATGTGTCTGAGAGCCTGGAGAGGCTTGGTGGAAGAAAGAAGAATACTCTTCACTTGGATAAGTGTCTGAGAGCCTGGGGAGGCTTGGTGGAAGAAAGAATACTCTACACTTGGATAAGAGTCTGAGAGCCTGGAGAGGCTTGGTGGAAGAAAAATACTCGTTGTTGAGCCTGGGAGAGGCTTGTCTATAAAAGAATACTCATTGTTGAGCCTGCAGAGGCTTGTCTGTAAAGAATACTCGTTGTTGAGCCTGGAGAGGCTTGTCTGTAAAAGAATACTCGTTGTTGAGCCTGGAGAGGCTTGTCTGTAAAAGAATACTCGGTGTTGAGCCTGGAGAGGCTTGTCTGTAAAAGAATACTTGGTGTAGAGCCTGAAGAGGCTTGACAGAAAGAATACTTGGTGTAGAGCCTAAAGAGGCTTGATAGAAAAGAATACTTGGTTTGCGCCTGGAGAGGCTACCTGCAAAAGAATACTCATTGAGTTGCCTGGGGAGGCAGTTGATAAGCAAAGAATACTCAATGAGTTGCCTGGAGAGGCAGGTTGAAAACAAAGGAATACTCATTGTTTAGCCTGAAGAGGCTGTGGTAAAAGAATACTTGTATCTGAGTTCAAATAGTGGAAATCCAGTGGTGGTTTGCCTCTGGGACTGGATGTAGCTCACGGGTTTGTGGGTGAACCAGGATAAATTCTGTGTCTAAGTTTTCTTTCCCTTAATCTCTTTATATACAGTTTTCAAATTTATGTTGGGGATTGAAAAGTAATTTTCATAATAAACTTAACACAACAATTTCAGTAAAATGATCTTTCATATGAACAAAACATGAGATGTCTCTTATATCATTTGAAGCATTACAAAGAATGTTCCTTGAAGAACTTCTGAAATAATTATCTGAAGTGAGTCTGGAAAGAGCTCAGTTCAGAAATCGGGAACAGACTTCAGACAACCTCTAGTCATCTGAAGTATTTTAGAAACCATTCTGAAAATACTCTTTGTAATAATCTTCAGAAGATACGTTGAGAAGCCTCTGTTTAAAACAATCTTAAGCCTTAGAAGAAACTCTATTTTTCTTATCTTCCGCACGTTTTAATTATCTCTGATCTTAAGACTTGTTTTGAACATTGTTCATCTTCATGATTTAAATTAAAGATTTACAAAAACAATCAAAAAGCTTGAAACACTATTCAACCCCCTTCTAGTGTTTCCTGTGGTTCTAACAGGGATAGCTTTTTACCTTTGATAGAGTTCACCTATAACAATAGCTTTCACTCTAGCATAGGTATGGCGCCTTATGAAGCATTGTATGGTAGGAGGTGTAGAACCCCTTTGTGTTGGTGTGAGCCGGGTGAGAGTCTTGCATTAGGACCTGAGATAGTGCAGCAGACCACTGATAAGATTAGAATAATCTATGAGAGGATGAGGACAGCCCAGAGTAGGCAGAAGAGCTATGCTGATAAGAGAAGGAAGGAGTTAGAGTTCAAAGAAGGGGACCATGTATTCCTGAAAGTCACTCCGTGGACTGGGGTTGGTAGGGCATTAAAGTCTAGAAAGCTTACACCTCGATTTATTGGTCCTTACCAAATCCTTAAAAGAGTCGGCAATGTTGCCTATAAAATCGCTTTACCTCCACACTTGTCTAACCTTCATAACGTTTTCCATGTTTCTCAACTCCGAAAATACGTTCACGATCCTTCGCATGTGATTGAGTCGGATCATCTTGAGGTTAAGGAAAATCTAACAGTGGAAACCATGCCGGTGAGAGTTGAGGATCGGAGGGTGAAGCAACTTCGAGGTAAAGAGATTCCTTTAGTTAAGGTGATCTGGGGAGGACCTACACCCGAGAGTGCCACTTGGGAACTCGAAGAGAAGATGAAGGAGTCTTATCCAGAATTGTTCGCTTCAGGTAAACTTCGAGGACGAATTTTCTTTTTAGGAGGGGAGAGTTGTAACATCATAAATTTTATTAGGATAAATATTAATTAAATTAAATAGATTAATTAAGAAAATAATTAATTTAATGGGAAATAAATAATAGGAGTATTGCCATTATTAGTTTTATTTCGTAAAGATAATTTTAATTGAAAATAGAATAATGGGGGGTGAGAGTGGGCCCAAGCCCAATTAGTTATTTCAGTAAGGAGGAGTTAACAGAGCACCCTAATCCTTATTCGTATCATTCGTCAGTAAGCGAAACGCTAAGGAGGGGAGAAACGGAGTCTCAAGAGAGAGCTGCTATGGAATGAACGCCACAAATTCAAGAAAGGACTTCCTTGTTGTGATCAAGCTTCGCTTAAGGTACGGTGGGGGAGAGGGTATTGCCTGTATATGCATGTAGGGATGTTTGGGTAGTAATCTAAGAGTATGATTTTGAATTGATGAATTATAACTTAAAATGAAGATATAATTTGTTGGTTGATGATTGATTATATGTAAATTGATGAGTATTGGTTGAGATTAATGATGATATTGAGAATAATTGAAAAAGGGGTGATTAAGGACTGAGAATTGGGGATTTTGATGAATTGATGGAATAATCTGTAATTAATTGTTGATTTACGGAATATTGGATGCTAATAATGATTATGTATGATGTTTAGACGTAAAAGATTGATTAGGGATTGATTGGATGAGTTTAGAAAGGTTTGAAATCGTGAATTCTGCGATCTGCGTCGCGGGGTAATCGATTACTAGGTGTGGTAATCGATTACCAGAGTGTTCTGGGCAACCCAGAAGCACTGTTGCTTGCTGGTAATCGATTACAGAGGTGTTGTAATCGATTACTAGAGAGTTTGTTTGCGGGTAATCGATTACAGGGGTGTTGTAATCGATTACCAGAGAGTTTGCTTGCGGGTAATCGGTTACAGGGGTGTTGTAATTGATTACCAGAGACCTTGTTTGCGGGTAATCAATTACTAGAGGTTGGTAATCGATTACCAGAGTGGATTTTGAGATCCTAACTGTTTGACGATGATTGATGTTGTTTGAGAGTATTTTATAATGAGTTTTGTGTTGATTATTAATGATGTTCAATGAGGATTGCGATGCTTATGATGATGAATGATGATGATATTTGACGATGAGTGTGATGATGTGTTATGATGACATTTGATGATGAGTGTGATGATGTATAATGATGATGATTGACGATGTTTGATGTTGTTTATGATGACTATGATGATGATGTAAATGATGAGTGTGTATCCCTTATGATGATGATGTAAATGATGATAGTGTGTATCACTTATGATGATGATGTTATTGATGATAGTGCATGTCACCTATGATGATGATGTTATTGATGATAGTGCATGTCACTTATGATGATGATGTGAATGATGATAAGTGTATATCACTTTTTAACGATGATGTGAATGATGATAAGTGTATATCACTCTTTAACGATGATGTTTTGATGATGAGCATGTTAATGCATGATAATGATGATTTATGATGATGGTGTATATCACCTTTTGATGATGGTGTTATCTAAGTTGTGCGGGCCCATAGACGGGGTACAACTTAGGAGAGATGCCTTGAGCATATGTGATGAAACCTGAATTGTGCGGGCCCATAGAAGGGGTACAATTCGGGAGGTGAACTGAGTTGTGCGGGCCCATAGAGGGGGTACAACTTAGGGGATCAAGATGAGGCGTTCGATGCACGGGCCCATAGAGGGGGTACAACCTATCAGATAGTGTGTGGTACCACCGGTAGACCACCTTGGTACTAACTAGAGTGATTGACGAGGTGCGCCCATTGTGTGGAGTTCCAAGTCATGATCTTTGGGTAGATGATGAGAGGAGTATTGATGTTTGATGATAATGAGTATGGTGATATATGAATGATGTATGGTGATAATGAGTATGATAATATATGAATGATGTATGATGATAATGAGTATGATGATATATGAATGATGTTACGACGATAATGAGTATGATGATATATGAATGAGATATTAAGATGATGATGAGCTTGGTGAATGTATAATGGATAGATTTATGTGTTGTGAATAGAATGATGACATGACATGTATATGTTGACATGGATGATTGATTATATGTTGAGTTTTAGATGAATGTTATTGATTGGTGATTTTAATGTATTGATGATATGATGTAATGATGTTGTGGGTGAGGATGGGTATTCTCTATGTGTATGTATGGGTAGTATTCCTTTTCCTCACCGTATTCTCTGTGGATATATTTTACAGGTGTTGATGAGGACACAACTGGTGTCGATTATGAATAAAAGGGTATGCTCTGATAGATGTGACATCAGGGTGTGCTTGGGGGGTTTTACCATGTTCTTAGATTAGGAGTATTTTTATGAACTTCTAGATGCCTTGTATGGCATGAGATTATTAATTGTTTTTATTTCTAAGGAGATTTCCGCTGTTTATAATTGATTTATATTTGGAGTTTGAGTTGATTTAATAAAGTCGTTTTCAAACTATGAGATTTATCATAAGAGTGATTGTGAACCTTTTTACCTAACGTGAGACTTTCCCTTTTCTAACTGCAATTTCTTTAATATATAAGAGTATGGGGTGGAAGGGTGTCACACAGTTACCTTTTTACCCTTATTTTAGGCGGGAAATTGCTGCTAGACTTACTTACTTTTAGATATATTAAGATTAAGATGACTTTGAATTCCCTATTATATCGGGGGATATGTAGGAACAGGATTCAACTCCCGTCAAGTCAATTTTTTTTTCACAATTTATTTTTCTTTGTATTTAGTCATATTCTTTTAACCTTTTAAATTATTTTAATCTTATCATGTTTATTTTGATTTTTAGGGGTAAAATAATTATTTTAAATTTATAAATAAATTACACAATTAACTAAGTTAACCATTTTTAATGAATGTACCAGAGGTGCTCAGTAGGATTAAGTTTCCACCATTCTCTATGCATAAATAGACTCCCGATGTAACGTCCTAATTTTGTAAGACTAGAAATAATGCTCGTTGGAAGCATATTCCTGAAATTACAAAATTATTTTCGCAACATTACTGATATCGTCAAACACGTACACATCAAAGCTTAATGTAATTCCCACGTTTACATAAACGGAAACAATATTCATACATCATAGTTTACATAATTCATAAGTCACTCAGTGGTCCAACATATTCGTATACCTGAATACATGACTAAAGACAAAGTTGCTAAAAGTGGCACATAAACATTCCATGTTGGATCTTTCAACCAAATACTATATGGGTTAAAGCTTTCATCTCACCTTTCTTTTTCATCTATTGTGATAACTCCTATTCAAATATTTTAAAATAAATTAGAGGTAAACTTATCTACACAAACATAAAAGACGAATAATTAATATTTATGTGGCAATTGTACCTGCTCTGCATTTAATTATGCAAATCGATTCACTGACTCTTCCTATTAATCATGATAATAAAAAAGGAATTAACAATTTGACCTACTTTTTATAAAAAAATTACACTCCAAAGATGATTTTGAACTAAAACTTCCATTAGGCATGTACTCAAAGACCAATAAAAACTCAATGGTGACATCACCCTATGAACTGAACCAAGTTTCGATGTATCACATGGCTTATGATTCTAACCTCATTGGTTGAAGACTCTCTCTGAATTCTCAAAGTTAGCAAAGATCCTCTTCACAGCAACAACTCTTCCTAAACCACACAAAATGCCTTTGTAAACCTCTCCACTCCTAGCCTTCTATCATCTGCAAACCCATTGGTGGCTGCAACTAATCAAAAGTTAGAATAGTTTGTCATTAATGTCAACCAAACATCTTAATTTGAGCCACTAAACTTGATGCCCGAGCTAGAATTGCTTGAAGGTGACAATATGAACAAATCCATCTGAGTTATAATGAGAAAAAGTACTGATAAAACTTAGTACCTACAACTTCTGAGGAACATTAGACTCCCACATCACAAAAGCAATCAAAGAATACAATGCAAGATTGGACAAATAATAGCATTAGAAAAAAACAAAGACACAATTCAGAATCAATATCGATAGAGAAAACCTTAATCTCTGAATTTACGAAACACAAAACCAAGGTAATCAGAGAAAACTTCGAGAGAAAACTTCAAAACTATAATTATAATTAATAATACCTTAAATGGTTAAAATGGACACCAAATCTGATAGAATCATCACACACATTCTTTATTCATCCACCATGTGCTTTTCATTTATCCATCAGAAACCAAAAGAGATAAACACAGCCCAAATATATTAACATTCAAATGTATTCACACATATTATAAATGGCTCACTAATTGAGGTGCTTGTAACAACTACTGCAGACACCTTAGTCTTCATGTTGATTCGAAAGACTGCATTTCAGAAGGGTTATAAGTAAACCTTCCATTCTTTGCAGTTTTAAATTAATAAGAATAAAAAATGAAGATGAAATATAAAACAAGGAGTAGAATGAATTGAACAAAAGATACATAAAAAAGTAATCAGATGACTGCAAAAAATAATAAAAGATACAACTGAACCACAATTGCTTCGTCACTGTGCGCGTTGCCGCAACATATTCCTTGCGCGACCTACTGTCTTCTGATTCTCCCAATGGCCTCCACAACCCACTGATAAATACAAATCATACACATTAATCATCCCTCAAATTTAACCTTTTATTACATATTTTATGCTTAATTAACAAGTCATAGCATGTTATGCCAATTCAGGTTCATATTGGGCTTAATTACATTTTTTTAGCATTACACTATTTTTGTATTTCAAGCATAACTTGAGTTCTAGACATCTAAAAATTATTTTCTTTATATTGTAGGAAAGATAAAAGAAAGTCCTACAACTTTGATGCAGAACCCAAAGCTAAACTGGATGGCTAGTGGGTCAAAATGGGCTTGGAGGACGGAATAGTCAGCATTACATGAAACTGACCAACACTCAATGATTGGGCCATAACTTGGGCTTGAAAACTCCTTTTGGGCTCAACCCAGCGGCATTTGAAAGCTAAGATCCAGGACTTGATTTCATATGAAGACAACTCTCTTGGATTCTGTCAGATTGAGGGTGATATGCTCAGTGCAAGTGGGAGACAAGTTGGTGAATAATAGCTAGAGTAGGTGAATAATTAAAAGTAATGGACAAATGCATTAGGTAATTGATCAATAAGTCCATTTGTGGACAAAACATGCTTAGTCATGGCTGAGTGATTCATGTTTAGAATGACATCTTTTCCCCTCCTAAGCTTGCTAGGGAGAAGGGCATCTGAGTTGTAGTAGAGATTACTAAGAGTTTCATTTACTTTTGTTCATCTTTTTGTAAAGTCTTCATGGAAGGCTAAATTTTTATTCAATTCAAGGAGTCAAGCTTTATTTTAATCTTGGTTTTGAGGTTTGATCTTCATTTACAAGCTCATTGAATTACATCTACCTTGCTTTTCTACTCCACTTGCTCCAATTTCATATTTCTTTTATCAAAGCTTGATTGGTTAACATGTTTTGGTTATAAAATTTGTTATTGATGTATGTTGTACTCTTGATTGGTTAATCATCATACAACGATTAAAAAGCATAGAGTAAGCAATTAAATTGAAGGTGTTCATTTAATTATTTACTTCAATTGGGTTCCGTTTATAAAATTGATTTGGATCTAACATAAGATTTTATGGTTATTTGATCTTGTTAATCTTAATCAATTGAATTCTAAAAATTATTTCAATAGTGAATCCGGGATCATTGTAGGGGTTCCACATGATTCTAAGTTGATAGATTTAATCTCTTGAATGCATGTTATTAATAACCAAAGATTTACCATGAAAATAGTCTCTGAATTCCTTGGATTGATATTGTCTTGAATTGATTCAACCTTTGCTTTTAACTTGATCTTTTATTTTCTTCAGTTTATTCCAATCAATCAACCCCCCCCCAAAGAAGGATTAATTTGAGTGGATCTTCAGGGTTCAACCCGGGTTTATACCATTCTACTACAAGTAGTTTGCAGATCGGAGAATTATAATTATAATTTTGTGCAGGTTCGACAATTGTCACCCACCATCACGTTTTCTGCCACCCTCTGTGAGCAGCGCCACTGCATGCGCCGTCGTTGCAAGCATCAACTGCATCATGTGGTCACCCCTTGCCTTTGTCTCTCATGTCGTTGTGTGCACAGGCTACCACAGATTTCCATCGTCGCCAGCTTGCAGATCGAAGCCGTCGGTCGAGCTACATCGCGCCGAAGTAGGAAGTAGTACTAGAAATTAGAAAGAAGAAATCGGTTGCCACCACAATTCTGAAAGAGGGATATTTCAGAAATAAAATAACAAAACAAAGAGAAGAGGGGGAGAGGAGAGAACCTACCAGCAGTCGTTCGCTGCCATGCATATCTGTCTCCATTCTCGCTACCAGACCCGACCGTTGCAACACCATGACATCAATTCAGCAACAAGTCACGCCTCGCCATGCCGCGAGCACAATAGCGATAAGGATAAGCGGCCCCATCGAAATGAAGAAGAAAATAAGAAAGAGTTGCAGAAGGAAAGGTGAAAAAAGAAGAAATAGGGGAAGAAATTTTGAGCTTCTGAATTTGCCCTAACATAGCTCACAAATTTCTCAGGCCAGGTATGTTTCTATGTTGGAAATATGAATGGTGGGTTGTAAATGAAAAACCCCTCCACTTGTTGTGCAAAATATTGGGAAAGTGAATAAGCAATAACTCATTCCCATTTTCCAAACCTATTATTCACTAATTCAAATTTTGATATCTCCTTAATGTTCCAACCCTTTCACAATTCCCTAACCCACTAAAAAAAATTAAATTTGAAATCTGTTATTTTAAATTAAAAAAAATTACAAAAATATATATTAACAAAATTAACTTTAATTTTGGCGGGACAATATGGCTACTCATTCTCTTCCCATTTATATATAAAGATTACAATGAAAATTATTGTTAAAATATTCCTATGATATTTATGGGCTTCATGATGACTTTAACCAAGGTTGACCATGAGGAAGTTGACCCAGTTTGGAGTGAAAATTGGGTAGCAGCTTGGGCCTAGCTTTATGCGCCCAAGGCAACTTTTCTACAATCCATAATAACCATTGCCAGCTCAGAGTTCCACTGCCAGTTGCCATCATTCCCTCCCCCTTAGAAATGATTTGACCTCAAATCTGAAAGTTCAGAAAAGAAGTTCTAAGGAGAAACTGGGGTAGAAAAGAAGGACTTGGATGACATGAAGGAGAATTTAGAAGAGACTTCCCTTAGTTGTTTTTCGAAAGACAACTTCTTCATGCAGAGCATCTTCCTTGAGCCTAGACACCAAGAAGGAAATCCATGAGTATTATTTCCCAAGCATTCAAAGTGAAGGCTCATAACAAAAATAATCGAGAATCATAAAGATTAGCATTAGAAAAGCATAGGATGTGAACAAGTGGTAGTTGAGATAAGGGTTAGGAAACCCCCTCAATGAAGATTGAACCATCTTGTCCTTTCACTTTAAGAGAGTAGGTCTGGGATCAAAGACTATTTTCTCAAATCCATCCTTTGCAAGTAAAAGGATTAGGTGATTAAAATGACATTCAAACAAGTGATAGGAAAACTTCAAGCCAAAATAATCCACAACATATTTCCAAATGAATGCTTAATTAAAGCTATGTGGTATAAATTTCTTATCCCTTTGTAATGAAATCCCAACATGCTCATTGAACATAACATATGTATCTGAAGTATGGTTATTAAATGCATATTGCATATGTTCTTGCCATGAATCACAAGTTATCCCAATTCTCACATGAATGAACTTACTCAAGTATGATGGTGCCTTACTCATATCAAAACTATCATTTCTTTGCAAGCAAGGCATTAAGGAATCGCTTTGAGTAAGCAAAACTTGAGGTATACCATCATGTGATTTAGGTGTCATACAAATATTTTTACATGTGATAGCCTTATCCCAATTTTATCCTTTTCCTTTACTAGTTCAATAGCATAGTACACATCATTATATGAAACAATCATTTTTGGTACATTATATATACAAACCAAAGGTCCATGTATATTCAGTCCAATTTTGCCCTATCATGTAATCCAAATTGACCAAAGCAATTGACTAAGCGTGCATCTTTAGTAAGCCTTATGGCACTCTTAAACTTAGTTGATTCTCTAAAACATGCAATAGGTTTGAAAACACTATTAAAATTATCTAGTTTTAACAGTCTTGTAATGCTTTGAGGCATATCATGCATAAAGAAAGGTGATTTAGGAAACTCCCTTTCAATAGCTTGAGTTGTACTCTTTGCAACACTAGGTGTATTTGTCATCAACCTATTCAAGTTTCCACTAGAAGAGTTATCATTCAAATGATCACAAGATAAATTTGTATTTTCGATACACTCTTAATTTATTTTCCTTACTTTTTCTTTTAAGTTTTTTCTTCTTTCTCTTTTTCTAATTGCTTTTCTTTCTCTAATTTTTTTATCCTTTCTTTCTCTAGTTTCTCTAGTTCAATTTTCTTTTTCAAAAGTTTGAGAACTTCACTCAATTCCTTTTCTTATATAGGAGCGAAAGTTTTCCTATGATGTCCCCACTTTCTATCTTTGTGCCAAGGTTTCCCAAATATTATGTGAGCTTCAACTCCTAATGGAGCTAAATCACATACTACTTCATCTACATATTTCTCAATGGTGATTTTGATTTTGGCTTGCCTATCTACCATGATCCCTCCCCCATTCACTTGTAGTATATAAGGCCTTGGGTGTTCAGTAGTAGGCATTTTCAATTTTTCTATGACCCTATCACTCACTAAATTGCTACTATTCCCTTCATCTACCTTGATTACAAATACACTGCCTCTTGCTTCCTTCAAACAACCCTTTGTATAAAAACCCCTTTTCTTATTACTTTTTTTTCTATTTCATCCCATGAATTTCTCAAATCTCCCCTTCCCATTAATCTTTCCCTTCTTACTTCCATTACTCCTATATGATTTTATTTAAAAGCTTTTAAGGACCTTTCCACTCACTAAGTGTTTACACTCAAGGTTGCATCCACTCGTGTATGTCACTACTTTTGGCTTTTTCCTATAATGTATCACTCTTGCCTTTTCTACTCGGGTAAGGTTTAATTAGGCTTACGGAAAACAAACGTTGAGTCTTACCAACTCTACCCAAACTAGAAATGCACATGCAATGATAATATCTACGAAAGCTAAAAGTTACCTAAGACAAAACTAATAGTTGAATTGAAAAACAAGAAAAGTTGGCTATGAAAAAGGCTTTTACACTATAATAGATTGCAAACAAGACAAACACATAGAAATTGCAAATAGAATTGTTTTTGGTTTTTGTTTCTAATTCAAAGTGAAAATCACCCATAGTTGCCAAAGTTTAGAAAACTGCTATTACAACTGAAATTGAAACTGATACTGTAACATCCTAAAATTTTGTTAAGTAAAATATTAATTAAATTAAATAAATAAGTAGAGGAAATAATTAATTAAATAAGATGAATAAATAATAGGATCAATATTATTATTAGTTTTATCCATAAAGCTACTTCAATTTAAAAGAAGATAAGGGGGTTGAGGACGGGCCCAAGCCCATAAAGGCATTTTAGTAAGGAGGGGTTATCAGTTCACCCTAATCCTTATTCGTCAAATCGTCAGAGAGCGAAATGCTAAGGAGGGGAGAAACC
Source organism: Sesbania bispinosa (assembly GCA_026901365.1). Lineage (NCBI taxonomy): Eukaryota > Viridiplantae > Streptophyta > Magnoliopsida > Fabales > Fabaceae > Sesbania > Sesbania bispinosa. The sequence continues at coordinate 2,180,139 of QLOH01000074.1, forward strand.
AAGTCTCAAGAGGAGGTTGCTGCAGAGTGGTCGTCAAGAACCAAGAAAGAGTCTTCCTTGCTGTTCGATCTTCACTTCAAGGTACGGTGGGGGAGAGGGTGCTGCTTGTATATGCATGTAGGGGTGCTTGGGTAGTAACCTAAGAGCATAATTGTATTGATGTATGTATAACTGTGATGAATGATATAAACTGTTGATTAATGATTGATTGGATGTATATTGATGATTTATTGGGTGAGATTAAAGATGATATTGAGAATGATGAAAAATGGATGATTAGGGATTTGAGGATTGGGGGTTTGATGAATTGGTTGTATAATCTGTAACAGATTATTGTTTTGTTGAGTTTCAGATGATATTAATGATTATGAATGATGTTTAATCGAAAGGGATTGATTAGAGATTGATTGGAAGGGTTTAGAGATGTTAAAAATCGTGAAATCTGTGATCTGTGTCGCGGGTAATCGATTACCAGGTGTGGTAATCGATTACCAGGGTGTTCTGGGCAACCCAGAAAATGATGTTGCTGATGGTAATCGATTACAGGTTTGTGGTAATCGATTACCAGAGAGTTTGTTTGCAGGTAATCGATTACAGGGGTGCTGTAATCGATTACCAGAGTGTTTGGTCGCAGGTAATCGATTACAAGGTGGTTGTAATCGATTACCAGAGACTTTGTTTGCAGGTAATCGATTACTGGAGGTTGGTATCGATTACCAGAGTGGATTTTGAGAGCCTAAGTGCTCAATGATGCTTGATATGCTTGATAATGGTTTGGTATGCATATAGTTGGTGATTATGCTATATATTTGATGATGTTTTGGAATGCATATGGTTGGTTAATATGCTATGTAATTGATGTTATTTGGAATGCATATGGTTGGTTGATATTCTATGTAATTGATGTTATTTGGAATGGATATGGTTGGTTGATATGCTATGTAATTGATGTTATTTGGAATGCATACGGTTGGTTAATATGCTATGTAAATGAGGTTATTTGGAATGCATATGGTTGGTTAATATGCTATGTAAATGAGGTTATTTGGAATACATATGGTTGGTTAATATGCTATGTAAATGAGGTTATTTGGAATGCATGCGGTTGGTGAACATGTTATGTAATTGATGTTATTTGGAATGCATGTGGTTGGGGAACATGCTATGTAATTGATGTTATTTGGAATGCATGTGGTTGGTGAACATGCGACATTATAAATGATGATGTTACTTGAGTTGTGCGGGCCCATAGAGGGGGTACAACTTAAGAGAGATGCCTTGAGCATGTGTGATGAGACCAGAATTGTGAGGGCCCATAGAGGGGGTACATTTCAGGAGGTGAACTGCGTTGTGCGGGCCTATAGAGGGGGTACAACTCAGGGGATCAAGATGGGGGCGTTCGATGCACGGGCCCATAGAGGGGTGCAACCTAGGAGTGATTGTACTGGCCCATAGAGGGGGTGCAACCTAGGGTTGAATGTCGTTGTGCGGGCCCAACGAGGGGGTACAACCTATCGGTTTGTATGGTGATGCCGGTAGACTATCTTGGTAATAACTAGAGTGATGGACGAGGTGCACCCATTGTGTAGAGTTCCAAGTCATGATCTTTGGGTAGATGATGAGACGAGTATTGGTGCATGTGATAGTTGGAATACTCAACGATGGAATTGAGTTATATAATGATGAGTTTTGGTGCATATAATATATTGTAATACTCAACGATGGAATTGAGTTATATAATGATGAGTTTTGGTGCATATAACATATTGGAATACTCAACAATGGAATTGGGTCATATGATGATGTTAATGTGTTTTGATGCATACATGTTGGATGTTTATGTTATATCTGATGATGATATTGTGTTATTAAATGATGTTGTGAGTATTAATGATGAATGCGTATTATGTGAGCATGTGACTCCTTTGGTGAATGATGGTATGAGATTATCTGTTGAGATAGATGAATAGCTTTATGCTGATTTATGAATGTTGCTTATTTGATGGATTATTGGATGTTTTGGTATGAGGTATGGTGATTGTTGATGTTGTTTATATGTGGGTGAGGATAGGGTAGCCTCCTATATATATGTATGAGTAGTACTCTTTTCCTCACCGTATACTGTGGATATTATTTTTACAGGTGTTGATGAGGACACGATTGGTGTCGAATTTGATTAAAGGGAATGTGCTCTGATAGCTGTGACATCAGGGTATAATTTTGGGGGTCTTTTATTATGTTTCTAGTTAGGAAGGCTTTCGGTGTAAACTATTTTGGATGTCTTACACGACAAGTAGGATGTTCAGTATTTTTATTTTCTTTGGAGATTCCGCTGCATGAGTGTTGGATTATAATTGAGTTTTATTTCGTTTTAACTAAGTTGTTTTCGAACTTATGAGGTTTTTGGAAAGAGAATTTTGTGAACCTTTACCCATCGTGGGACGTTGCCTTTTCCATAATTCAATTTATTAAACATATAAGAGTATGGGGTTAGAAGGGTGTCACATTAGTTGGTATCAAAGCAGGTCGGTTCACCGGCCTTGAGTTATGAGTTTACTATGCTTCTGAGGTGTTAATCTGATTGATTGATTGATTGATTGACTGTTTGAGTGAATTGTGTTGCTTGAATTTGATTGTTTGTCTTATTTCTTTATTTTTCTGCTTTACTTAGTATGTTTGCTTACCATTTCTTTAATAAAGAAAGAGTAATGGCTAGAAGAGGTAGGAATGATTGTGTGATTGCTGAAGCCTTAATGGCTATGGCATAGGTTGTTGGCAATCTAAACCAACATCATGAGGTGGATTGGCTTGCTCGGTTCTAGAGGAACCATCCACCTACTTTTCATGGGGGTTATGATCCCGATGGTGCTGCTGACTGGATCTTCGAGATCGAGAAGATTTTTAGAACGATGGACTGCCGTTGGTGTAAAAGGTTACATTGGCTGCGTTCATGTTATCAGGGGACGCCGGGTTCTGGTGGCAGAGCACTTATTAGAGGATGATTGATGAGGGCACCGCGTTGAGCTGGGATAACTTCAAGAGGGCGTTCTTCGAAAAGTACTTTCCTCATGACGTTCGTAATAAGAAACAGATCGAGTTCCTTGAGTTAAAGCAAGGGGATGGCACCGTGGCAGATTACGTTTCCAAGTTTGAAGCGCTAGTACGATTCTGCCCTACATATGAGGGAGCTGCCAATGAAGAGTCCAAGTGTGTAAAGTTTCTCAGCGGTCTTCGTTCGGAGATCAAGCGAGTGTTCAACTACCAAGGGATGACGTGTTTTCACGAGCTGGTGAACAAATGCAGAATTTATGATGAAGACCGCAGGGCTAGAGCGGCACATTACAAGAGTGGAGGGCCTATGAGGAATCAGAACAAGTTCCAATCAACTAACAAGGGCAAACCGTATTCTCGTGCAATGGGAGTCTCCAAGTTTGGAGGTGTCAGTGAGGGTACAGTGTAGAAGAAGTGAGTTTCTTAGGTCCTGTGATTTCTAGAGGAGGTATAGGCATAGATCCTTCTAAGGTAGAGGCAGTGCTTAAGTGGGAGGCTCCTAAGTCGGTAAGTGATATTAGAAGTTTCCTTGGGTTTGCTGGGTACTATAGGAGATTCATAGAAGGGTTTTCTAAGTTAGCTTTACCTTTGACTGAGTTGACTAGAAAGGGGGTTGCCTTTGTGTGAAATAGTAAGTGCGAGACTAGTTTCCAAACCCTTAAGGAGAAGTTGACTAGTGCACCAGTGTTAGTGTTGCCTGACCTTAGCAAAACCTTTGTAGTGTACTGTAATGCTTCTAAGATGGGTTTAGGTGGAGTGTTAATGCAAGAGGGTAAAGTAGTAGCTTATGCTTCTAGGCAATTGAAAATCCATGAGAGAAACTACCCTACCCATGACCTAGAGCTTGCGGCCGTAGTGTTTGTGTTGAAGATATGAAGACATTATTTGTATGGATCCAGGTTTGAGGTTTTTAGTGACCATAAGAGCCTTAGATACTTGTTTGACCAGAAAGAGCTGAACATGAGGCAGAGGAGGTGGCTAGAGTTTCTTAAGGATTATGATTTTGAGTTGAGTTACCATCCCGGTAAGACTAATGTAGTGGCTAATGCTCTAAGTAGGAAATCCATTCATGTTAGTTCACTGATGATTAAGGAGATGGATCTTTTAACCCAATTTAGGGATTTGAGTTTAACTTGTGAAGTGACTTCGGTTAGTGTGAGGTAGGTATGACCAAAGTAAGTAATGATCTGTTAAAGGATATTAGCAAGGCCCAATTAAAGGATCCACTTTTGATAAATAGAAGAGAGGCCATAGAAGGAGGTAATGGTGGAGAGTTTGTAATAGGTACTGATGGGGTAGTAAGATTTGGAGACCGGGTGTTGTGCCTAGTCAACCTACTATTAAGCGTCTAGTGCTAGAAGAAGGGCATAGAAGTAAGCTTAGTTTCCACCCATGATCGACTAAGATGTATCAGGATTTGAAGAAAGTGTTCTGGTGGCCTAGAATGAAGAGGGACATAGAGGAGTTTGTGAGTGCTTGCTTAGTGTGCCAAAAGTCTAAGGTAGAACATCAAAAGCCTTCAGGATTGCTTCAACCCTTAAGTATACCTGAGTGGAAGTAGGATAGTATTTCCATAGACTTTGTAGTTGCTTTGCCTAAGACTATGAGGGGGCATGATTCCATTTGTGTTATTGTGGATAGGTTAACTAAGAGTGCACATTTCCTTCCTATTAACATTAAGTACTCCTTAGAGAGACTAGCCCAGCTGTACATCAGTGAGATTGTGAGGTTGCATGGCATACCATCTAGTATAGTTTCAGATAGAGATCCCAAGTTCACCTCTAGATTTTGGGAGAGATTGCAGCAGGCCTTGGGGACCCAACTTAGGCTTAGTTCAGCTTATCACCCTCAGACTGATGGTCAGACCGAGAGAACCATTCAATCCTTAGAGGATTTGCTTAGAGCTTGCGTGTTAGACCAAGGGGGTAGTTGGGATAACTTCTTACCTTTGATAGAGTTTACTTACAATAATAGTTTTCACTCTAGCATAGGTATGGCGCCTTATGAGGTATTTTATGGTAGGAGATGTAGAACACCTTTGTGTTGGTGTGAGCCGGGGGAGAGCCTTGGGTTAGGACCTGAGATAGTGCAGCAAACCACTGATAAGGTTAGGATAATCCAGGAGAGGATGAGGACAGCTCAGAGCAGGCAGAAGAGCTATGCTGATAAGAGGAGGAAGGAGTTAGAATTCAAAGAAGGGGATCATGTATTCCTGAAAGTCACTCCGTGGACTGGGGTTGGTAGGGCATTAAAGTCTAGAAAGCTTACACCTCGATTCATTGGTCCTTACCAAATCCTTAAAAGAGTCGGCAATGTTGCCTACCAAATTGCTTTACCTCCACACTTGTCCAATCTTCATAATGTTTTCCATGTTTCTCAACTCCGGAAATACATTCACGATCCTTCGCATGTGATCGAGTCGGGTCATCTTGAAGTTAAGGAAAACCTAACAGTGGAAACCGTGCCGGTGAGAGTTGAGGATCGGAGGGTGAAACAACTTCGAGGTAAAGAGATTCCTTTAGTTAAGGTAATCTGGGGAGGATCTACACCCGAGAGTGCTACTTGGGAACTGGAAAGAGAAGATGAAGGAGTCCTATCCAGAGTTATTCGCTTCAGGTAAAATTCGAGGACGAATTTTCTTTTTAGGAGGGGAGAGTTGTAACATCCTAAAATTTTGTTAAGTAAAATATTAATTAATTAAATAAATAAGTAGAGGAAATAATTAATTAAATAAGATGAATAAATAATAAGATCAATATTATTATTAGTTTTATCCATAAAGCTACTTCAATTTAAAAAGAAGATAAGGGGGTTGAGGATGGGCCCAAGCCCATATAGGCATTTTAGTAAGGAGGGGTTATCAGTTCACCCTAATCCTTATTTGTTAAATCGTTAGAGAGCGAAACGCTAAGGAGGGGAGAAACCAAGTCTCAAGAGGAGGTTGCTGCAGAGTGGTCATCAAGAACCAAGAAAGAGTCTTCCTTGCTGTTCGATCTTCACTTCAAGGTACGGTGGGGGAGAGGGTGCTGCTTGTATATGCATGTAGGGGTGCTTGGGTAGTAACCTAAGAGTATAATTGTATTGATGTATGTATAACTGTGAATGAATGATATAAACTGTTGATTTATGATTGATTGGATGTAAATTGATGATTTATTGGGTGAGATTAAAGATGATATTGAGAATGATGAAAAGGGATGATTAGGGATTTGAGGATTGGGGGGTTTGATGAATTGGTTGTATAATCTGTACAGATTGTTGTTTTGTTGAGTTTCGGATGATAATAATGATTATGAATGATGTTTAATCGAAAGGGATTGATTAGAGATTGATTGGAAGGTTTAGAGATGTTAGAAATCGTGAAATCTGCGATCTGTGTCGCGGGTAATCGATTACCAGGTGTGGTAATCGATTACCAGGGTGTTCTGGGCAACCCAGAAATGCTGTTTTCTGATGGTAATCGATTACAGGTTTGTGGTAATCGATTACCAGAGAGTTTGTTTGCAGGTAATCGATTACAGGGGTGATGTAATCGATTACCAGAGTGTTTGGTCGCAGGTAATCGATTACAAGGTGGTTGTAATCGATTACCAGAGACTTTGTTTGCAGGTAATCGATTACTTGAGGTTGGTAATCGATTAACAGAGTGGATTTTGAGAGCCTAAGTGCTCAATGATGCTTGATATGCTTGATAATGGTTTGGTATGCATATAGTTGGTGATTATGCTATATATTTGATGATGTTTTGGAATGCATATGGTTGGTTAATATGCTATGTAATTGATGTTATTTGGAATGCATATGGTTGGTTGATATGCTATGTAATTGATGTTATTTGGAATGCATATGGTTGGTTGATATGCTATGTAATTGATGTTATTTGGAATGCATATGGTTGGTTAATATGCTATATAAATGAGGTTATTTGGAATGCATATGGTTGGTTAATATGCTATGTAAATGAGGTTATTTGGAATGCATATGGTTGGTTAATATGTTATGTGAATGATGTTATTTGGAATGCATGCGGTTGGTGAACATGCTATGTAATTGATGTTATTTGGAATGCATGTGGTTGGTGAACATGTTATGTAATTGATGTTATTTGGAATGCATGTGGTTGGTGAACATGCGATATAATAAATGATGATGTTACTTGAGTTGTGCGGGCCCATATAGGGGGTACAACTTAAGAGAGATGCCTTGAGCATGTGTGATGAGACCTGAATTGTGCGGGCCTATAGAGGGGGTACATTTTAGGAGGTGAACTGCGTTGTGCGGGCCTATAGAGGTGGTACAACTCAGGGGATCAAGATGAGGCGTTCGATGCATGGGCCCATAGAGGGGGGGTGCAACCTGGGAGTGATTGTACTGGCCCATAGAGGGGGTGCAACCTAGGGTCGAATGTCGTTGTGGCGGGCCCAACGAGGGGGTACAACCTATCGGTTTGTGTGGTGATGCCGGTAGACTATCTTGGTAATAACTAGAGTGATTGACGAGGTGCACTTATTGTGTGGAGTTCCAAGTCATGATCTTTGGGTAGATGATGAGACGAGTATTGGTGCATGTGATAGTTGGAATACTCAACGATGGAATGAGTTATATAATGATGAGTTTTGGTGCATATAACATATTGGAATACTCAACGATGGAATTGGGTCATATGATGATGTTAATGAGTTTGGATGCATACATGTTGGATGCATATGTGTTATATCTGATGATGATATTGTGTTATTAAATGATGTTGTGAGTATTAATGATGAATAAGTATTATGTGAGCATGTGACTCCTTTGGTGAATGATGGTATGAGATTATCTGTTGAGATAGATGAATAGCTTTATGCTGATTTATGAATGTTGCTTATTTGATGGATTATTGGATGTTTTGGTATGAGGTATGATGATTGTTGATGTTGTTTATATGTGGGTGAGGATAGGGTAGCCTCCTATATATATGTATGAGTAGTATTCTTTTCCTCACCGTATACTGTGGATATTATTTTTACAGGTGTTGATGAGGACACGATTGGTGTCGAATTTGATTAAAGGGAATGTGCTCTGATAGTTGTGACATCAGGGTATGATTTTGGGGGGTCTTTTATTATGTTTCTAGTTAGGAAGGCTTTTGGTGTAAACTATTTTGGATGTCTTACACGGCAAGTAGGATGTTCAGTGTTTTTATTTTCTTTGGAGATTCCGCTGCATGAGTGTTGGATTATAATTGAGTTTTATTTCGTTTTAACTAAGTTGTTTTCGAACTAATGAGGTTTTTGGAAAGAGAGTTTTGTGAACCTTTTACCCATCGTGGGACGTTGCATTTTCCATAATTCAATTTATTAAACATATAAGAGTATGGGGTAGAAGGGTGTCACAGATACAAGCAAATTGCAAAATTACAATTGAAAAGAGAATGATATGTGGGGCACTTTCGTATTCAATTTTTTTTAACTAATGAGGATTGATTTTTCCTCTACACGTATTTTTTTTAACTTTCTATTCTTTTTGAATTCTTTTTCTTTTCTTTTGAATATTTTTTTTTGTAATTCTTTTCTTTTGACTTTTCTTTCCTTTTGTATATTTTCTAAATTACTTTTTACTCCAACAAGATGATACAACTAATTGCAAACAAATCCCTATTTCTAAAAGAAAATCGCGTGTATCTGGCTTAAAAACTGGACCAAAATGATGTACCAAAACTGGTAAAAATTGAGCTGCTTTCTAAAAACTAATTTTGGAATTTGTTGGCAACTTGAATAAAAATTTGACCAAAAATTAGCTCTGCATTTCCTTAATTTTGGTAAGTGGCAAACAACAAACAACGCGCTTTGATGAATTTTATGGATCAAAACTGAAAAACTAGTGGAAAATTCAACATGAAATTGTTGATTTTTCTACCAATTTCTCAGCTAAAACCCAGCCTAAACTTAAGCGTTTTACTAGTGTAAAGGGGATGAACTGAAATTAAAAGGAAAGGGAAGACTGAAAGTAAATGGCAGAAAAATAAAAGGGATGAGCTGAAAATAAAAGGATGGGAAAGATTGAAATTAAATAACATAAAATAAAGGGGATAAGTAGAAATTAAAAGGATGAGGATGAGTTGAAATTAAAAGACTGGAAAGTAAAGAGGAATGGGGATGGATGTGGATTGAATTGATATGGGTGATAGATAATTTGGAAAATGGAAACAACTGTGTTCCCACTTACCACAATTCACCAGAATCAAACAAGCAGTTAATGAGCAAAGATGAATAACAAGTAAGAACATTTAATAGAAGCAATTTATCAAATACCTAAGGGGGTGGTATATGCACGCAACCAACAACCCCATACTAGCAAGAATTCAGACAATTCAAGCAAGCAAACAATTGTTGAAAGCAGCAGCGATGCATCTCGGGCCCAGAGAACAGTTTAGAGTATGAAAATTACAAGAAAAGAGATTAAATACAAGTGGAAAAATGGGTAAAAACCAGAAAATTCTGCACCAAAAATGTGCAGTAGACTGCACCTTAGATGGCTCAAAATGCCTCCAAACAGCTCCTAATTCGCAGAGCTCTGATTACTAATTGATAGCGGATGCTTGTACGAATCTAGAATTGGAACCAAGAGGCAATGTGTCAGCCAAATTCACACCCAAAATGATGAATAGAGTTAGCAAATAGGTGCAACAAAATGATGAAAAAATGTGCATAAAATGAAGAAAAAAAAGAAGGAAACTTAAAAAGCGGATGGAGATTGAGGAGTGGAAGATCACCACTGCAGTAGGCAACTCCTTCTGCAGATAAAATCAATGTCAGACGCAACCAATCCGAGGGAATTGGGGAATTGGATTAAGTCTCAGAATGGTTTGGGTAAGCACCATCAACCATTCTCTACTCACACAAGGATGTGGAGGAATCTCAGCAGAGTTTCTTACTTAAGAAATGATGTGTGATACAAGGGGGTGACTCCCTATTTATAGTGAAAGGGGGGTGGCCACCATGAGGCAAAAATAAAAGATGAGTGAAAATTAAAAAGTTACCTAATGAGTGTTAAACCCATGTTCTAAAGCCTAAGTAGCTCAAAAAGCTACTTAAAACTATTCAAGTTAGCGGCCAAATGTGCTAAACTTGATTAAGAAAATTACAATTAAAACTTATTATACCTAAATCCTAATTACAATGAAAATTATTATTAAAATATTCCTAATGATATTTATGGGCTCCATGATGACTTTGACTAAGGTTGACTATGAAGAAGTTGACCCGGTTTGGAATGAAAATTGGGTAGTATCTTGGGTCTAGCTTTATGCGCCTAAGGCATGTCTTCTACAGTCCATAATTCCACTGTCAATTGCCATCACAAAGTTTTTCCCTCCTCTTTTTCCCCTCCCATCCCCCTCTAACTCTTTCTTTTCCTCTCTTCTAAACTCATAAATACACCCGCAAAGAATCTATACGCAACCTGCCCAATAGTATGGTATTTTGAACAATCAAATAGTATAATAATATGCTTATTAAAAATGAAAAACCGTGTCCTACTTTTATGGTCATCGCTTATTGCAAAAACAAAAAATATTATTGTTCAATCATATCATTGCCACATCATGTCATTTATATTAAATATGTAAAATATTTTTTTAAGAATTTTTGGCTTGTAAATATTTATTAGCGTTAATTTAATTTATGTTGGAGCCTTATTAGAAAAGGCCATCTAACCATTTTTTGTTTTTTCATTTTTTTACTAGAGCTAGAATATCCCATATTGGAATTTAACCACATATAACATCGATTAAAAAAAAATTTTTTTTCATCCATCCAAATAAGAGAAGAGGTTTTTTATATTTTTTCTCTATATTCATCCATTTTTAATTTTTATATTTTTCTTTCTTCATTGTATTATCTATCCTCACATTTTTTCTTCCCGTCCAAATAAAGCATAAGGGAGTAATTGCATAAAAATATACATCAATCCATATTCCATACATATACATATTACATATATTAATTAATTAACAAAGCACCAAAAAATTACTTTTTTTGGTAAAAAAATTAATAATTATGAAAAAATAAAAAAAAATAGTTTACTTTAGTCGAAGCCCATTCAACTGAATCCGGACCCTTTTTAGATTTTGGAAGGGTAGTTGCTTTTAACACTCCTTTTATTATTATTTGCACCCCTTTTTTTTCCTAAACTACCCTCCTCCTATCACCCCCACCCCCACCCCATGGCCACCGCTGCTACCACCACCACCTCCCCCACCCATTTTCCACCTCCCAACAACCCCACCACCACTTAATAATTTTTTTTTTTCAGAAAAAAAACTTTTGAAAAATATTTTCCTGAAAAAATGGATTCCAGATGTATATTTCTAAAATTTTTTGGAAATATATATATTTTTACAAATTTTCAAAGTTAGGGATGGAAAAAATCCGTCTCTAAATCAGAGACGTATTGTTCCATCGCAGACATTGAAAAATTGTAAAAAAATATATATTTTTGGAAATATATATCGGAAGCCATTTTTATCATTTGGTTTTTGGAAATTAATTTTCATAAATATGTTTTTTCTGGAAATTAATTCCGAAAGTATTTTTTTTTCCGGTAATACACTTCTGGAAGTATACAATGGTACTTTTGGAAAAATAGGAGTGCGAATAGTAAAAAATGGCGAAAAGCAACTCCCTTGAAGTGTCCGTACCTGAAGTTCCGAACCCAAGGACGCGGTCCAGATCCAACACAAAAATTCAAAAAGTGCAGTTTCGCTCTCTCTGTCAACTCTAGTCTGAAGGTGCGTGCCCCCCTCTCTAATAATTCAAAATCGCATCTCCCCTCAACGGCTACTTCACTTCCTCTCTCTATCTCTCTTCTTACCTCTCCCACTTCCTTCTCTTCTCTGTCTTCTTCCCCCTCTCTCTCTTCTTCATCACACTCTCTCTAGATTTCTCGGCAAAATGAAGCACTTCATGCTCCCAAGGAACCCAATCGCGAGGGACGCAGAACTCCCTTGTTCGTCAAGCCCTAGCTCCGCCAAATCCAGACCCTCTCGCAAGCACAAATCATCCTCCAAAGAGAACGATCCACCCTCAGATCCCAATGTCTTCGTTCCTTCGCCTTCTCCGGCCAAATTGAAGAGCCCCTTGCCCCCGCGCCCTCCCTCTTCTAACCCTCTCAAGCGCAAGCTCGCCGCCGACACCCTAACTGACAATTCACTCCCCGGAACTTCCGATTCCGGCGTCAAGGTATCACGATTTAGGGTTTCGAGTGTTATTTTTTTTTTAATCTTCGTCCCGGTTCTAATTGTTTGTGTGTTGTAGGTTATTGTCAGGATGAGGCCGCTCTGCCAGGACAAGGACGAAGGGGATCCTATTGTTCAGAAGCTTTCAAACGATTCGTTATCGATTAATGGCCAGACTTTCACCTTCGATTCTGTTGCTGACATGGAGGCTACTCAGGCATGGTTTCTATTTCTGTTTATGCTGAAACTGATTCCAAATTAATCGATTTTCAGTGTGTTTAATGCACTTTTTATTCCATTTTCCAGCTGGATATTTTCGAGCATGTTGGGGTGCCTCTGGTGGAGAATTGCCTGGCTGGTTTCAATAGTTCAGTGTTTGCTTATGGACAGGTTTCTTCTTACCGTTAACTTTTTCTTCACAATTTTGTTGTGTGGCTGCTGTAGTACTGTTAAATTTGATGATGATTAATTTTTTTTTTTTTTTTTTACAAACTTGTTAGACGGGGAGTGGGAAGACTTATACAATGTGGGGTCCTGCCAATGCTTTGTCGGAAGATAATGTAGCAAAAGATCAGCAAGGCCTTACGCCCCGCGTTTTTGAGCGACTCTTTGCACGCATAAGTGAAGTAAGCATTCAATTCTATTCCTTGTTAAATTATTTGAAGATAGCTTGCACTGTTTCGTAATGTTTACTGTTGTATTTCCTCCACAGGAGCAAACTAAGCATTCTGACAGACAGCTCTCCTATCAGTGCCACTGCTCTTTTCTCGAGGTTGATTGACTCTGAATTATTTCTTCCTATGTTTCTGACTTGCTTTAACCTTGTCATTTTAGTCTTTGTGACACAAAATTTGTTTTTCCAGATATACAATGAGCAAATCACAGATCTATTGGATCCGAATCAAAGAAACCTACAGGTAAAATATTAAACATAGGCTTATTTATTTTTCTCATGTTTTACTGTTTTATACTGGAATTGATATTTTGTTCTTTATCCAGATTAGAGAAGACGTCAAATCTGGTGTCTATGTTGAAAATCTTACAGAGGAGCATGTGTCTACTATGAAGGATGTAACTAAGCTTTTAATAAAGGTGTGATTCATAATACTTGGGGTGTGTTTGTGAGTTTAGAGAGGAGGGAAAGAAAAGGATTGGAGGGGAAATGGAGGGGGAGAAGAGGAGGGGAAGACTTTGTAAAATGCATTTGAGAGAATCAAACTCTCAAACACAAAGAGGGTAAAGGCTTCCAATAAACCCTCCCCTTCTCTCCCTTGTGTTTGTGAGTGCAACTCTCTTATTTTATAATTTACAAAGTATTTCCCCTCCTTCCTCCTCCTTCATTTCCCTCCTTCCCTTCCCTTTCCCTTCCTTTCCCTTCAATCTCACAAACATACCCTTAAGGTGCAATACTGAGCCCACCATTCTGTAGCAAGTCATTTTTTATGCTTTGAAATGCAAGTATCTCAATTGAAAGCATTCACTTTGCTTATTGATAGCCAGAAAGTTGAATGATTTCATGTCATGCAATTATATGAATACATTTGACTTTTAAAATTTAAATGTTATTTTTTTCTTGTAAATATTTTGGAAGAGGAAGGACTCTAGCATATTTGTGTTGGGATTCACATGAAATGCTTATTCTTTTTTTTTTTTTGTTTCAATTAGATAGATCATAGATCTAGTACAATGTTGATTCAGTAATGATTTCTACAAATCATCATTTCACTATTGTCATGGTGTGTCCTTTTCTCTTTCATGTGTTTTACTATCATCTACCTTTCATTATGCAGGGATTATCAAATAGGAGAATAGGTGCAACCAGTATAAATTCTGAGAGTTCCCGCTCACATACTGTTTTTACTTGTGTTGTCGAATCTCGATGCAAGGTTATACACTCTTCTCTCATGGCATGGAGATTGTGTTAAAGTAATGTATAATGTATAATTTTTAGTAATATCAGTGAACTGTTGATATTATATTTTAGAGGAGTTCATTTAGTTAGATGAGATCAGATGCAAATCCAGAGTCCAGGAAATTAATGGGTTTAATTTAAACTAGAATACTAGATTGATAAAAGGTGTGGCAATTAGAAAGCTTAAGAAGTCTAGTCATCCGGAATTTTTGTTTTTCTCAGTAACTGTTTGCCAAAGAACTTCTGTTTGGGAGATGTTACTCTGCTATCAGTCATGTTTGTTCTTGGCATGTGTATTTGTAAGGGGTTTTGAAGTAAATTCATGTTTGCAGAATGCAGCAGATGTTATGAGTAGATTTAAAACAAGTAGAATCAATCTTGTTGATCTAGCTGGGTCAGAACGACAAAAATTAACGGGTGCTGCAGGAGAGCGTTTGAAGGAAGCTGGCAATATTAATAGATCACTCTCACAGCTTGGGTATGTTTTAATATGTGCATGTATTACATTTAGAGTTGATATCAGAGGTCAAGATAATTACAGATAATGAATTGAAGCTTTGAATCCAAAGCCACTTTGTACCATTATTTTCTAGAAAAAGGAAAAGGTGAATTAAGCTTTATTAATCCTATAGTCAGAACCACAGGAAAAAAAAAAGAAGAATCATAAACATGATTTATTGAGGATGGAGGTTTCTGAACCACAATGAGCCCCAGAGATAAACCAAATAACATGGTATCCTGAAGCAGGAGTTAGGATAATTGTTAACAAGGACAGTTCATAGATGATAATTACGAGTATGAATGTAATTTAAGAAAGGTAAATGTGGAAAAGTGACCAAACTAGATTATGGCAGAGATGTGGATTTTTTGGGAATCAATGATTTCTATAAGAGCTAGAACTTACTGACGTTAAATTGGACTGCAGGAATTTGATAAATATTCTTGCAGAAGTCTCTCAAACAGGAAAACAGAGGCATATACCATATAGAGATTCCAGGTTGACATTTTTGTTGCAGGAGTCTCTTGGAGGGAATGCAAAACTGGCAATGGTTTGTGCTATTTCACCAGCACAAAGGTAGTATGTAAACCACTGGTCATTTGAAATTTTTTTCTTATGATCCTTCTGTATCGTGGATTGTTTTTACATGACTTGGTACTGCAGTTGTAGGAGTGAGACTTTCAGTACATTGAGATTTGCACAACGTGCCAAAGCTATCAAGAACAAGGCTGTTGTTAATGAAGTTATGCAGGAAGATGTAAACCACTTGCGACATGTGATACGGCAGCTAAGGGTATGTTCTCTTCCACAATTCTCAATCTTGTCTTGTTTTTGCCATTCTATGAATTCATTTTGATTAACTCAGAAGTGCAAGAAATCAACAGGATGAATTGCATCGAATTAAAACAAATGGTTACAATCCAATGGAATCAAACGGAGGTCATTCAGCAGCTTGGATCCGAAGAAGCTTGAATTTATTACAGTCTAGCCTCACTAGACCACCACCATTATCCCGTGTTGATGAGGATGGTGATGAGGAAATGGAGATTGATGAGGAAGGTGTTGAGGACCATGATGAAGTATTCTGCAATTCCGATATGCTGAATAATTGTAATACTGTAGTGGAAAATGACAACGAAATGAACACTGATGATCAAAATTTTGCTCAACTCAATGAGGAGAAAAAGACTCCTAGTTTCTCTGGCAGTAAATGTCTGAATGATGAATCATCCTGTGCCATGGAACGAAGCAGTTTATCTTGTCATGTGGGTGAACCTGACATTGGAGATTCTGCTGGTTTTTCGGCCCCAGATGTGTCCAATGATTCTCCTAGTGCCACAGTGAATTGTGTCTCACCTGCTGGCCTCAACATAGTTAAGAATGATTTATCTCCACTCCTTAAATCCCCAACTCCTAGTGTTTCTCCTAGAATCAGCACCAGCAGGAAAAGTCTGAGGACATCATCAGGGCTGTCTCCTTCTGTAAACGATCTTCACGTTGAAAGTGATTTGGGCATAAAAACTGGCAATCAGAAAAGTTCATCTACTGTCTTTTCTAGTCAGAAAGCTCCAAATTTCCTTACTAAAACAGAAAATTTAGCAGCAAGCATACGTCATGGTCTTGAAATTATTGATAGTCACCAACGTAATGCATCCTTGAGGCAGTCATCATATAGGTTTTCATTACGACCAAGGGAATCCAGACTAATATTTCCAGCTGTCAAAGTTGATGTGGGTGTGCAGACTTTTATTGATGATACTGTCGAAGAGGATTCTGTTTTGTTCACCTGTAGTAATTGTAAAAACAGAGCGCAACTTGATGTCAATGAGATTGACAATACCTCAAACCTACAGTTGGTACCTGTTGATTGCCCTGATTCTGCTGATAAGCCAAAGAAGCTAGTTCTCAAAGTAAGTGCAAGGATTTAGTTGCTTTTTTCAGTATAACTTAAAATTCAATAATATCAATTATAATTCATTTCTATGTAACAAAAAATTATAATTCATTTCTCATGTTATAGGCAGTCGAGAAGGTTTTGGCAGGATCGATAAGAAGAGAAATGGCGCTTGAAGAGTTCTGTACAAAGCAGACTTCTGAGATAATGCAGCTTAATCGCTTGGTAAATTTTTCTCTGTTTATCAACAACCATCTCATTGTTTTCTTTGTCTGTTGTTGTGACTGTTTCCCTTGCTATTGTAGGTGCAACAGTACAAGCATGAGAGGGAATGCAATGCCATAATTGCGCAGACAAGGGAAGATAAAATTCTTCGCCTTGAGAGCCTTATGGATGGTGTTTTACCCACTGAGGAATACATGGATGAAGAGCTGGTGGCCCTTACCCATGAACACAAGGTAGAAATCTGTTCTTTTAAGGTTTCCTGTTTAGGACAAATATTTTAGATGCTTATACTTAATTACCATCAACAGCTTTTAAAGGAGAAGTATGAGAATCATCCAGAAGTTTTGAAGATGGAGATAGAGTTAAAAAGAGTACGAGATGAACTAGAAGTGTATCAAAATTTCTACAAATTGGGGGAGAGGGAAGTATTGATGGAAGAGATACAAAGTTTAAGAAGCCAGCTTCAATTTTATATTGACTCTTCATCCACTGCAGCAAGGAAGCAATATCCATTGTTGCAATTGACTTATTCATCTGAACCCAGTATAGCAGCAAATCTCACTGCCATTCCAGAGTCACTAGAGGAGAGGGATGAGACGCATGAAATTCCAGCACCAACCAAGGACAGTGCTGAAGTAAAACTTGAACAAGAAAGAATTAGATGGACTGAGGCAGAAAGCAGATGGATTTCTCTTTCTGAAGAACTGAGAGCCGAGCTTGAAGCTAACAGGTCGCTAGCTGAAAAGAGGAAGCAAGAATTAGATGCTGAGAGGAAGTGTACTGAGGAACTTCAGGAAGCCATGCACATGGCTATAGAAGGCCATGCACGACTTTTAGAACAGTATGCAGATTTGGAAGAGAAACATATCCAATTGCTTGCAAGGCATAGAAATATCCAGGATGGAATTGAGGATGTCAAGAAAGCAGCTTCCAGAGCAGGAGTAAGAGGTGCAGAGTCTAAGTTCATAAATGCCCTTGCTGCAGAAATTTCAGCATTAAAAGCAGAAAGAGAAAAAGAAAGGCGATTCTTAAGGGATGAAAATAGAGGGCTTCAAGCCCAATTGAAGGATACTGCAGAAGCAGTGCAAGCTGCTGGTGAACTGCTTTGCCGGCTTAAAGAAGCTGAAGAAGCTGTCACTACTGCACAGGTTAGTATCTAATCAATTTTACTTCCATGTTTCATGTTATCCTCAGTGACTTAAATATATCATGTTTAATGCTTCCCCAGCATCGGCCCCCTCCCCCTTGTTCTGTTTGCCTGCATCATCTCCAGCATTGTAATTTTTTAGAAAAAAATTTGTTTTTTTCATTCTCATGCTATGAAGAAATTAAGAAAAGATGATTAGCCTTCGGTATGAGGCCAATAGATAAAAGATGATTAGTAAAAGAGAGGAATGTATTGTGACGCTAAAATATTATTAGCAGTGATTTTACAAACAAATATGTAGGTGGACAGTAGCAACACTTTTTGACAAAAAAATGTTTGAAGCTACCTGGGAGTTGAAGCTCATGGGAAATAGAAGAATTTGCCTTGCTATTCATCTTCTAATGAACCGTTTTCCGTATTTACATTCAGGATATATCAATCATTGCGTACTTCATTTATGCTCCCCCCATTTTTTATGTTTTGACTTTTGATGCATTGTCTTGAAATAAACATTTTCAGCCCCATTTTTGTTCCTTCCAATGTTCCCCCTCTGAGATTGGTCGCTCATATTACTTGCTTGTGATTACTTTTTGACGATGAAGTCTTCCAAATTCCAACGATCCCCTAGCAGGCTCACACATTCAGCAGCTCAATTTTATTTACAGTCGTAGATAATACATTTTCACCTAGCAGTGTTGAATTTTTTTAAAGAGATGGGTTAGTTCAATTCACTATTTGACTTAGCCTCTTACATGTAATATGCAGAAACGGGCTATGGATGCAGAGCAGGAAGCTGCAAAAGCCTACAAACAAATTGATAAGTTGAAGAAGAAACATGAGAAGGAGATAAATGCAGTTAATGAGCTCCTTGCAGAAGCACGTCTACCGAAGGAATCAGTACGACCAACTTATGATGATGATGTTGTCATGCCCAGTTATGATGACGAGTCAAAGGAGCCACACATAGTTAACTTTGATCCCTTTAATAATAATGCAGAGGATGGTGAGCTTGCGAAACTAGCAGAACCATCATGGTTCTCTGGTTACGACAGATGCAATATATAGATAATCATACTGTGTCCTTCTGTATTAATATGTTCATATGATTTGAAGAAATGATTGTATTCTTTCGTTCTTACACTTTGTGAGCATAAATGAGTTTGTCTCCAATCTGTATCTCTTCTCACTCCAAAGCCTAATCTGATTAGGCAGATTTATCTGATGGAGATTGTAAGTCGATGCAAGTTTTGCATGACTTTGAAGAATCAAGCTACTCGGGTGTGTGGCTATTAATGAATTATCTGGAAACATTTGGCTTCCCGTCACACCTTGATCCGGCTATTATTCTTAACTAGATTCTAACTCGCTCCGTGATTATTTTTAAATTACATTAATTTAATGATATTTCAGGGTTAGAGTTTTGTGGATGGAAAAAATTCCTATAGAAGAGCTAGCCCCACTATGACGTGGATGTTCCCAACTCAAACAAGATTATCTCGTGAATGATACTTGTGGTTTAAACCAATAAAACCTTATCATTGGAATATCACTTTGATTGCAAATAAAACTTTAAAGAGAAGTTTTTTTTATTAAAACTCTTCCTCATTTCTAATTAACCTTTTATAAATAATTAAAAAGTTTAAAAATAAATTTCATACTTAGACACATTAAAATGAAGAAATTGAAATTTACAATGTCAAACACAAAAGACAATAACATAATTTGCTAGATATTAATTATTGTTTTTCTCTATCAATTTTTTGGTGTAAACCCTAGGTATCCCCTATTACCAGAGACAATTCTATTCGGGGTTTAGTCACAGTCAAGACATCTCACCCCTCCCGAAGAATGTGTTTAGTGGGGATCGAACCCGGGAGCTCTTCCCACAATCTCAGCCCGCGTTGCCAACTGAGCCACAACTCTTTGGTTGTTTTTCTCTATCAATTAACAATTGACTAAATATTTATGTTGTCTACAAAATGGTGTTATTGCATATTTATATTTATATTAACAATTGACTTAATAAAATGTGTGATTGATGTCGTTGTTGCATATTTATATTTATATTTATATTAATAATTTTAAAGGGAGTGGTTGATCAATGATATAAAAGACTTTTAGTATGCCAACATTTTATTTAATTTGACATGTTATATATTTGAATCATTTAATTGTGGAAGGAAGAATTAAATAAGAGAAATATTTTAAGGGTAATTGATTTTGTAAATTAAGTTCATAGTAGGCATTATATAATTTTTTTTATTGGAGATTAATACTTGATTTAGATTTTTTTAATTAAAATATTTATGCATTTTTTTTTATATTTAATAATGTTGAAATAATGATGAAGATAACATTATATTGATATAATACTATATATAATTGATTTTCATGTATATATATTTTACATTTTTCTCATATATTTGAAAATTTAGTATGATAAAGATAAAAATAGGATTTTGATATTAATTAGTTTATTTTTTTATTTTTTGTCAAATACTGATTAGTTTATGGAAACGAAAAATTAGTAACGTGATTATAAAGTAGAACAATTTCATGGATGATTTATTCTTTTAAAAAAATAATTATTTTTTAAAATATTTTGTATTCATTACATGTATATTTAAATTATTATTCACACTATCAACAGTCTAATATAAAATAGCTTTTGGGATTGTAAAATAGTAGCAAGGATATTGATAGAAGAAAATAATCAAACTAGGTGCAAAATGACAAAGAAATGATGTTTTGGCTTTTGGCAGTACAATTAGCAAGGGAGAAAGGATGAGATTTCATAACTTAATCAAATAATAAAAAATTTGTAAGTTAAGAAGTAATAAGTGTTGAGTCTCAAGACCTTAAAATGTCTAAGACACCCCTAACACTTAGTTTTGATGATTATAAACTTAATTAAACCAAGAACTTTATGATTAACTTAATGCTTTCACTTGAAGTTCTGATATTTCAGATTAAGAGACTGTCTGAAGAAAGTTTTTCTCAAGTCATGCCATGATCTGAAGTTGGTCAAAGTTCTGAATGCTCAAGTTTTGAAGATCAAGGAACTCTCAGAAGAGTGAATGGTTCAGACGTTGGTTCTCATCTGAAGACAAAGTTTGTCCGAAGTACAAAGACATTTGATGTGGCGGGTCAAAGCTTGTACCAGAATCACACGCAACCTTAGAATACCAAAATGACAAGACAAAAGACAACTTTTGGCTGAGATTCAAATTATAAGCACAAAAGAGGAAACGTTGCCCTGCAGCAGTTGCACAAGTCAAAACAACGCTGCAACTTGGTACGTTGTCAGAAGCTATGTCTTGTTGGGATGAAATGCATTAAATGCAATCTCACAACGGACTTCTCAATGAAGATTTCAGTCTGAATGAAGCTTATAAATACTAGACGTCTCCTGAAGCAAGGTGGTTGTTGCTGCAAACAAGCAAGAAAGATTTCATAAGCCTACGTTTCGCGAAACTCTGCTAAAATCCTTCTAGGATTTAATCTTTGTAAAAATCTTGTACAAACAATTTTCATATCTAGATTTAGATCTCTGTTGTATCTTGTACACCTAGAACGAAGAACTTGTGTTTTAAGTTCATTATTAACTTGTAAGCACTTAGCTGTTTGTAGAGCCTATGGAGGCTTGTTGTTATAAAAAAAATACTTGTGTTGGAAGAGCTAGGAGTGGCTTGGTAGATAAAAGAATACTTACTGTTAGAGCTTGAAGTGGCTTGGTTGTTAAAAGAATACTTGTGGTGTAGAGCCTGAAGAGGTTTGGTGAACAAAAGAATACTTGTAATCTGTTGTGATTAAGAGAAAATCCACTAGCTTGTTGGCACTGGGACTGAAGGTAGCTCACGGGTGGAGTGAGTGAACCAAGATAATTGGTTGAGTGCTTTTCTATCCCTCAACTCGTTAAATTTTGTTTATTCTAACAAGAAGAGGGAACTTGAACTAAGTTTTTATAAGCTACCTTGTGAAAACAAATTACTAAAATATCTTTCAAACCTCTGTTTGAAATTTTTCAGACAAAGAACAAATCTTCAGACAACATCTGAATCTTTAATTCACTTAATTTTTCTTTCTCCTTAAAAAATCAGGTGACCCTTCCCTCTTTAACGGTTTCCACTACCCATCTCTGAGTTGTATTAAAACCAGGGACCCTCCCCCCTCTCTTCCCATCTCAATTTTTTCCATTTTCATCTCATTTTAGCTAGAAAATAAAGAATGTCACAATATTCTCATTGTATCTCTAGCATCAAGACAAACTATAACAAACACCAAATCCCCATTCACAATTCCCATGCTTTTCATTTTCTTTTTCATTTTGTCGATTCTTACTTTCACACGAAACTCACTCTTTGTGTCTTTGGAATCACCGGTCACTTTGTCATAATTTTACCTTGACTCATGCCAACATGTTACACGTTCACCTCAATGCAGCAAAATGCAACATCATCGATTGTGTCAGGACATACCCATACATAATAACACTTCAACATTCCTCACTCTGTATATAAATTATAATCCTTGTGTTTCTCTTTCATTCATCTCTTTTTTCGTAAAACACCAAAATGAAAGCATCCAAATCAGAGACCCAAAAGGAGGCAGCGTCGTGATCACTGCCGTTGGAACCCAAGATGAGTCCTAATGAGATTGTGCACCAACTGACATCATCATATGCAGTGGTGGTCTTTAACTGTAGTGATTGATACATGTCTGTAATGTCCTAGTTCCGGAAACCTAGGATTTATGCCCGTTGGAAGATAAGCCCAAAATTTAGGGAATCATTTTTTAAGACATTAACGATATCATAAACATACATGTTTTTGCTTAAGTTATCCAACATGTACATAAGCATAATCTAAATACTATGTACATAGCATGAGTGGGATGCTATCATACATGTGCTCTCAACAAAATAAAAATACCTACGAAAGGCTACACATTTACATTGCCATCCCAAAAAAGAATACATAACAATATTATGAAATTTCTCAAAACATCAAGTACTGGGCTACACAAAATAATAGAAAATCTCCATAGCTCCAGCTCTCTCAACGGCTATCCTGAGGGTGAACCCGTGAATCTAAAAATATAGTCACAAACATGTGGTGAGACAAGTGTCTCAGTGGGCATAACTATGCATGCAAGCAGTGTAGGGAGAACAGACATATGCTATGTAATAGTTATAATTCAATACAAACATAAACTAGCTAATCTTGAACTTATAACAATACGTAATATGTATGACCTGCATTGCTCGGAAGACGGGGCCTTATTACTTTCACTAGGGCTAGACCTAAGCTCAGACTACAAGGAATGTCTTCCTTGGGGACTAATGCCCACCATTACTGGGACCGAAACCCATGTTTTAATTGGGGACCGAAGCCCATATTTTAACTGGGGGCCGAAACCCAAAGCTTAACTGGCGTTCGAAACCCAAAACACTTATAATTTTAACTGGGGGCCGAAACCCAAATACATTTTCTAGATAGCTAGGGGTCGGAACTCAAACTTATTCATCATTCCCACGATTCTTATAACGTGAAACATAAGCATTTATGGCATGATCAAGACTATAGGCAATTCCCTAACTTAGAACAAATCCTAACTTATGCTCATCGACAAATGGAACCATACAAATCGTCATAAATAACAAGAACATAATCAATCCATCAAATACAAGACAAAAGAAGAGGAAAGATAAGAGTAGGGATCATTGGGGACATTTTACACAAAATGGGTGAGAGTGTGTGAGCTATACTCACTTGGAAGCAACCCGAGAGGAAGAGATCGTGAGATGGTGAGAGGTTTCTCACTCAAGTGAGAACATCAGTAACTAAAATTCTTCTTTTTCTGATTTTCTCGCTCAAGCAAGGTCCTTCTTGCTTGAGCGAGAATGCTTTAGAGTATTACCCCTAAATTCAGTTTTAAACCCTCTTTCACTTAGTTTCTTTTATAAAAACCTCTTACACTTCAAATTTCACTTATAAAACTGTTTTTCATGAAAATTGGGATGTTACAACTCTACCCCTTCCCCCCCTAAATTAATTTTTTCCTCAAAATTGGTTATGCAGAGACTCAAATTACCTTAAGAAAACAACTTCGGATACTGGGTGCGGATATCGTCCTCCATCTCCCAAGTCTCCTCCTCAGGTGTCTGACCTTCCCAAATCACCTTCACTAATGGGATCACCTTGTTCCTCAGGGTTTATACACTCCGATCAATAAATATGTGCATGCATAGTGAGAACTATGAGATCTTCCCTTAATTGTACCGATTCATAGCTAATGATGTGTGAAGGGTCATGGATATACTTTCTAAGCTGGGAAACATGAAAGACATCAAGGACTCTGGATAGATGGGGTGGTAAGGCTATCTTGTAGGCCAAAGGACCAATCCTCTGCAGGATTTGGAATGGGCCAATGATTCCGGGGTTGAGTTTTCTGGCTTTAATGGCTCTTTCAATACCTATGACGGGAGTTACCTTTAAAAACACATGATCGACCTCCGCAAAGTATAGGTCCTTTCTCCTCCGATCAGCATAGCTCTTCTACCGGATTTGGGAAGTTACAAGCTTTTCCCTAATCCTCTTAATCTTATCTGTGGTTTCCTAAACCAACTTCGGACCTAACAAGTTCCTCTCACCCACCTCACACCAACAAAGTGGGGACCTACACTTCCTACCATACAGCGCCTTATAGGGTTCCATGCCTATACTTCTATGAAATTTGTTGTTTTAGGAAAACTCTATGTGTGGTAGGTACTTATCCCAATTACCCTTTTCCTATAACAAACAAGCTCGAAGCATGTCCCCTAGGGTTTGGATGGTTCTCTCAGACCGACCGTCAGTCTAAAGATGGTAAACGGTGCTAAACCTAAGTTTAGTCTCGAAGGGTTGGTGAAGTGCATTCCAAAACCTAGAGGTGAACCTAGGATCTCTATCTGAAACGATGTTAGATGGTATACCATGGAGTTTTACAATCTCCTTGATGTACAGGTCTGCCAACTTACTCAGGGAATAGGTGGCCCTAATAGGTAGGAAATGGACCGACTTAGTCATCCGGTCCACAATGACCCAGATGGCGTCATACCTTGCTGGGACTCTAGGTAGCCGCATCACAAAGTCCTTAGCTATCCCCTCCCATTTCCACTCTGGGATCTCTAAGGGATAAAGGGTTCTTGAAGGTTTTTGGTGTTCTATCTTGAATTTCTGACACACTAAGGACCTAGAAACAAACTCTTCTAGAGGAATTGTTAGAAAGGGATGGGGAATTGACAGAATTTAAGAGGGATGAGCTGAAAGTAGAAGGACGGGGATGAACTGGAATTTAAAGAACTGAAATCTAAAGAACTGAATTTAAATGGGCATGAACAAGAAATGTAAAATGGATTAGGGAAGAATGTAGGTGAACGATCTTTGGAAAATGAAGGCAACAATGTCTCGACTTACCACAATCCACCAAAACAAAGAAGTAGAAATTCAAGAACACACAAGAACAAGTTATGAACAAGTGTAAGAATCAAAATATCAAACACCTAAGGAGTGGATGAATGCATATACCAACAACCCCATTCTAGCAAGAATCAAGAAAATTCAAGCAAGTAGACAAGTGTTGAAAGCAGCAACAAGGCACCTCGGGCCCGGGGAACAGTTTAGAGTCCAAAATTACAATGAAAAGATATGGATTACAAGTGAAAAATTGCAAAAAAAATATCCACCTACTGCACCTCTAAACAACCCCAAAAAATGCGTGAGTATGCTCCCAAATGCTCCCAATCAACAGAGCTCTGATTACCAATTGATAGCAGTACGGGTATGGATCTAGATTGGAATCAAAATAAGCAAAATTAGCGAATTAATAGACACGGGCAGCAGCTGTACCAAAGTGAAAATGAAAGAACAAAGGAATTAAAAGAGAAAATAGAAGAGGATGAAGATGGAGAACAAGCCACTAGTGAAGGCAATCCCTTTAGCAGAAAAGTCTCAGGTGCAGAATCGCCACCGGCTCATGGAGCAGGATAAGATTTACCATGGTTTAAGAAAGAACCACCAAGTCTTCTCAACTCACACAAGAGGATGAAAATAAAGCTAAGCTTTCATAAAATGAGCATTAAAATTCATATACAAGGAGACCCCTCCTATTTATAGCCTAAAAGGGATGGTCATGAGTGGAAAAAGGTAAGGAAAATTAATTCTATCCTAAGTAGGTGTTGAACCCTCAAGACCAAGCTCTCCTAAGCCTTAAACTAGGTGCCTCACTTTAAAAAAAGAGGAAAAATACAACTCAAATAAAATACAAACTATCAAACTAAAAAACTTAGGCCATGACCATGTGGCCTATTAGGAAAATTAAGAATTAAACTAAGTTAGGGAATTATCAAATATGAGTATTGTGTTAAGAAAAACTCACTCCTAAAGGTTTTTAATGTGCCAAACCACTAAAGTTTAAAATGTGCTTAAATGAATGAGATGCATCTTGTTATTACTAACTGTGTGCTCAAGCATGTGGCAAAGTTTTCTAGACTTTGTTTTGCAGTTTTTAACCAAGTATTTGATGCTCAAAGAAGATCTTTGAGATACATAATATAAAAGTCAGAAATATGAAATGTCAAGGAGCAAGGCTTGAAGCTTTAACAATAAGCAAGGAAGAGATTCAAGAACAGCTTGAGACGCTGTCTCAAGATCAGATGCAAGCTCAAGCACAAAGGGTCATCTCATGCAAAGAAAGGATGTTTCAGAAAATAGTTTGATCATCATGTACCCAGAAGTCAAAACAGATGAGACTCAAATCCTAATTATATAAGAGATCAGATCTAGTAACTGTCATCTCAAGAAGAGACTCCAGATCAGCTTGAGACGCAAGCTCATGAACAGACACAAGAGATGAGATCCAAGCTCAGATGTAAGAGATGAGAGCCAGACGCAAAGCTAAAGTTGAGACTCAAGTACAACTTGAGTAAACAAGGCATAAAGCCAACACAAGGACAAGTCAAAGTACACTGCGCGCTGACACAATGACATCAGACCTGAAAAGTAAGCTCACCTCTTGTCTAACAGACTCCTTTCTCCTACAGCTAGTTCCAACGGATCTTAACTGTCAAAGACAATGACTAGTAACGACTAGTTTCATTTGGAATAAAGGTTGAAAGCTACAATTAAGCAATATGAGAGACTATGCTGATCATTGAACATCTACTGCATCTCATCTCACATCTCAAGTCTATCATCTACAGTCTAATCTCAACTTGAGAACTCTTGTAGTCTCATTGTATTCTCTCTTCTCAGCTTGTAATATTCCTATCCATATAGAAGAGATACACTCTAGATAAGATCACTGCACATCCATACTTTGTATGATTATAAGCTAGACCCATCTTAACCCACCAATCATTGTAATCTGTCCCATCTGAGATAGGAAGAAGCCTAGTCTCAGAGTGAGTGTGTGCGTCCTGAAGAGGCTGTAAGAATACTTGTAATTGATAGATTGTCAATAGTGGAAATCTCACGTGTTGTGAGGACTGGAAATAGCCCAAGGTGTGGGTGAACCATGATAAGATCACTGTGCAATCTCGCTTCCCTATCTCTTCATTTTACATTGTTCTTAGCCCATCTCAAAATCTGTGATTAATCAATTAATTGAACTGCACTAAATTGAATCAGATTTGATAGATTAATATAACTTATACTTGATCATATTAATTGAAATTGAAACTACCTGTCATTCATCTTAACTGAGACTCCAAGCCATCAGACTTGAGATCACGTCTCAACTATCAGTTTAAGTGTGGAAGTTTCAGGAACAAAATTTTAAAGAGTCTCTATTCAACCCCCCTTCTAGAGACATTTAGCCAACTTCATATTGATGCCTTGACCTTAAGTGGGAAGGTCAATGTTGACCAATGAAAGGGAATTCAACGCCTCATGGATAGGCATCTTGGGTAACGTGAATCCGAGGGAGGGTGGATTCGTTTTACGGATCTATCTAGGTTGGAATGCTCATAAGTAAGAAATTTGGGAAATGATTTAAACGAGAAAATGGAAAAAAGTAAGAAGATGGAATGGAATTTGATAGACGTCACACTTACAAGGATGGAAGATAAGCCTAAGAGTTATACACACAAAGGGATGAAGGACCTTTGATAAAACTCAATTCTCGAATTAATAAGAAATTTATAGAAACATTCTCCAATTCATAAAATTCTGAATAAAACTTAACTTAACAATTCTGCATGCCTTGTATGTACTATTTATAGTCCATGCGCACCATGCAAGGCTCTTTGCATTCAGCCAGATTACTACCTCTAATAATTCTACTAATGGATATTAAAAACTTAGAGAAAAACTACAAGCAAAGCATTAAACAATCAACCTACAATTTACCCACATGTGGCCACATATTTACACATAGTTTTGTAACAACAACCAAGAAATAAAAAGGCTAATGATTCAGCCATGAATTGGCCGCTCCAAATGGAAGACATAACAACCCCAAAATTGATTGCTAGTTGCTCCATCAATTTGTAACCTCCCATGTGTTAAATGCTAGCCGCCCCCTTTAAGTGTTGTAACAACTCTTCATTGCCAAATTATTTTGTAACTCCCCATGTCTCTTGAATCATAATTCAGCCTTCAAGTCCCTTAACTGGCCGCGCCATGTGATGAAATTGATTAAGCTATTTATTTAATTATTTGAAACAAGAAATAAACTCAGCCAACTTCCTCTTCAATTTTACCTGGTTGGATTTTCTAGGAATATGCACTAGAGACTTGTATATTTATGAACATCCATCACTTGTATCATGTTATTTTATAAAGGCAAACTTATTCTTTTAGAATATAATTATTGTCCTTAGAATAGTAAGCTTAAATTTCATAAGAAATTAAGTAGATGACTTGATCGTGAGATCTTATGAAGAACTATTCTTAAATAGTCCCTAGTCAAGTATCATCTTAGGACAAAGATGCATTTAGACTAGTATGTGAGTTCATTGATGATCACATCTCACAGATCATGGATATGAGATATCATGTGCTCACATAGGTACACATTAAGAGTAATGGTGTACTGGACAGACCCACCTTAAGAACGTTGCATGGATTGTTACATAAGTGTCATGGACGTTTCTTAAATTGATAAATGTTATATGAAGTCCTTCGACCTGAAATCACTACGATTCCTACATAAGGAATTATATGTTTTAATTATCATCAAACGTTACCTGTAACAGGGTAATCATAAAGTTGGTTTTTGGACATATAATAAATTATGTGGTGGAATGTGAGTGCCCTAGATGAGATTTGTCCCTCCTATGTAACAGGAGTTATATCTGTAGGCCTCTTAATAAAGTGAGACTGCAAAATGCATGTCCATGCTCAGGAGGATAAATATGAGATATTTATTTTCTGTACAGTCTACTTGGGGATCAAGAAAATATAAATTGAACTATACAAGGTTGACACAATCCATGCCCTTGTGTTCAATTAGATATTTGGACAAAGGGACAAATAATATAAATTATTATCATAAAATAGGATATATCAAAGTTATTGATAATCTCAATATTTGGATAGTGATGTGTTTCTAGATACCGCTCACTATTTATGATATTAAATATAAAAGGGGTTTTATTTTAATATCATAACCAAATATTAAAATCCTATTGGGTCGCACGCATACAACAAGCCACTAGGAAAAGGATAATAATTCTAATTTAATTTAATTAGAATTATTATAACATAATAGGCTAGGCCCATAAGTGTGAGGGTTAAGTGAGTGAGGGGGTAAAACCCTAGCCACCACTCTATAAATAGAGCATGAGATGCACTATCCCATACACACATGAGCAATCGCTTTTTACTCTCTAAGGCTACTAGCAGAGTTGAGGAGGGTTTCCTAGTACGGCTGTTGGCATGGATACCAATAGAGACGCAGCTACTCTTGCCTCGTTTATAATCCTAATAAGGTACAACCTTTCGTTTCAATACCTTTTATGCCTTGATTCGTGTTTTCGCAAAACGATCATAACAAGGGAGGGAATCCATTTATTTCCGCTGCACCCTGACCATATGCTTGATTCCCTTCACGATTCACATCATACCCTCCTTCTTCGAGAAGATTCGTCCCAAATCTTAAGGCTTTATTTTCCTATTAATTTTATTTGCTAATAAATTAAAACAAACAATCCCAACCTCCTAGATCAAACACAACTTGTACAAATTCAGATTTTTTCCTATCTTTTTCATGCTTCAAAGAAGTCTTCCTCTGGAGTGTACAAACCCAAAAACCGGATTCAAGAGAAATTCTTCTTTTATGTTGGGCCTGCAAATTTGATTTTCCAAACAGAAATATTGTAGTCCCAAAAGGCTTTTGAAAATGTGTTTTATGATTATTATATAACCAAGCAAACGTTTCCATGTTTTCGTTTGCAAAATCCTCTTGAAATTGGCTTCCAATAGCGGGTTGGATGTACAGTGATGCTTGAGGAACAATGTTGACAAACTTCCTCTTCAAACATGGAAGTTGGTGTGTTTCATTCAAAGATCCATCCTTTTGTTCCTGTAAAATAACATCAGAAATAATAGAAGAAAATTCATTAACAAATAAAATTTGCTCGCTCCTTTTCTCTAGTTCTTTTTCTTTTTCTTCTCTCTTTCTCTGTTCTTCTTTTTCTTTTTCTTTTCTTTCTTTTTCTTTCCTTTATTTTTCTTCTTTTTCTCTTCTTTCTTTTTCTATTTTCTCCTTCAACTTACATTGATCCTCACTGACTCGGCTTGGTGTCAAAAATTTCAACTTAATCTTGCGTATCTCATGCCTCAAAGAAAGCGAGCTTCATCAAGATTGAGTGTTTTATAACGAAGCCATGGCCATCCTAAAAGAAGATGACAAGATTCCATGGAGCGATATCACACAATACTTCTTTTTCACACTGCCCCACAATGAATGTGATCCACGCTTGATTCGGATGAAAGCTCGTTGGTAGGTGGAGTTTCTCCAACAATCTTTGACTCACAACGTTGTTTTCGCTTCCGTAATCGTATGCAACTAAACATGGGTGGCCTTCGATTAAACACCTTGTATAGTAAATTTCCATCGCCATTCCAAACCCAGAGCCGAAGCTCTGATACCAAATGACGTGAATCCAAGGGGGGTGGATTTGTTTTACAGATCTATCTAGGTTGGAATGCTCATAAGTAAGAAATTTGAGAAATGGTTTAAACGAGAAAATGGAAAAAGGTAAGAAGATGGAATGGAATTTGATAGACGTCACACTTCCAAGGATGGAAGATAAGCCTAAGAGTTATACACACAAAAGGATGAAAGACTTTTGATAAAACTCAATTATGGAATTAATAAGAAATTTAGAGAAACACTCTCCAATTCATAAAATTCTGAATAAAACTTAACTTAACAATTCTGCATGCCTTGTACGTACTATTTATAGTCCATACGCACCATGCAAGGCTCTTTGCATTCAGCCATATTACTACCTCTAATAATTCTACTAATGGATATTAAAAACTTAGAGAAAAACTACCAGCAAAGCATTAAACAATCAACCTACAATTTACCCACATGTGGCCACATATTTACACATAGTTTTGTAACAACCAACAAGAAAAAAAAGGCTAATGATTCAGCCAGGAATTGGCCACTCCAAATGGAAGACATAACAACCCCAAAATTGATTGCTAGTTGCTCCATCAATTTGTAACCTCCCATGTGTTAAATGCTGGCCGCCCCCTTTAAGTGTTGTAACAACTCTTCATTGCCAAATTATTTTGTAACTCCCATTGTCTCTTGAATCATAATTCAGCCTTCAAGTCCCTTAAATGGCCGCCCCGTTTGATGAAATTGATTCAGCCATTTATTTAATTAATTGAAACAAGAAATAAACTCAGCCAACTTCCTCTTCAATTTTACCTGGTTGGATTCACATCATTGGGTCTTGTGCCTTTTGCTGCCCCAAGCTATCCCAACTCCAGTCTCCTCTTCAAAGTAGTTGCCATCACCTATGCTCCACAGTGATTCCCAAAATAGGCAGCAAGGATCACGTCTCAGAAATAGAAAGATTTTGCATGATCATCCTTCTGAAGAAGAAGAAGATTAATCTGCGAAAGCTGTTGATGTACAACATGATCAAGAGGATGTGACTCAGTAAGCAGTGCGACGCACAACATGCTGATAATGGCTATTATGTACCATTTCATGGTGCCCATTCATAAGACCGCAATGCACAAGGCACTGGGGTATTTTTCTGTGGACAATGTCAAGTCCATAGGGATCTCTGTCAAGACCCCAGAATCAGAGCCATCCATCAAGATTGCATTTGCCAATTGAAGGTTGATACCACTAGAAGGACAACTTTGGATATTCTAGAGAGTAAGCTCCATGGTGACCCAAACAGAAGTGCATTTGAGATGGAGAAGGCCCCTTCTGAAGAACCTGCTCCTGCAAGAAGACTAAAGGTGGTAAAGCCTAAGCTGATGTCCCAAGTGGTGAAGATTAAGTTAAGGGACACTAAAAACCTTGATTTTCAGAGACCCACTGAAGTGACTCCTGCTGTACAACTCAGAGTGTTTGAAGAGGTTCAGACAGATGCCTTAAGGCAATTTGAAAGACCTCAGATGGTAGCTTAGGGAACCGTTCCTATTAGGCTTATGCCTACCTCAACATCTGAAGAACAGGAAAATCAACAACAAGAACTAATTTAGGAGGGTGTAGCTATAACAATGGGTACATAAGAGGTTATCAACATTAAACCTCTTGTTGAAAGCTACCCATACCTAGAAATGCAAAAGGTTGATGCCATAACAACAAAACTAGAGAAGGAGGAGGAGATGAAAAGGAAAGAACAAGAAGTGTTGGACCATGCTCTAGCCATGGCACAATAATAGGCTTATGTTGCTGACCTCCAAGCTGAAGAAGAAGAAGCTGCTGAGAGGAAGAGAAAGAGGAAGTTAAAGAAGTCTCTATAAAGGAAGAGAGTCAAGCTATTGGTTGCCCCTACTAAAGATGCTCCTACCAGAAGAATCACAAGAGTAGTAAGTGTTGATGCTGCTAAACTTTAAGAAGCTTATATGATAGAGCTTACAAAGAAGAATAGGGAATGGATGAAGAGAAACCTGAAGTTGAAAGACATGGGGGAACATATAATTGAAAACCCTAAGATGAAGTTGGATGAATGTCTCTAGAATGGGGGTTGAATAGAGACTCTATAGAATTTTGTTCCTGAAATTTGCACACTTAAATTTGCAGGTTGAGACGTGATCTCAAGTCTGATGACTTGGAGTCTCAATTGGTATAAATGAGGAGCAATTTCAGTTTCAATCAATTATTCAAGTGTAAGTTATTTCAATTATTCAAATCTGATTTAATTCAATTTAAACAAATAATCACAGATTTGAGATGAGCTAAGGACAGTGTAAATAAAGAGATAGGGAAGAGAGATGCACAGTGATCTTATCCTGGTTCACCCACTCCTTGGGCTACGTCCAGTCCTCACAACACGTGAGATTTCCACTATTGACAAACCTGCCAATTACAAGTATTCTTACAGCCTCTTCAGGACGTCTCTCACACCAAGCCTAGGCACTCCTATCTTGGCTGAGCCACAAGTATTCTTACAGCCTCTTCAGGACGCAAACAACTCATTCTAAGACTAGGTTTCTTCCTATCTCAGATGAGACAGATTACAATGATTGGTGGGTTAAGATGGGTCTAGCTTATAATCATACAAAGTATGGATGTGCAGTGATCTTAGCTAGAGTGTATCTCTTCTATATGGATAGGAATATTACAAGCTGAGAAGAGAGAATACAATGAGACTACAAGAGTTCTCAAGTTGATATCAGAACTGTAGATGATAGACTTGAGATGTGAGATTAGATGCAATAGATGTTTAATGATCAGCGTAGTCTCTCACTAAGCTTCATTGTAGCTTTCAGCCTTTTATTCCAAATGAAATTAGCCGTTACTAGCCGTTGTCTTTGACAGTTAAGAGCCGTTGGAACTAGCTGTAGGAGAGAGGAGTCTGCTGGACAAGAGGTGAGCTTACTTTTTAGGTCTGATGTCATTGTGTCAACGCGCAGTGTACTTTGTCTTGTCCTTGTGTTGACTTTATGCCTTGTTTATTGAAGCTGTAATTTAGTCTCAACTTTAGCTTTGCGTCTGGCTCTCATCTCTTGCGTCTCAAGCTGATCTGGAGTCTCTTCTTGAGATGACAGTTACTAGATCTGATCTCTTATATAATTAGGATCTGAGTCTCATCTATTTTGACTTATGGGTACATGATGATCAAGTTATTTTTTGAAACATCTTTTCTTTCCATGAGATGACCCTTTGTGT
Organism: Sesbania bispinosa; assembly: GCA_026901365.1. Lineage (NCBI taxonomy): Eukaryota > Viridiplantae > Streptophyta > Magnoliopsida > Fabales > Fabaceae > Sesbania > Sesbania bispinosa. Next base: position 2,214,437 of record QLOH01000074.1, read on the forward strand.
TTGAGCTTGCATCAGATCCTGAGACAATCTCTTCCTTGCTTATTGTTAAAGCTTCAAGCCTTGCTCCTTGGCATTTCATATTTCTGACTTTTATGTTTTATATGTCAAAGATCTTCTTTGAGCATCAAATACTTGGTTAAAATCTGTAAAACAAAGTCTAGAAAACTCTACCACATGCTTGAACACACAGTTAGTAATAACAAGACGCATCTCATTCATTTAAGCACATTTTAAACTTTAGTGGTTTGGCACATTAAAAACCTTTAGGAGTGAGTTTATCTTAACATAAGAGACCTAAACTAATTTTGGGGAATATAAGTTCATCTTCAGATGATGAACCTACAATGCCTTAGAAGGTTAGGGAATATGAAGCTAAAGAGGTATCTGAACCCCATACTGCTGAAGGGGTATCTAAACCTCAACCTAATACCATGCTGAAGTCCTCAGTAATAATTGGTGGATAGGGAGAACAATATAGGTGGGTAACAAAAGAGATTGATATTTCTGGAACAACACATGATTTATCTCTAGAACCTATTTTTGATGTGGGAAGGATTCTTGCTATTGAAGAACCCCACAAGCCCTACCAAAGTCCCTTGGAGGACAAGCCAAGAGTTCGTAGGTTTAAATGCGTAAGGGATGAACTTTCATGCATCAGGGATCAACCTCCACTGTTGAATATAAGAGAAGGTTTAAGGTTGGACACCTTCAATGAAGCCTTCAACAGGTGGTCTGTTGGGTGGTCTGAAGGGGAGCTTAATAATCCACTTCAGTTTCAGAAGATTAGATATGGGGCACCTATACCTCAGCACAGAAGTAGAAAAATAAACCTTGTTGGTCATGAGGGTAGTTTAGTTAATGATGATGATTGGTATCTGATTATGAAGCTTGAAGCAAAAGCGGAAAACATCAGCCAACACTATATGAGATGCAAAGGAAGAAGATTCTTTCAGCCTGCACTTCCTATCCATATGTTGCCTAGTACTCATTTTTGGGTAATTCCTGATAGAATCATTCCAAGAATTCCCTTTAGATAGACTCCAAAAGGCAAAGATAAGAAGGTGAGGACAAGTTCCTTTAAGGGACCTCTGGACCTTTGAATCCAAGCCAATGGAAGTTAATTATGAAGAAGGATAAACTAAGCAAGAATACCTCTGGACTTCATACTCGAATCTGAGGGAGCATGCAACTGAATGCTCTTATCCATACCCTGAGGGAGAAGTAGCTAATGTAGATCATGTATTGTTAAAGGATTTTTCAGTAGCTGTCAGCAAAGTCCCCTTAGCTCAACAATGGAATTTCAAAGGAAGATTTCCTATGGGAAAACCCCCATATGAAGGAGAGTGGGAGCTTCTGAAGAAATCCCATAACTGGCACTTCTATTTAAACAAGTTTCCTGGTTATTATGGATTTCCCAAAGAGGCAACCTTCTTCAGATTCTTAACCCCCTACTTCAACCTTGTATTCCATGAGCCTGAAGGTGATGCATTTGATGAGAATGCAGTGCTAAAAAGGAAGATTGAGGAACTAGAAGCCTACTGGGATGTGATGGAAAGAAGGCAAATGGACTTGGTCAAAATACAGGACCAGCGACTTGTGCAAACAGAAAAGATTCGTTCTGACAATGAATCATTCAAGTATGAAGTCTTATATGAAATTGCCAAGTCTCAGGCCTCTTTGTTCGCTTTGATCAAAGATGATTTAGAGGAAAATGGCTGAATGTCAAACTGTCTATGATGTTTTTTTCTATGCTTTTGTTTTATCAAAACTTCATCATTTGATAATGTGAGATTTTCAAATAATCCATGTGTATTATTGAGTCTTTAATTGCCCTGATAATCTGAATGTCTTATAATTTTTCATTTGCTCTGATTATATATTTTTCTCTGATATTTGCATATGATCTTATTATTATATCTCAGCTACCCTTTTGATGGATGACAAAAGGGGGAGTATTATTGTTTACTGATAAAAAATTTGAGATGTGTAGTTTAGGGGGAACAAAATAAAAAAGCATAAGGATTCAGAACCCGATATCTAACTTAGGAGGAGCACAAATTTTATTTAATTTTTGCCCTAAATTTTAATCTTAGTCAAATTTTGTTTGGTAAAGTTTATCATCGTCAACAAGGAGGAGAATGTTGAGCCTCAAGACTTTAAAAGTATAAGACACCCCGTATTTAAGATTTTGATGATAATAAACTTAAGTAAACTTAGAAAAGTCTTCACGTTAATTTTTAATGAAGTTCTGATGTTTTAGATAAGGCCATCAATCTGAAGTACAAAGGCTATCTGAAGCAAGTCATGCATCTAAAGGAAGCTACGATTTAAAGTGGTCAAGGCATCTGAAGCTCAAGGCTCTGAAGATTCAAATGAAGTCTGAAGATGTATCTGAAGCCAAGTTGTCTAAAGCCAAGGCAAATATGACGTGGAAAGTCAAATTCCGACCAATTACTTCACGCAATCTCAGAACATAAATATGGCAAGACAAAAGAAAGCTTTTGGCTAAGGTTTGAAAATCATGCACCAAAGAGGAAATCCTGTGCAACAGACCTGCAGTGGTTAGAACAACGCCCGCAACCTTGTACAGATTGAAAGATGTTTCTTAATAGGATGAAGAGCAATAAATGCTATCTCTCAATAGACTTCTCAACATACGTTTTCAAGCCCAGCACCAGAAGCCTATAAATACGAGTCCGCCTTTGTGAAGAAAACAAGAAAATGCATTCACGCAATTTTTAAGCTGCAACGCTGCTAAAACTTGTATAAATTATGTACTATGATTCTTTGTTGTACAAAACTTTCATATCTCGTGTCTAACACATTTTTCTGTACAAACTCTTTGGAACGAAGAACTCTTCTGAAGTTTTAAGTTCTTTGATTTCTATAAAACACTTACTGTAGAGCCTGAAGAGGCTATATGAGCAAAAAATACTTGTTATAGCTTGGAGATGCTAGGTGTGTAAACAATACTTGGTGTAATAGAGCCTGAAGAGGCTAGACTAAAAAAGATTACTTGTAATCTCTTGAGATTAGTGGATAAATCAAGTTGCTAGTTGGCACTTAGACTGGACGTAGCTCATAAGTGGTAGTGAGTGAACCAGGATAAATCTTGGCTAAGTGCTTCTTTCCCTTAATTCTTTTTATTTTATCTGCGCTAACGTAAAGGGGATTTGAACGTAGAGTTTACATACGTTTTTCTGTTTTAAACAAAGTAATCATATTTAAAAAAAAAAACCTCTTATTTGAAGTTTATCAGATAAGAGATAAAACTTCAGATAGTCTCTGAAAAACCTATCTGAAATTTACGAAAACTTAGGCCCCGTTCGTGATGGTTGAGTTTTTAGTTTTTAGTTTTTGGTTTTTAAAAATTTTCAATCAAGTTTTTACAACTCAAAACCAAAAACTAAAAACCACTTTTTGTGGTTTTCAAAATGCCTGTTTTGAAAACCACAAAAAGTGGTTTCAATTTTTGCTTTTGAGTTCTAAAAACTTGATTGAAAATTTTTAAAAACCAAAAACTGAAAACTCATAACCACCCCGAACGACCCCTTAGCTTTAGAAAAGGTTTATGAAAATCTGTTAAAAGTTTGTAAAAACCCTATTCAACCCCTTTTCTAGTGTTTTCTGTGGTTCTACAGTTTTGCTTTAGCATTGAGTTGAACTCTTGCCTTTTTCTCTAGTGTCCATTTTGCCTTATGTATAAGATGATTTCCTCTATTGGGCACAAAATCTCCATCAGTGACCATCTGCCATATATCTATGTTGCTTGACTCAATGAAGAGCTTCCTTTTTTCCTTCCAGTAATGATAGTCTTCACCATTAAATGTTGGAGGCCTGGTGACAGATGCTCCTTCTGTGAAGTAGTGACTGGTGCTTGTAGATGGTTTCATCTCAACAAGATTTTTCCTCTTCACTTGTTAAGGTGCTCAACCCTGAGGCTAAGCTCTAATACCATCTGTATAAACACAAGAAAACACAATAGGGGGGCTTGGATTGTGTTTTTGAAAACTTTTAGGTTTTTCTTATGGAACTTAAAAGCTTTGTCTTTAAACAAATTTCAGACAGGTTATAAAAACTGTCTGAAGTTTGACTCTCTTATATGAAGCTTTAGATAAGAGTTTTTCACAAAGAAAATATTTTCACTAGCTAAGCTTCAGATAAGATTAATGTCTATGATGTAGCCTTCTCCTGTTTAATAAAATGAGATTTTGATCAGACAACTTTATGTTCTTAATGCATTTGCATTCATACATGCATACTTTTATTTTTCATAATTCTGTCTAAACTTGTTTGCTATGATGCACCATTTTGATTGATGACAAAAGGGGGAGTAATACTAACCTTGTTGGATTGTGAAGAATACAAATTTTAGAAGGAGCACAATTTGGCTAAGTCAAGGGGAGCTTAAAGATCTTGTTGCTATTTCACAACATTTAATATTTCTTAAACCCTATCTATTTGTCTAATATTAATCTTACATATCTTTTAGGGTTTTGCATCATCAAACCCCACCGTAAACTACCCTTAGCTCTCTTGAGTCTTTAAATCCCACTTTCTCCCTTACCTAAGATGAAGAAAATCACGAGGAAGAAGGAGTACTGTTCCAAGGTTCAAAAAAACCCTAAACACCATAAAAGAGGGGGTTTTTTTTGTGTCAAAATGAAGGGAAAATAGAGGAGGAAGCTCATGGAGACTTGAGAGTGTGAAAGAACAAAAATGAGACCTCTAATAAGCTTTATTTACCTTCGGTTGAAGAGTGGGTAGTGAGTGGATGGAGTTTCCTTTGGTGATTTTTGCTTCAAAATGGTTGGAAATGGTGGAAAATGTATGTAGGAAGCTAGGATGCTTTGTAACCTTAGAAGTGGTGGTTATACATGATGAAGGAGATGAAGAAGAAGAAGAGTTTGAGAAACTGAGGGAGGGGCTGCAACTGCTGGTTAAAAATTACAAGGAGAAATGAAGAAGAAAATATTTTTTAGGGTATTTACTATGGTCAGAAGTGAGGACAAAGAAAAAATTACATGTGAAAGTGACTTGTCAATGGCAATGTGAAGAGTTTATTCCCTAATGTGACATCCCTTTTTTTATTTTCACACTAGCCATGGAGGCTCATTTGGTTTTAAAAACTACATTGTACTATTAGATACTGTATTAGCTGGTTTTTCTGGGTTTCAGGTGGAGATGAAATTTTGGAAATGTCCAGTTTACAGGGGAGACACTGCCGAATTTTGGTAGGAGTGTTATAAATTATAACATCCCAGTTGTGATTAGGTTTCACTAATGGGAGATGGGGGTTGAGGACCAAAACCTTAGGGATGGAGAGAAAAGAGAGAATGTTTTGGGTGTAGGAGGGCGCGTTAGGGCGCGCTCGAGCGCGAGAAGTCTCTGTTTGGAGCGTGCTCAAGCACGTAAGGCACGCTCAAGCGCACATCTTGGCAAAACCAGGAGAAGCCTCTGTCTGGAGCGTGCTCAAGCACGTAAGGCGCGCTCAAGCGCGCTCGTCTCTGTAGAGCTTCTGTCTGGAGCGTGCTCAAGCGCACTAAACGCTTGCTTGAGCGCGCGCGCGAGAATATATCTGGTTTTTAAAACAGAGCGTCCCACTCTCTTCTTCATTTTTCATCTTCTTCCTAGGGTTTTTAGAGAGAGAGGATTTTAGAGAGACAAAGTGAGAGAGAGAGGTAAATCTATCTTGGAGCCTTCCCCACCTCTTGAAGCTTGGAGATCATCTTCCTCTTCTCCCCATTTTCATTTGTTTCTTCCATTAAGGTGAGTGTGGTTCTCCCCTCACTCAATTTTTGTGTATGTGTTTCTCTTGCATGATCCCCCATCCTTTATTCCCTTTCTCTACTAATTGTTATGCTTGTAAATGGAATATGTATGTTTGGATTGATTGAGGTTTTGCCTTGGAGGCCCAAACCCTAGGTTCGGAGATTGGGGATTTTTGGGGAAAAATGCTTGAATGTTGGTAATGGGAGTTGAAATACTTGGAGTTTGAGGTATTGCTCTTCTAAATGATTGAAGGAACATCTAGGGGTTGAGATAGCTAGGGTTTGAGGGAAAGAATGAATGGTGTGAACCCTTCTATCCTTCACTCCTATGTGGTAGAAATTACGTGATATGCTTGATTTTGGTCACTTCTATTTATGAATTTAACTCATGAACATGTATGATGGTATAATGAAAACCAAATGGGACTCTGGTCCAAAGAGGAAAAAGGGGGTCTTGCACCCAAGAGGTTAAAAATGTTGAATGTGACCGTTAACTAAAACAGAAGGTTAAATTGCCCTCAAGGGAGACGTTCCTTGAATGGTATTGAGCTAAGTCAGGTCAGAGGTTTAAGTGCTAAGACCCCACTAGTGTTGGGTAATACACCAAGAGGTTGTATGAACAATTGATGATTGAATTGTTGCGAGTTAAATTGGTGATTTTCTGTTGTGCTTTCATATATATATATATATATACATACTTGCATTGTTTGTACACTTGCACCTAGCATGATCACACTCGCTGGAACTTTAGTCTCACCACACGTTTTGTGGATTTGTTTAGATATGCAGGGTTCTCAGCCAGGGAAGTGATGGAAGGATGACCAGATGTTTGATGGGTTTCGTGACCCTCCTATTATAATTGGATTCTTTTGATTGTATAGGCTAGACTAGTATTTTGAATGGGATATTTTAGTACATGTAAAGCCTTAAGGGCATTGTTATGATTGTTTCAGGATGCATGTATAATTGTATCCCATTTAGCCTATAGTTTTAGTTTGATTAGGTTTGGAGCCATTGTTGGCATTGGACTGGTTATGTATAATTGACTGTTATGTTTATGGCTTAAGTAACTATTGGATTACCTAAGCCTTATTTCATGATTGTGTTGCGATATCAATAATGCGCGAAATAATTTTATAAATTCGGGTATTGCGTTTCCAACGAACGTAATCCTAGAATTAAGAAATTAGGACGTTACATTTTGGTGTCAGAGCATTTCAATCCAATTGGACTGTGGATTTGTTTGTTTTTTTTCTAATGGTAGCTATTCTCTTTATACATTATTATGAAATTGAGAGTCTGATCACCTCGATGTTTTATTAATGATGTGTATAGTGTTATGGCTGGCGGAAGGAGAGGTAGGCCTCGAGTTAGCCCCACAACTCCTCCACATCATGGTTCAATCCCCGATCCAGTGGTTGCAGCCTTGCAAACTTTGGCACAAATGATTGGGAAACAGAATGCAAACAATGTCGCGATGCTTCATGAGCTCATTCGGAGGCCTAGGGACACACCACTACCCATTATGGGCGTTGTCGACCCGTTTGTTCAAGGTTTGGTGGAATTTCGGAAGCACCACCTTCCGTCATTCACCGGAGCCTATGACCCCGAGGCTGCAAACTCGTGGCTCAACGCCATGAATAAGATCTTTGAAGTTATGGTATGTTCTGACGAGTTCAAGGTGCGCTTTTCCACCTACATGCTACAAGGGGAGGCTGAGAATTGGTGGAAGGCCGCCAAGGCTGGATTGACTCCTCCGGGAACTCCACCCACTTGGGAGGGGTTCCAAGCGGCGTTCCTAGAGAAGTACTTCCCGGAGTTGGTGAGGCACGCAAGGAGATGGAGTTCCTGCAACTGAAGCAGGGAGACATGACTGTGGGCCAGTATATGGAAAAATTTGAAGAGCTTGCTGCGACACCCCTAGTTACCACTAAGAATGCCACATGTATTACATGTGACCAACGAAAAATATTACTTACATATCATAAAATGCAGAACCCCTTTTTTTTGTTTTTTTTTAAAAGGGTTTAGTCGTCATCAACCTATCACATTTCTTATTTCATTTTAGGTATTTATAAAACATTCTTTCCTTAATATTGAAACTGATTTTCGAAACGCCAAATATAGTTACCACAATAAGGCAACATACATCATAAGTAAGACTGCAGAATTATCACATGGAAATAAACCATACATAAGGTCATACATACATAAGCAGTGTACTCCATGAGCAATGCAAAAGGTACCAACAAAATAGGAGTGCTTGTAGTAAACTGAAATACATAAGACCTCAAACAAAATACAGAAAAGAGGTTACTAGACCAGAGTTGTACTACTAGACTCAAGATAACACTAAACTACTCCTCATCTCCCGACTCAGTAGTGAACACCCTACTGCTCCTCCTCCCAACGTCTCCGAAGGTGATCATCCCAAAATCCTCTGAGGGAACGTTTCCAGAAGAATCCTCTTCCGGTTCCTCCTCCTCTGGATCCTCCTCGGGGTCCTCCTCCGGATCCTCGTCCTCCTCTGAAGTGTCATCAATCACGATCAGTTCCATCTCGTCAGAGAAGTCTCGCGCATCAGTATGCCTAGGCTGAGAAGGTGATGCCTCGGAAGTAGGGGAGTATCTAGGGGATTCTGGCCCAACCATAGTTGCCATCCGCGATGACTGAGATGACGTTGAAGAAGCGGGACGACGACGAGAACGACGAAAAGTAGTGTAGCGTACAAGACCTGGTGGCGTAGCGAACTCAAGGGTCACTGGGACTGTAAAATCTATCTCTGGAACCAAGGGGAGGCTAGGATGAGTGATGGTGAGACGGACCTCCCCTGTAAACACGCATCGGCTAGGAACGTCTGTCACCCGCCACTGGCCCCGCGGCATCCAACGCAGCTGAACCCTCATGGTCGTCATACTGAAAATCTCCAATGCCGACTATCGACGTAGCGAACGAACACAATAGCAGAAAATAACAGAAGCAGAAAGGAAGGGTGAGAACATCGCATGAACTCACAACATGTAGGACATAGAAAACTAGAGTACACACACAGAATTTACATCCAATTCAATCAATCAAATTTATGCAGTTATATCATCATGATGCACATGAACCAATGCATGAGGGCCCAGGGAAACATCACCATCCACAGTGCACACAGCAACTGCCCGACTATATATGTACAACGTATCAGGAGTTAGAGTTTGTACTAGCATTGGTACAAAGAGCATTACTCATTCATTTTGGCCAAATCATTTAAGCGTTATTCCAGACAATCTCAACTGACCCCGAAAATTATGAGAGCGACAGTAATAGCTAAGCTGGGTTCCCCGATCTCGACAGTAAGGAGCTAACCTACGTCACCTGAGATCTTCCAGGAGCTAGGCTATCCTCAGGGCTGGCGTCCCTTTTGAGGTCCCACTAGCGTTCTTTGCAAAACTCAGTTGCACCCTTCCCAACCGATTTCACACTGTACCAAGTGTCATTGCCATATAGGTCGTAAGGTTTTCAACCTCGAACATCATCAATGCTTATGATGTATGTCACACAACAAGGTTTTAAAGCAAATACATCCTTATAGGCAAAGCCCATCGAATCATTCAATGTCACCACTTCCCCGTGGTACGGCTCAATTCAATGTCTTTCCTTCAAGGGAAACCGAACCCTATCTTGGGTTGGGATCGCACTCTCTCACTAAGCTTCTCAAGTCTTATGGATAGTATTACTTACCCTAATTCTTCTTGTATGGCTAATTAAGATTAAGTTCAACCTTTAATTATAATTAGTCTTCATTAACTGGACTATAATTAATCTTAATCCTCTCTAATTAAGTGTTAATTCTTACTTAAGATCCTAATTAATTCCTACATATCCCTTAATCTCTTCCTTAATCTTGGATTAGAGTTAAAGTCCAACTCTAATCTAAGTCTAATTTCATAAATTATTTTTGGTTGACTTTCAATGAGTCTTTGACTCTCTTTTTTGAAGGTTTTGGGCCTGAACCAAAGGCCCAAAGGTTTGATAACTCTTAGAAATTCATTTTTACTCATGACAACTCAAAATATTGACTTTTGGGTTGACTTTTACTTGGGTTAAGTTGAAAATCCGAATTTAGTTCTTTTATTATTTTAAAAGTTTATCCTTATTTGAACTTTAACCCTTTTGTTTTTAAAATTGTTCCTTGGTCCTTTTTGGACCACCAAAGCCCAAAAACATGTTTTCCAACACTACTTGATCTTTTCAAGATCAAAGAGCATTCTTGATGAGTTTATCAAGAACAACTCAAGAACATCAAGAACACCTTGAATGTTCATCAAAATTCAAATTTTCCAACAACATCCAAACTTTACCAAAATTTCACACTATCAACAACAAGCATTTTAATCCATCAATCTCATGCTAATTCACTCAAACATACCAATCATCATCACAAGATCCATACTTTTCAAATATACTCAAAAATGACATTTTTATGATCCAACCATACAAATCAATTCCATAACTTCAAACAATCATTTGCATGTTCTTATATTCACCACATAAACACATTTTAAGCATCAAATAATTTTTCAAAAACATGCAGCACCATTATCACACCAAGGCCGAAATCTAACAAGGAAAAAGGGAAAAAATTTCCAAATCAATAGTCATGGCTTGCATGCATCAACAACCACAAATCAAGAACTTTTCAAGCATCAAAATACATTTTAAAACACACAAACAGCCCAGCTCAAGAAATTCGAAACATTTCACTCCAAAAATAGGTTCCAAAAAGTGATTTTTCAAAGGGAAAAAGATGATCAAGACAAGGATCAAGGGTAATCCTTGACTCTAGTCACCAATCCTACTAGAGTTCAAGCTCTCCCCCCTTTTACCTAAGAATTTCTCAAGAAAAAGGTGCAGAAAACAGCCCCTCAAAACAGCCCAAGATCCCTCCTTTGAGTCACCAACAAGAGTCAACAATGCTTGGAAGCTAAGTGTTTGAAGCTTTGGTTAAAAAATGGAACCTTGACTTTGAATGTGTTTGATGAAGATTGAAAGGTTTTGGGAGAAAATGGGGGAGATTTTCACGGCCAAAGGAAGAAAAGAAAGATAGAAATGAGAAAATTTCTAAGCTTTGCATGTGGAAAAAGAAAGAGTAATGAATTTTGGTGTTTTAATGTCTTACTTTTCCCTAAGCTTGACACTTGTCTAGAAACAAAGTGTGAAATGGACAAATGTCCTTCATGCACACCCACAAGACATGCACGACTTCTAGAAGGAGGAAAGGAAGGGTTGTGCAAATTTTCTGGCCCGGATCAAGAGTATTCGGGCCCGGTTTAAGGGACGGTAGGGGCAAAAAGGTCATTTTCCACAGAAAAATCCCAAAAATTCTAGAAAAATAGGAAATTCATTCCTAAACTCAAAAATATAAATTTTGATGATTAAAATAATTTTAATCACTCAAAATTCAATAAAACACATAATACGGCAAAACGGTAAAAACGCGGGTGTTACATCTCTCCCCTCCTAAAAGGAAATTTCGTCCTCGAAATTTGTGCATACCTTCTTGAAATAATTGAGGATAGGACTTCTTCATTTGCTCTTCCAACTCCCAGGTTGCATTCCCTTCATCAGTTGCACTCCAAATAACCTTTACCAACGGAATCTCTTTTCCTCTTAACTGCTTAATCCTTCGGTCTCCGATTCGCACAGGTAACACTTCATAAGTTAAATTTTCTTTTAATTTTATTATGTCGGGTTCTATGACGTGCGAAGGGTCAGGAATATACTTTCAGAGTTGTGACACATGGAATACATTATGAAGATTTGAAAGAAAAGGCGGTAAAGCGATTTGGTAAGCAACAAGACCAATTCTTTTCAAAATTTGGTAGGGACCAATGAATTTAGGTGTAAGTTTTCGGGATCCCATTGCCCTACCAACCCCAGTTGTTGGTGTAACTCTAAAAAATACGTGATCTCCTTGTTTGAATTCAAGGGGTTTCCTCCTCCGATCATAGTAACTTTTCTGCCTGCTCTGTGATATTCTCATCCTTTCCTGAATCATCTTGGTCTTTTTCGTGGTTTGCTGAATCATCTCAGGCCCCAACACTAGGCCATCGCCAGATTCAAACCAACACAAAGGTGTCCTACACTTCCTACCATACAAGGCTTCGTACGATGCCATCCCAATACTAGAATGAAAACTATTGTTGTAGGTGAACTCAATGAGTGCCAACAACTGATCCCAACTTCCCTTGTGTTCTAACACACACACCCTTAACAAATCCTCTAGGGATTGGATAGTCCGTTCAGACTGATCATCTGTCTGAGGGTTATAGGCTGAACTAAGACTCATCTTGGTTCCTAAAGCTTGTTGCAGACTACCCCAAAATCTGGATGTAAATCTAGGGTCTCTATCTGACACTATGCTGGACGGAACCCCATGTAACGTTATTACTTCCTTAATGTACAACTGGGTCAACTTTTCTAGGGAAAACTTAATGTTGACGGGTAGAAAATGAGCAGATTTTGTTAACCTATCAATAATTACCCATATAGCATCAAAACCTGCAAGAGTTCTAGGTAAACCTACCACGAAATCCATTGATATGCTATCCCATTTCCATTCAGGGACATCTAAAGGCTTTAACTCTCCTGGTGTTCTCTGATGTTCAATCTTAGCTTTCTGACAAACCAAACAAGAAGCTACATACTCAGCTACTTCCTTTTTCATTCCAGACCACTAAAACATCTTCTTCAGGTCTTGGTACATCTTAGTTGCTCTAGGGTGAATACTCAATCCACTCTTATGAGCTTCTTCTAAGATCAGTTTCCTTATTTCCTTATCACTAGGTACACATATCCTACCCTTGAATCTAATAATCCCATCAGTGCCCTGTAGAAACACAGGGAAACACTAAAAGGGGGGGTTGAATAGTGTTTCTTAATAATTTATGGAAGCTTTTTACAAACGATTAAGTTCAAAGTAGTTTCAAACAGGTTTAGAAAGCTGTCTGAAGTTAAGAAGACTTCTGAAAGTAATTTTAAATAGGTTTCCTTGCTTCTTTTAAAATTATTGAAACAATCTTCAATACCCTTGGGTTAGTATAAATAAATTGACAAGAGATAAGGGATAGAAGACTTGGCCAAGAAATTTATCCTGGTTCACCCACTAACACAGTGAGCTACGTCCAGTCCCAATGGCAAACAACCACTGCATTTCCACTATATGAATATTCAGATTACAGGCTCAAATATGAGTACAGTCTCTCCAGACACGAGTACAGTCTCTCCAGACACAACGAGTACAATCTCTCCAGACACCACGAGTACAATCTCTCCAGACACAACGAGTACAGTCTCTCCAGACACACCGAGTACAGTATCTCCAGACACAACGAGTACAGTCTCTCCAGACACCTTGAGTACAGTCTCTCCAGACACAACGAGTACAGTCTCTCCAGACACACCGAGTACAGTCTCTCCAGACACACCGAGTACAGTCTCTCCAGACACAACGAGTACAGTCTCTCCAGACACAACCAAGTATTGTTTTTCAGTCTAGCCTCTCCAGGCTCTTAAACTAAGTATTCTTTATCAGTCTAGCCTCTCCAGGCTCTTCAACTAAGTATTCTTTGTTTCAGACAAGCCTCTCCAGGCTCAATATGCAGTATTACAACGAAATGTGTCTAAGCTTTTGAACTACACAAGTTTTAAGCTTAAGCAGACACAATGCATAATAATAACTGAGGTATACTCAGGATATACAGATGATGTGCAAAGAAGATGAATCAGAGAGTTTTATCAAAGTAAAGCTCGCAGCGGAATATCCCTTAGGCTTTCTTGCAATAATTTCTCTGTTTCTCTTTCTTTGATGGTCTTCATGGAGGGGTATTTATACCCAATCTTCAATCCGTTGAAATACCACCGTTTAGAGATAGCATTAAATTCTATTTAATCCGTTGTGAGACATGCTTATGAGAGTTCTGATATTTCTGACACGGTACAAGGTTGCTCCTGCCATAAAGCTGCTACATATGTTGCTGCAGAGGCTGCGTTGTAGAGATTTCCTCAGTGGTGTATGAAATTCAAAAATACCAGGAAAGATCTCTGTGTTCCTTGCTATAAACGTGTTATGTGCAGCAGAGGTTCAGAAAAGTCTTCACAAGCTTCAGCAAAGAGTGCCACATCATTAATGAGACTTCAGACAGCTTCAACACTTCAGACGGGTAGTGCACATCAGACGGCTTCAACACTTCAGACGTGTTGAACCTTCAAAAGGCTTAACTCCTCAGACAGGTTGAAAGCACTTCACATAGTCTTTATATAAGCTTATAGTGGCTTGATGAAATCATAGATAAATCATTAAAACATATATGTATCTATGATAAATATTTTAACTCAAATTTGTTAAGCATTAAAACTTGGGAATTGAGTTGTCTTGAATATCATATTTTCTTTTATGATATTTTTGAGACTCAACATTCTCCCCCTTTTTAATGATGACAAATTTGTTTAACATACATAAATCTGAAAGGAGTTTTAAAGATAAAAGAATAGATAGCTCCCCCTCAGATGGTGATCTCTTAAACGTATTTACTCCCCCTAAGTCCTGTGATCACTTCAGATTCAGATTTTTTTAAGTTTAATACTCCCCCTTTTGTCATCAATCAAAAGGGAATTCCAGAGCATAACAACAACAGCAATCATAGCAAAATCATGAAATATGAAAGAAAACAGCAAACATAAACACAACATGATGTGAGACACTGATAGTATTAATCAAAATGTCCAAAAAAAAAATTTATCACTTAGCAAAAATAAACAAGAGACATGGCTACACATCACTGACTACCCATCCTTCCTCAGCAAAGCTTCTTTCATGAAGGAAATCAGCTTATCTTTGGCCTTGTCAATCTGAGAGATGAGAGCAGTTTTCATGTCCTCTTGGCCACTTCTAATCTGTTGTTGCTCTTGAAGAATCTTATCTTGTTTAGCAATGAGATCAGCATTCTTTTTCTCTAGCTTTTCTATCTTCAGCCTGAGCTTTCTGTTCTCTTCTTCAGGATCAGGTGGTGCTTCATAAAGAATAACCTGGATGTGTCTGCACACAAATCTCAGCACATCAAAACCTGGAAGCAAACCATACTCCTGTGGATGATACACTGGAAAGAAGAATGTTCCAATGGGACACATAATCTTCCAGTCTTCATGAAATGATTCAGACAGAGGTGGGAAATGGTCTCTGATGTAATGATATTTCACATTTATGAATTTCCCATGCCCTATGATAGAATCAGCATCTGGTCCAGTTGACCCAGAAGAGGATCCAGCATCCTCTCTGATCTTCCAATAAGATGACCAGACTCTGTCTCTGAAACTGTGATCCATGCCTCCACCTTCTCTCTTGATCATTGCTGGTAGCTCCTTCCATTCACTTGGAGTCAGAGGCTTGAAGGGAATAGGATAGGCCTTAGGTTCCTTGAACTTATCAGCAGGGCCTTCTTTCAGAGGGTACCTAGGAATAATTCTATCAGGTTGCACGAGAATCTTGGTGGTTGGCCTGATGGAAAATGTTCTAGGGGGCTTGTATCCTCTCATGCCAACAGATTTCAGATAATCCCTTTCAAAGAGTTCACCTTCTGTGCATAGATGCCTGACAAAACACCAGTCTTCATTACTCATCTTCAAACAATCAGCATAAAAAAAGGGATCAAGTGGAGCCCACTTGTGAGCAGGTGGTACCACACCCTTTTTGATCTTCTCAAGTTGCCCTGAGTACATCTGATCTAAGCTTCCTTGATACTTTATTCTTTCAGCATCTGAAGTATGTTTGACTAGCCCATGGTGCAGAGAGATAGGGGGTGTATTTCTGAAATATTGCAGCTCTTCATAGAGATTTGGAAACTTGGGAACCCTTTCCCTCTCAAAGAAAGGTCCTTCATACCTCATATGGGGCACTTCAGCTTCTTCATCATACTGATGCTGAGTGAAAGGAAATGCATAAGGATCAAAAGTGGGTTTTGTGAAGAAATCTCTACTTTTAGGTCCTAGCCTAATGTGTTCAGGCAGCATGCTCCCTTTCCACACCTTTGAGCTTTCTCCTTGCTGAATCTCGACAATGAGATCTTCAGATTGTGTTGACTCTGAAGATGATGATGATGAAGATGGTGGTGATGATTGAGGTGATGATGGTGATGGTGATGGTGATGCTGCTTCTTCTTCCTTCTCTATAGGTAGCCTTTCTTCTTCTTCTTTCTCTTCTTGTTTCTTTTAAGGTGAGGAAGGAGGTGATGGAGTCACATTGTAAAATCTCACCCTTGGTCTTTTCACAGGGGGTTTGACCTTCTCAGGTTCAGACACCTTCTCCCTTTCAGCTTGTTTTTCTTCTCTTTTCTTCTTGAAATAGAGATTGGCCTTTACGAAGTTCTGGTACTTGCTAGCTTCATCCATAGCTTCCATTTGGCTAGCAATGCTCCTTGTAACCCTAGTAGTGGGTTCAGGAGCTGTCTCAAGAATCTTGCTCTTGGTTCTCCTCTTTTGCTGAACCCTAGACCTATTTCTCTTCTTATTACTTTGAGCCAAGGTAGCTTGCCTTTCATCCTCAGCCACGTCTAGCTGAGAGGCCACAGCGATAGCATAGTCTGTCTTTTCTTGCTCAGCCTTCATATCCAATTCTTCTTGTTCTAAGGCAGTAGCTATGGCTGCCACTTGAATCAATTCTGGATCAGAGGGGCAAGCTGCCAAAGGTGAAGCTGCTACAGCTTCAAGATCAGCAAGGTTAGCAATCTCTTCCTCATGAGCCTTTCCTTCTATGTCAGAAGTAGGCTTAAGAGGTTTTGCGCCTTCAGAACCCTGACCCACTATTTCAAATGGCTTTTGCAAAGCCTTCTGAACAGGTTCAGATGCCTGAGTGTGCAGAGTAGAGGCTGCTGAAGATACCTTTGCTGCACTCCTCACAGGGAACTTCTTCAGCTTAGGTTGAGGGAACGGTTTGGAGGCCTTGAACTCTCCTTTTCTGATGTCCCCTTGAAGCTCTTGTTCAAGAATCTCTATTGTGCTTCCTCTTCTTGAGGCCTTCTCCATGAGGACACTCTCCTTCAGAGTAGGAGATGGAGGTCTTGGAGTGAAAGGGTTCTTCAGGTTCATTCTCTTTAGATTTGATTCACCAAAGAATGCGGGTGACTTGTGATCAAACAGTATTTCAATAGGTACTTTAAAGTGCAAGAGTACCTTTGTAATGAGAGTGTTGTCAGGTAGATTTGCACCAGAGTCTCTAATCTTCTTCTGCATGTGGAACATGATGATGCTGGGAAGATTGACTTTCTTCTTCTACAGCAAGTGAATCATGCAGAATCTCTCCAATTCAGACACGTGGTTTCTGCTTCCACTCTTAGGGATTATGGAGCACTCTAAGATGGAGTGAAGTACTCTGACTTTATCCAGCAAGAACTTAGAATCAGGAGTCTTGGGTTATTATGTACCATACAACATCTTTGTGTACTTCTTTTGCCCACCATTCCTCAACTCCCATCCAGGAGTAAAGGTTTCTCCTTCAGCCTTGACCTCGACGATGGTGGAGAGAATCCCTTCATCAACAAAAATAGGGATTCCTAGAACAGTAGCCTTGATGCTTTCATATACTCCCTTGGAGTTAGGGATTCCTCTAGCTGAAGCCCAGAAATCTATGACACTCTGCTCGTGCCATGAACAGTAGATGTTGTCAAAGAATGGAGTCCAGCCAGCAACATCAAATTCCTCAACCAAATCCATACCAAGATTTCGAAGCTCTTCAAGGTCCACACCTTTCGATCTGACCACATTTCCACCGGAATTGGAAGACTTCTTTGGTGCCATTGATGAGTTGCAGAAAAACTTGAGAGAAAACGGTTGCTAGAGAGAAGAAGAAGTTCAAATAGTGCTGAGAGAAAATGTAAGACTTCCTCGACACTCTTACTCCTGCATTTATATACCCACGATGCAATGATGGTCTGTACCAGCTGCGCGGACATTGGGTATCGTGCGAAGTGGAAGAGACAAAATAAATGGAATTCAACCGTCTCAGATAGCCACGTCAGCAAGTCATTTCAGACAAGTGAGAAATTTCAGACACACAGAAAATTTCAGAAACCCTAGAATTTCAGACATGTCACAATTTCAGACACCCTGGAATTTCATATGCTCTTAACATATCAGACACAATCAATTATTAGAAAATGCATGTATGTTCAAATTATTGCGTATGAACTTAAATCAATCTTCAGTCAGGGGTTTTGTGAATATATCTGCCCATTGATGCTCTGTGTCAATGAACTGAATATCAAAAACACCTTTCTGAACATAGTCTCTAATAAAATGATGCTTGATTTCTATATGCTTGGCCCTAGAATGTTGGATAGGTTTTTTAGATAAATTAATTGCACTTGTATTATCACACAAAACAAGTATAGCAGAGATAGGAATATTAAAGTCCTCAAGCTGATACTTCACCCATAGCAGTTGTGAAACAACAACTGGCTGCTGAGATGTATTCTGCTTCTGTTGTTGATAATGCAATGGTGCTTTGCCTTTTGCTTGACCAGCTGATCATGTTATTTCCAAAGAAATGACATCCTCCACTGGTGCTCTTTCTTTCTATTCTATCTCCAGCAAAGTCAGCATCACAGTATCCTATTAACCTGCAATCCTTGTCTTTCTGGCAACAGGGGCAAAGGTTTCAGTGAAGTCAATACCTTCTTGTTGATTGTATCCTTGAGCCACCAATCTTGCCTTGTTTCTGACCACTTTTCCTTCTTCAGACAACTTGTTTCTGAATACCCATTTAGTTCCAATAATAGTTTTCCCATGGGGTTTAGGAACAAGGGTCCAGACATCACTCCTAGCAAATTGATTTAGCTCTTCTTGCATGGCTAGGATCCACCCTCATCATGCAGAGCTTCATCAATGTTCTTTGGCTCAATTTCAGATAGGAAAGCAAGAGAATTCAGATTCTTGAATTTTGATCTTGTCTTCACTCCTTCTGAAGTGCTGCCAATGATTTGCTCCTTAGGATGATGTGACTTGTATCTCCAGTTAGTTTTCTGAGATACTGTTTGATCTGTCTGAGGCTCAACATTTGTCTGAAGAGGTTCAGTGACAGATGGTACTTCAGACACCTGTTCATCCTTCAAGCTATCATGGTCATTCAGCTCCACACCTGCAAAATCATCTTCTAGATCTGATAGTTCCCTATCAGTCTCTTTTATGTCATTGAATTTAACATGAATTGATTCCTCTACAATTAAAGTTCTAGAGTTATAAACTTTATAGGCTTTAGATGTTTTAGAATAACCTATGAAAAATCCTTTGTCAGACTTTGCATCAAATTTTCCAAGATCATCCTTGGTGTTGAGTATGAAACACTCACATCCAAAGGGATGAAAATATGATATGTTGGGTTTCCTTCCTTTCCACAATTCATAAGGATTCTTTTTCAGAATTGGTCTTACCAATATCCTGTTTTGAAGGTAGCAACTGTGTTAATAGCTTCTGCCCAGAAGGATCTTGGTAGGTTCTAAGAGTTGAGCATGGTTCTTCCCATTTCTTGCAAGCTTCTGTTCTTTCTCTCAACAACCCCATTTTGCTGAGGTGTTCTTGCCACAGAGAAATTGTGTGAGATCCCATTCTCATCACAGAACAGTTGAAAGTTTGCATTCTCAAACTCTCCACCGTGATCACTTCTGATGACAGATATACAAAATCCTTTTTCGTTCTGTACCTTCTTGCAGAATATTGTGAAATTCTTGAAAGTCTCATCCTTGCTTCTTAGGAATAACACCCATGTAAATCTAGAGTAGTCATCAACAATGACCAAACCATATTTCTTACCACTCATGCTTTCTGTTCTAATAGGACCAAACAAGTCAATATGTAGTAGTTCTAATGGTCTTCTAGTAGAAACAACATCCTTACTCTTAAAAGAGTGTCTTGTTTGTTTTCCTTTCAGACAACTTTCACATAAAATGTCAGATTTGTAAGAAAGCTTGGGCAGTCCTTTAACAAGGTTGTATTTTGCTAATTTTGAGATTAATCTCAAGCTGGCATGCCCAAGTCTTTGATGCCAAATCTGTTTTTCATCTTCAACTGAGATAAAACATTTACATTTTTACTTGCAAGCTCCTCTAGATCAATTTTGTACACATTACTGTGTCTCTTAGCAGTAAAAAGGATTTGATCAAGAGAGTATTTGACTATACATCCTTCTTTGGTAAAGGAGACCACATATCCACTGTCACACAATTGACTTATGCTCAGTAGATTGTGCTGAAGTCTCTCTACTAGAAGAACATTCTTAATAAGGGATAAAGGAGATATACCTATAGTCCCCTATACCCAGTGATCTTCCCTTGCTGGTTTCCACCAAAGATGACCACACCTCCTGCTCTGGGTCTAAGGTTTTGGAACAAAGACCTTTCTCCTGTCATGTGTCGCGAGCACCCACTGTCCAGGTACCATTTGTGGGGTTTCCTTTGTCCTGTTAAACACATCCGCAACAGGAATGATCATGTTTTAGGTACCCATATTCTTTGGGTCCTTTCTTGTTAGCTTTGGGCCTTGCTTTCTCTTGTGTTTGCACGAGCCACATTGTGTCCAGGCTTGCCATAGTGAGAACACCCAATAACCTTCTTTTTGCCTTTAGTAAAATTTAAAGACAGTAGGAGGTTCAGAGGTGTTGTGATCACAGAAGCCTAAACCACTTTTGTCAAGAGGAATCCCTTTGATTGCCCAGCAATCTGTTAAGGTTATCGGTCCCTTTGACAAACTTAGCTAAGTCTTTTGTCAGTTCTTCAACTTGTTTCTGAAGTTTTTTGTTTTCTTCAAAGACAGTTTGTGAACTGCTGCTTTCAGTTACAAGGATTTTCTCCTTGAGCATAATATTTTCTATCTCAAGAGCCTCATATTTGCTGCACATTTCTGTGTGGACTTTGGATAGATTCTTATACTCTTGGAAAAGTTTCCTTGGAACTTTCCATCAGGTCATCATACATCTCTTGCAGAGTTAAGGGAAATACCTCAGCTTCAGAGCTGTCTGATGAGGGTAGGCTGGCCATGAGACACAGGTTGGCCTCTTCTGAAGTGTCTTCCTCTTCTTCTGAGGTGGACTCATCAAGATCCTCCCATGTTGCCATCAGTCCCTTCTTTCTCTGAAGATCTTCTTCTTTTTGAGGCTGTTTTTCTTTACTTTTGGGCATTCAACTATCATATGACTTGTGCTGTTTGCATTCATAGCAAGTAATTTTGTCATTTTGAAAATCCTTACCTGACTTGCCTACTTTAGAGGTTGAAGGTTGGTTCTTTCTCAGCTTTCCTCGGTTTTGTAGCATCTTCTTGATTTTCCTGCTGAGAATAGCCAGATCATCGTCATCTGAGCTATCTCCAGAGTCGTCATCTGCTTCTGCAGTTTCCTCAGTTTGCATAGCCTTCATGCTGCCATGCCTATGCTTTTTGGCCTTGGAGTTTAGTGCTAGAGACTTCTTCTTGTTGTCATCTTCTTCAAGTTCAAGCTCATGGACCTTGAGAGATCCCAACAGTTCTTCCATTCTAAGAGAGTTTAAGTCTCTTTCTTCTTGAATGCAATGACTTTGGGTCTCCAGGACTTAGGCAAACTTCTCAGAATCTTTCTATTGTTGTCTCCAAATTCATAAGTTCTACCTAAGGACCTGAGTCCATTAGTTATAGTCTGAAACCTTCCAAACATCTGGTCAATGGTTTCAGATTCCTCTATCTTGAACATCTCATATTGATGTATGAGCATGCTGATCTTGGATTGCTTGACCGTTTTCTGTCCCTTCATGGGCTGCTGCAAGAGTATCCCAGATCTCCTTGGCAGAAGTACATCCATGAACCTTCTCATACTCTGATTTATTCAAAGAACATATCAGATAGAGTTTGGCTTTGGCATTCATTTGTACTCTAGCCTTCTGCTCCGAGGTCCATTCAGCCTTAGGAATGGGCACTCCATTATGCATAGGCATATAGTCTCCATCAGTGACCACATCCCAGACATCAATTGATAGCCGGATAGGTGTAGGATCTAGAATTGAGCAAAACCAACCAATTAGAATTGAAAACAAGCATTAAAAGGCGCAAAATAGGTGCAGGGCGCAACTTATTCACGCAAGAAAGTGATAGAAAATGAGAGAAAATGAAAGAAAAGTGGAGAGGAAGAAATGGGAAGGATGCCACTGAAGCAAGAGTCCCACTTGCAGCAGATAAGTCCAGTGTCAGACGCCACTAATTCAGGAGAATTAGATAAGTCTCAGTATGGTTTGAGCAACAACCACCAAGCCTCACTCAACTCACAAAGGGAGGAGAAAATTGGGCATAATGCCTTTACTTCAAAATTCAATGTCTCAACAAGAGAGGAGCCTCCTATATATAGGAGTGGGAGGGGGCGGCCAAGTAGGAGGAAAATGGGGAAAAATAAAGATATGAAAAGCTATCCTAGTGGGTCTTGAACCATGTCCCCAAGGCTATTTAGCTAAGCTAAAGCTTAAGCCAATAAAGCACAAATTAGCGCCCCAAACTAGGAAGAAATAGGAAAATTACAAGCAAGTCCTAATTACATCATAAATCCTAATTAATCTTCTAATTAATTGGAAATCTTCATGTTAACTTGGGTCAAGTGGTCAAAGGTCAAAGGTTGACCATGGGAGGGTTTGACCAAAAATAAAGTTGACCCATGCCTTGACTCAGCTCTAAGCATTCCAACAGGTCCAAGCTTCTAGCAGTGTGCCATCATTCCCTCCCTCTTGAAAAGGATTTGACCTCAAATCTGAAAATTCAAAAAGACGCCATAAGAATAATGAACTGGGTAGAAGAAGGGGATGGATGACAAAATTTAGGAAGTAAGAAGATACTTCCCTTAGCCTTTGGAGAGTAGAGTTTAGAGGTCCACAAGCTGAACATCTTTCTTGAGCCTAGACAACAAGAAGAAGACCCATAAGTATTATTCCAAAGCAAGAAAAGTGAAAGCTCATAACAAAAATACTTGGGGATCATAAAGATTAGCAACAGAAGAACATAGGAGATGAACAAGAGGTATTTGAGATAAGGGTTAGAAAACTCCCTTAATGAAGATTGAGCCCTCTTGTCTACCTTTGTGGATTTAGATCCTGGATCAAAGACTAATCTTTTGAAGCCCTCCCTTGCAAATAAGAGAAGCAAGTGGTCATGGAGAAGGCTTAGGAAATAAATTCCACATAAGTACAAAATGTGTTTCAATGTGCAACATTCATCAAAATATTCTACACTATGTTTCCCAAATAAATGCACAAGTGAAACTATGTGGCATGAATGTTTTAATATTTTTCATTAACATCCCAACATTTTTATTGAACATAACACATGCATCTGAGTATGATTGTCAAAAGGGTAGTGTATATGTTCATGCCATGAGGTATTCATGCAAGTTTGTTCACCAGGCATATCCATTCTAATGCACTCACCCAAGTAATATGACACATTTCGCATATTATCATATGTATTCATGTAAGATGAAACATTAAAGAATCACTTTGATCAAGCACACTATGAAGCATATCATCATGTAAGGTGGATGTCAAACAAGTTTTCTCATATGTGATAGCTTCATCCAAATTTTTATCCTTTTTACAAACTAGTTCAAGAGCATAATACACATCTTTATATGAAACAATTATTTGAGGACCAAAATGTGTATTCAACTTATAAACCCAAACCAAAGGTGCATGCATATTCAATCCAACTTTGTTATCATTCCTATCATGCAATCTAATTTGATCAAAGGAATTTACTAAACATGCATCTCTAGTAAGTTTCATGGTACTCTTAAACTTAGTTGCCTTTTCTAAACATGCAATAGATTTCAAACATCATCAACATTGTTTATTTCTTTCAAACATGTAATGCTTTGAGGCATATAATTGTGCATAGAAGAAGGCATTTCATGCATAAAGAAAGTTATTTTAGGAAACTCCCTTTCAACTGCTTGAGTTGTCCTTTTTGCAATACTAGGAATGTTTGCCATCAACCTATTCATGCTTTCATTGGAAGAGTTAGCATTCAAATGATCACAAGATAACATGCTTTCTCTTCTTGCATTCTTAATTCTTCCTCACTTTCTCTTTTAAGTGTCTCTTCTTTCTCTTTTTCTAATTGTTCTCTTTTTCTCTTTTCTATTACCTCTTAAATGTTGGTTTGATCTTTTTATTTCACTAGAGGTCATAGGCATTAAGGTAAATTTAACCCCTTGGTGGCGGAACCTATAGGTGTTGGAATACCCATCATGCTTCACCCTTCTCTCATATTGCCATGGTCTTCCTAAAAGGATGTGAGAGGCTTCTAAGGGTACAACATCAAAGGTCATTTCATCTTGGTAATCCCCAATTTTGAAACTTAAGCTCACTTGCCTATCCACCATAAATTCTTCCTCATCACTCACCCATTGAAGTGTATAAGGTTCTGGATGTGGGGTAGTAGGTAAGTTTAGCTTGTTAACTAACCTAAGGCTAGCTAAGTTGCTACTACTTCCTCCATCTATAATCACTAAGCAAACCCTATCTTCAATGTGGCACCTAGTGTGGAATAGGTTCTTCTTTGGCTCTCTTCTTCACCCAAAGGTGTTTCTAAGGCTTTCCTAAACAACATGGTTGCCCTTTCCCCTTGCCTCCTTCCTTCCATTCTCCTAATTGATTTTATGTTAAAAATTTTAAGGACCTTTCCACTCAACTAAGTGTTACACTCGGAATGTTAACACTGTGTATGTCACTCTTTTTGGATTTTTATATAATGAAAACTCTCTTGCCTCTTCTACTTGGTTGGAGGTTGGATGATTAGAAGTTGCAAAGACCAACGTGAGTCTAAGTCTTAACCCTTACCTAAATAGAAGCGCACTAACAAAGAAAAATACCTACAAGGAAGAAGATTGGAAATCCTAAGACAAAACAAAGAATTGATATGACAAACAAGAAAAGCTGGCATTCAAACAAGCTTATACACAGAGTAGACAGAAAACAAGACAAGACGAAAGAAGAAATTGCAAAGAGAATTGTTTTTGGTGATTTTTGAAAAAGAGTTGCCAAAATTGTCGTTTTTAAGAAAAACAACAAATACAACTCAATTACGGTATACAGGGAAATGAAACAGAAAATTATAGTAAAACTGTCGCTGTATTGTGGGATACTTCTTTGTTTTTGTTTTTCTATTTTTTCTGAATTTTTTTTATTTTTTTGACTTTTTGGGTTTTGACTTTTTTCTTCCTTGTTGTTGACTTTTGCACCCTTTTTTGCTTTTTACACCTCTTTTTCTATTTTTGGCACGTACGTACCTTTTGTATTTTTCTTGCCTTTTCTTTTTTTTTTTGTCTTTTTCCCCAACAGAAATTACAGAAATTTGTACACAATAAAAAGAAAATTAACTGTACCTACTGTAATATTTTTGGAATTTTCTGACAGCAAACTGGTCCAAGTGGCCCAAGAAAAGCAAAAAAAAAATGAATATACTGATTTCTAAAAACTGTAAAAACGTAATGGCAACTTGATTTCAAAATGGCCAAAAAAAATTGCTTAGCACTTCCTTGTTGATTATACAAAACCGGTATGGTCACAGAAACACGCTTGGTTCAATTTTAAGATTGGAATTAAAATTTGAAGGAAAATCAACAATTAGAATTTGTTGATTCTTCCAATACTATGAACCAAAAAGATCCTATAGGTGAGCGTTTTGCACAATCAAACAGGGAAAGTCCAAGGTAGAGAGATAGCAACCAATCCAAATTTGCAATCAGAATGCCAATCAAATAGACATAACAAGAGTAGGAAATTGAACAACACAAGAGCCCAAAAATGCGCATAAAATGGCAAAATAAGAAGGAAAAATTGCGCAAAATAAATGGCAAGAAATTAAAGGGGGAAACTGAAATTAAAAGGATGGGGAGGACAGAAATGACAGAAAGTAAAGATGCAGACAGTAAAGTGGGAGGAGCAGAAATGGCAGTAAAATGGGGAGGGCAGAAAGCAAATGAAGTATAAAGGGGGAAGCGGAAATTAAAAGGAGGATGGGGAGACAAAGTAAATGGAAGTAAAGGGGGATAGCAGAATTAAAGGATGGGGGAGAAGCGGAGGAAATAAATGGCGGAAAATTAAAAGCGGGAAGGAAGTGGAAAGTAAAGAGTGAATGGGGGGATGAACAATTAATGGTGAAGGGAGGAGAAATGAGGTGAACGATTTGGAAAATGAAGACAACAATGACTCCTCTTACCACACTTCACCACAAACAAGCAGTTATATCAAGCAATTGCAAGAATTACTCAAGAACAAGTATGAGCAATTAAAGAGCATTTAAACAAACACCTAGGGGGTGGGAATTAGCGGCCCAAAACAGCCCTCAACTAGCAAGAATTCAAGCAAATCAATCAAGACAGACAAGTGCTGATAGCAGCGCAAAGGCACTCGGGCCGTGGTAGACCCGGGTAGTCAAGTCCAAATTACAATTGAAAAGAGGGGGTGGAATTACACTAAATGAGTGAAAATTCTGCACTAAATAGGTGCAGTTTTGCACGCCAAACAGCCCCAATTCAGCTCCAAAATTGCTCAAATTCAACAAGCTCTGATGACCAATTGATAGCCGGATAGGTGTGGATCTAGAATTGAGCAAAACCAACCAATTAGAATTGAAAAACAAGCATTAAAAGGCGCAAAATAGGTGCAGGGCAGCAGCTTATTCACGCAAGAAAGTGATAGAAAATAAGAGAAGAAAATGAAAGAAAAGTGAGAGGAAGAAATGGAAGGACGCCACTGAAGCAAGAGTCCACTTGCAGCAGATAAGTCCAGTGCCAGACGCCACTAATTCAGGAGAATTAGATAAGTCTCAGTATGGTTTGAGCAACAACCACCAAGCCTCACTCAACTCACAAAGGGAGGAGAAAATTGGGCATAATGCCTTTACTTCAAAATTCAATGTGTCAAATACAAGAGAGGAGCCTCCTATATATAGGAGTGGGAGGGGGCGACCAAGTAGGAGGAAAAGGAGGGGAAAATAAAGATGAGTGAAAAAGCTATCCTAGTGGGTATTGAACCCATGTCCCCAAGGCTATTTAGCTAAGCTAAAGCTTAAGCCAATAAAGCCACAAATTAGCGCCCCAAACTAGGAAGAAATAGGAAAATTACAAAAGTCCTAATTACATCATAAATCCTAATTAATCTTCTAATTAATTGGAAATCTTCATGTTGACTTGGGTCAAGTGGTCAAAGGTCAAAGGTTGACCATGGGAGGGTTGACCAAAAATAAAGTTGACCCATGCCTTGACTCAACTCTAAGCATTCCAACAGGTCCAAGCTTCTAGCAGTGTGCCATCATCAATGTTGTTGCTCAATGAACAACTTCATACGATCCCTCTAGTAGTGGTAATCCACTCCATTGAATGCTGGGGGCCTTGTGATAGAGGCTCCTTCAGTGATGTACTACATGTTGTTGGAAGCTTCCATCTGGATATTTAATCCTCAACACTTGTAAGGTGCTCAACCCTGAGTTAAGCTCTGGTACCAACTGTAGAAACACGGGAAACACTAAAAGGGGGGGTTGAATAGTGTTTCTTAATAATTTATGGAAGCTTTTACAAACGATTAAGTTCAAAGTTTTCAGACAGGTTTAGAAAGCTGTCTGAAGTTAAGAAGACTTTGAAAGTAATTTTAAATAGGTTTCCTTGCTTCTTTTAAAATTATTGAAACAATCTTCAATACCTTGGGTTAGTATAAATAAATTGACAAGAGATAAGGGATAGAAGACTTAGCCAAGAAATTTATCCTGGTTCACCCACTAACACAGTGAGCTACGTCCAGTCCCAATGGCAAACAACCACTGCATTTCCACTATATGAATATTCAGATTACAGGCTCAAATATGAGTACAGTCTCTCCAGACACAACGAGTACAGTCTCTCCAGACACAACGAGTACAGTCTCTCCAGACACATCGAGTATAGTCTTCCAGACACAACGAGTACAGTCTCTCCAGACACCACGAGTACAGTCTCTCCAGACACAACGAGTACAGTCTCTCCAGACACACCGAGTACAGTCTCCAGACACAACGAGTACAGTCTCTCCAGACACCACGAGTACAGTCTCTCCATACACAACCAAGTATTCTTTTTCAGTCTAGCCTCTCCAGGCTCTTCAACTAAGTATTCTTTATCAGTCTAGCCTCTCCAGGCTCTTCAACTAAGTATTCTTTGTTTCAGACAAGCTCTCCAGGCTCAATATGCAGTATTACAACGAAATGTGTCTAAGCTTTTGAACTACACATGTTTTAAGCTTAAGCAGACACAGTGCACAATAATAACTGAGGTATACTCAGGATATACAAATGATGTGCAAAGAAGATGAATCAGAGAGTTTTATCAAAGTAAAGCTCGCAGCGGAATATCTCTTAGGCTTTCTTGCAATAATTTCTCTGTTTCTCTTTCTTTGATGGTCTTCATGGAGGGGTATTTATACCCAATCTTCAATCTGTTGAAATACCACCATTTAGAGATAGCATTAAATGCTATTTAATCCGTTGTGAGACAGGCTTATGAGAGTTCTGATATTTTCTGACACGGTACAAGGTTGCTCCTACCATAAAGTTGCTACATATGTTGCTGCAGAGGCTGCGTTGCAGAGATTTCCTCAGTGGTGTATGAAATTCAAAAATACCAGGAAAGATCTCTATGTTCCTTGCTATAAACGTGTTACGTGCAGCAGAGGTCAGGAGAAAAGTCTTCACAAGCTTCAGCAAAGAGTGCCACGTCATTAATGAGACTTCAGACAGCTTCAACACTTCAGACGGATAGTGCACTTCAGACGGCTTCAACGCTTCAGACGTGTTGAACCTTCAGAAGGCTTAACTCCTCAGACAGGTTGAAATCATTTCACATAGTCTTTATATAAGCTTATAGTGGCTTGCTGAAATCATAGATAAATCATTAAAACATATATGTATCTATGATAAATATTTTAACTCAAATTTGTTAAGCATTAAAACTTGGGAATTGAGCTGTCTTAAATATCATATTTTCTTTTATGATATTTTTGAGACTCAACATGCCCTTACAAAACTCAGATTCTCATTTCTTAGGGACTAGATCCTTCAAAACTTGCAAAATTGATCCACTTCCTGTGCTACACGAACTTGCTCCAAGAAATCATTTGAAATCTTCAAGGTTCCAAATCTTAGACTCTTAGGACCAAATCCAACATCTAGGTTCAGGTCTCTAAACATTTCTATCAACTCTAGTTCCTTAACCATCATTGCCGATACATGCAAAGATTTCCTACTTAATGCATCAGCCACTACATTGGCTTTCCCAAGGTGGTACTGCAGACTAAAATCATAATCCTTCAAAAACTCCATCCATCGTCTCTGCCTCATATTCAATTCCTTCTAATCAAACAGATACTTCAAGCTCTTATGGTCACTAAAGACTTCAAACCTAGCGCCATACAAATGGTGTCTCCAAATCTTCAGAGCAAAAACTATGGCAGCCAACTCTAGATCATGCGTAGGGTAATTTACTCCGTGTGTTCGCAGTTGCCTAGAGGCATAAGCCACTACATTTCCTTTTTGCATCAACACACAGCCTAATCCTTGTTTCGAAGCATCACAATATACTTCAAAACTCTCTTGCGGGTCAGGTAAAACTAAGACAGGCGCAGAAGTTAACCTCCTCTTCAATTCCTGAAAGTTATCCTCACATTTCTGGCTCCAAACAAAAGGTTGGTCCTTCCTAATTAGACGGGTCAACGGGGTTGCTATTCTAGAAAAATTCTCAATAAACTTACGATAGTAACCAGATAACCCAAAAAGCTTCTCACTTCTGTCACAGTCTTAGGTGCTTCCCATTGTAACACAGTTTCTACCTTAGCTGGGTCTACGCTAACCCCTCCACTAGAGATCACATGACCTAGGAAGTTCACTTCCTTCAACCATAATTCACACTTAGATAGCTTAGCATATAAATTTCTATCCTTCAGGGTCTGTAAGGCTATTCTAAGATGCTCTGCATGCTCTTCCTCACTCTTGGAATATATGAGAATGTCGTCTATGAAGACCACAACGAATTTGTCCAAGTAAGGATGGAAAACTCAGTTCATATAATCCATGAAAACTGCGGGTGCATTGGTTACACCAAACGACATCACTAAATACTCATAATGCCCGTAGCGTGTTCTGAAAGCTGTCTTCGGAATATCCTCAGGCTTAACGCGTATCTGGTGGTAACCTGACTTAAGGTCAAATTTTTAGAATACAGTTGCTCCTCTCAATTGATCCATCAACTTGTCTATCCTAGGCAAAGGATACCTATTCTTTACCGTCACCTTATTTAGCTGACGATAATCTACACAGAGCCTCATGCTACCGTCTTTCTTCTTAACCAACAACACTAGTGCTCCCCAAGGGGACACACTAGGCCTAACAAACTGTTTTTCTAACAACTCTTCTAGTTGCTTCTTTAACTCCGCTAATTCTAAAGGGGACTTCCTATACGGAGCTATAGAAATAGGCCCGGTTCCAGGTACTAACTCTATGTTAAACTCTATCTCTCGCTCTGGCGGCAAACCATGGATATCTTCAGGGAATACTTCAGGAAATTCTCTCACCACAGACAGTGTACTGATGTCAAATTCTCGCTCTTCCTCCAAAGAAGAAAGTATCATGTAGATCTGAGCTCATTCTCTCAAAGCATTCACTTGGTTGGCGGACAAGAATCTCGTACTTACAGAATTAGAAGTAGAGGGAGAAGAAGAATCAAACACAACAGATTTATTATAGCAAGGTTGGACTCGATTGGAAGATAACCAGTCCATTCCCAAAACGATATCAAGCTGAGAAAGGGGTAAACAAATCAAATCAACAGAGAAGGTTTTATCACCAATGGTGATTGGATAGTTCAAACAGGCTAATGAAGTGATCACAAGTTTAGCAGTAGGAGTAGAAACAACAAGATCATAGGGTAATTTAGCAACATGCAATTTCAATCGTTTCACACACTCCAGAGAAATAAAAGAATGCGTCGCACTTGAATCATATAATACAATTAAAGGAATTCCACTTATGACACACTTACCTTGGATCAGATCCTCGGATTCAGCAACTTCAGCACTGCTCATGGTGAACACTTAGCCTCTGGTTCTGGGCCTTCCAGCTTGTGCATTCAGATTTGACACAGGTGCACTTGCAACACCGCTACCACTTCCTCTCAAAACAGGGCAATCCCTCTTGATATGGCCACCTTGTTTCCAATGATAGCAGATTGGTCCGTCGGATGGGTTTGTAGTCTGGTTCTTGACTGGACAGTCCTTCAAAAGATGATTCCTCTTACAACGTGGACAGCTGGCATGGTTGTTGTCGGTATTGCTTGCAGGACTTACTCCACTAGCAACCACTGATTGCGGTCTCGCGGCGCTCCCAGATGATGAGCCAAAGTTGTTCCTTGGGACAAAATAAGGTTTCCTCTTGTCTTGTGTAACCTTAGGTTTGTTCCTCTGCGGGCCAAAATTCTTCCACTGAGCTTTCCTTGCCTTGGTATCATCCTCAAAGATACGGCACATGTTGACCATCTTAGAGAATTCAGTGATCTGCTGATACCTAATAGCTTGCTTGATCTCTTGCCTCAAACCACTTTCGAACTTAGAGCACTTGGATCCTTCATCTACCGTGTTCTGGAAGCATGGGCAGAACTTGGATAACTCCTCAAATTTTGCTGCATACTCCCCAACAGTCATACTTCTTGTTCCAACTTCAGAAATTCTACTTCCTTACGCTTCCTCAGATCAGTGGGAAAATACTTCTGGAGAAAAGTCTCCTTGAACAGATTCCAGGTGATCAGTCTCCCAGTAGCTTCTAGCTGACGCCTGGCATACTCCCACCAATGCTGAGCTTCCCCAACCATCATGAACACAAGCAAAGTTACCTTCTGCTCGTCAGGACAACCCATAGCTAAGAAAATCTTCTCCAGTTCTTGTAACCACAACTGAGATCCATCAGGATCATAACCTACTTTGAATTGCGGAGGGTTGTTCTTCTTGAAGGTAGACAGCCCGCGGTAAGCATCAAGAACATTGTTTTGATTCTGATTACGGGCTTGGTTCATCTCGTTCAACGTTTGCTGCTGGTTCTCTAGAACGTCCGCTATTCTCCCCAGGAGATTGTTCATCACATGGTTACCTCTTCCTGCCATGGAATTCTGCATTCACAGAGTACGTCAGTTTCTCCCGTTTCATGCAGAACCATTCAAGCAAGAAATGAGTAACGCTACACACAGATCCTCATATTACAAAGGTAGTAATATAAGAGCAAACAATTCACACAAACAAACAATCAACACAAACAAACAATCAACACAGAGTACACACAGAGAGAAGGGTATTATAGACCATACCCGAGGCCAAAAGGAAAGAACAGCTCTGATACCACCAAATGCGACACCCCTAGTTACCACTAAAAATGCCACATGTATTACACGTGACCAACGGAAAATATTACTTACAAATCATAAAATGCAGAACCCTTTTTTTCTTTTTTTTTGAAAAGGGTTTAGTTGTCATCAACTTATCACATTTCTGATTTCATTTTAGGTATTTATAAAACATTCTTTCCATAATAGTGAAACTGATTTTCAAAACGCCGAATATAGTTACCACAATAAGTCAACATACATCATAAGTAAGACTGCAGAATTATCACATGGAAATAAACCATACATAAGGTCATACATACATAAGCAGTGTACTCCATGAGCAATACAAAAGGTACCAACGGAATATGAGTGCTAGTAGTAAACTGAAATACATAAGACCTCAAACAAAATACAAAAAAGAGGTTACTAGACCAGAGCTGTACTACTAGACTCAAGATAACACTAAATTACTCCTCATCTCCCGACTCAGTAGTGAACACCCTACTGCTCCTCCTCCCAGCGTCTCCGATGGTGATCATCCCAAAATCCTCTGAGGGAACGTCACCAAAAGAATCCTCTTCCGGCTCCTCCTCCTCTGGATCCTCCTCGGGGTCCTCTGGATCCTCGTCCTCCTCTGAAGTGTCATCAATCACAATCAGTTCCATCTCGTCAGAGAAGTCTCGCGCATCAGTACGCCTAGGCTTAGAAGGTGATACCTCAGAAGTAGGGGAGTATCTAGGGGATTCTGGCCCAACCATAGTTTCCATCCGCGACGACTGAGATGACGTTGAAGAAGCGGGACGACGACGAGAACGACAAAAGTAGTGTAGCGTACAAGACCTGGTGGCGTAGCGAACTCAAGGGTCACTGGGACTGTAAAATCTATCTCTGGAACCAAGGGGAGGCTAGGATGAGTGATGGTGAGACGGACCTCCCCCGTAAACACGCATCGGCTAGGAACGTCTGTCACCCGCCACTGGCCCCGCGACATCCAACGCAGCTGAACCCTCATGGTCGTCATACTGAAAATCTCCAATGCCGACTATCGACGTAGCGAAGGAACACAATAGCAGAAAATAACAGAAGCAGAAAGGAAGGGTGAGAACATCGCATGAACTCACAGCATGTAGGACATAGAAAACTAGAGTACACACACAGAATTTACATCCAATTCAATCAATCAAATTTATGCAGTTATATCATCATGATGCACATGAACCAATGCATGAGGGCCCATGGAAACATCACCATCCACAGTGCACACAGCAACTGCCCGACCGTATATGTACAACGTATCAGGAGTTAGAGTCTGTACTAGCATTGGTACAAAGAGCATTGCTCTTTCATTTTGGCCAAATCATTTAAGCGTTCTTCTAGACAATCTCAACTGACCCCGAAAATCATGAGAGCGACAGGAATAGCTAAGCTGGGTTCCCCGATCTCGACAGTAAGGAGCTAACCTATGTCACCTGAGATCTTCCAGGAGCTAGGCTATCCTCAGGGCTGGCGTCCCTTTGAGGACCCACTGGCGTTCGTTGCAAAACTCAGTTGCACCCTTCCCAACCGATTTCACACTGTAGCAAGTGTCACTGCCATATAGGTCGTAAGGTTTTCAACCTCGAACATCATCAATGTTTATGATGCATGTCACACAACAAGGTTTTAAAGCAAATCCATCCTTATAGGAAAAACCCATCAAATCATTCAACGTCACCACTTCCCCGTGGTACGGCCCGATTCAATGTCTTTCCTTCAAGGGAAACCGAACCCTATCTTGGGTTGGGATCGCACTCTCTCACTAAGCTTCTCAAGTCTTATGGATAGTATTACTTACCCTAATTCTTCTTGTATGGCTAATTAAGATTAAGTTCAACCTTTAATTATAATTAGTCTTCATTAACTGGACTATAATTAATCTTAATCCTCTCTAATTAAGTCTTAATTCTTACTTAAGATCCTAATTAATTCCTACATATCCCTTAATCTCTTCCTTAATCTTGGATTAAGCTTTTAATTCTAATAACTTGGATTAGAGTTGAAGTCCAACTCTAATCTAAGTCTAATTTCATAAATTATTTTTGGTTGACTTTCAATGAGTCTTTGACTCTCTTTTTTGAAGGTTTTGGGCCTGAACCAAAGGCCCAAAGGTTTGATAACTCTTAGAAATTCATTTTTACTCATGACAACTCAAATATTGACTTTTGGGTTGACTTTTACTTGGGTTAAGTTGAAAATCCGAATTTAGTTCTTTTATTATTTTAAAAGTTTATCCTTATTTGAACTTTAACCCTTTTGTTTTTAAAATTGTTCCTTGGTCCTTTTTGGACCACCAAAGCCCAAAAACATGTTTTCCAACACTACTTGATCTTTTCAAGATCAAAGAGCATTCTTGATGAGTTTATCAAGAACAACTCAAGAGCATCAAGAACACCTTGAATGTTCATCAAAATTCAAATTTTCCAACAACATCCAAACTTTACCAAAATTTCACACTATCAACAACAAGCATTTTAATCCATCAATCTCATGCTAATTCACTCAAACATACCAATCATCATCACAAGATCCATACTTTTCAAATATACTCAAAAATGACATTTTTATGATCCAACCATACAAATCAATTCCATAACTTCAAACAATCATTTGCATGTTCTTAGATTCACCACATAAACACATTTTAAGCATCAAATAATTTTTCAAAAACATGCAGCACCATTATCACACAAGGCCGAAATCTAACAAGGAAAAAGGGAAAAAATTTCCAAATCAATAGTCATGGCTTGCATGCATCAACAACCACAAATCAAGAACTTTTCAAGCATCAAAATACATTTTAAAACACACAAACAGCCCAGCTCAAGAAATTCGAAACATTTCACTCCAAAAATAGGTTCCAAAAGGTGATTTTTCAAAGGGAAAAAGATGATCAAGACAAGGATCAAGGGTAATCCTTGACTCTAGTCACCAATCCTACTAGAGTTCAAGCTCTCCCCCCCTTTACCTAAGAATTTCTCAAGAAAAAGGTGCAGAAAACAGCCCCTCAAAACAACCCAAGATCCCTCCTTTGAGTCACCAACAAGAGTCAACAATGCTTGGAAGCTAAGTGTTTGAAGCTTTGGTTAAAAAATGGAATCTTGGCTTTGAATGTGTTTGATGAAGATTGAAAGGTTTTGGGAGAAAATGGGGGAGATGTTCACAGCCAAAGGAAGAAAGAAAGATAGAAATGAGAAAATTTCTAAGCTTTGCATGTGGAAAAAGAAAGAGTAATGATTTTGGTGTTTTAATGTCTTACTTTTCCCTAAGCTTGACACTTGTCTAGAAACAAAGTGTGAAATGGACAAATGTCCTTCATGCACACCCACAAGACATGCACGGCTTCTAGAAGGAGGAAAGGAAGGGTTGTGCAAATTTTCTGGCCCGGATCAAGAGTATTCGGGCCCGGTTTAAGGGACGGTAGGGGCAAAAAGGTAATTTTTCACAGAAAATCCCAAAAATTCCCAAAATTCTAGAAAAATAGGAAATTCATTCCTAAACTCAAAAATATAAAATTTTGATGATGAAAATATTTTAATCACTCAAAATTCAATAAACACTAATACGGCAAAACGGTAAAAACGCGGGTGTTACACTTGCCAAATACCACTCGTTGCTCCAGGCCAATCCTAACGAGGGTTGGAAGTGCACCCACTTTGAGTCGGGCCTGAAGCCCAAAATCAAGAAAAGTGTGGCTATTCTCCAGCTGAGGGACTTCCCTCCTTTAGTCACCAAGTGCATGGTGGCGGAGCAGAGTATGGTGGAAGAGGTACCCAAGCCCGTAGTGAAGACTTGGGTGGATGGGAAAAGGAAGAGGGAGGATGCATCTGCAGGAAGAAACAATCGGCCTCATTTTCAGGGAGGTAAGGGCAAACAAGTTGTCTTCCCCTCCACCCAGACGACTCCAGTGTGCGCATCTTGTGGGAAAGCCCACAAGGGTGTGTGTTGAAGGGGCAAGGCAAGTGTTTTTCTGTCACCGACTGGGTCACATGGCGATCTCTTACCCAAAGAGGACTGCTGAGGCTCCCAAACCCCAAGCTACCGCAAGGGTCTTCACCCTTAGTGGGGAAACGGAAGCTAAGGCCAATAACTTGATACAAGGTATGTGTATTCCTAATAAGACTCCTTTGATTATACCGTATGATTCTGGGGCAAACCCACTCATTTATTGCTTGTGATTGTGTGGAAAGATTGAAATTGCATGTCACCCCCTTGCCATTTGACTTGATGTTCTTCCCGGCCAAAGAGGCATTCCCCACTTCCCTTACATGTTTAAACTGTTCCATTGCAATTCAGGGGAAAACTTTCATTGTTGACCTCATATGCTTGCCCTTGAGTGGTATTGATGTTATTTTGGGTATGAATTGGTTCCCATAATCAGGTTATTCTAGATTCTTTCAACAAAGATTTTTTTCCTAATCTTCCTTTTCCTTCAAGGGAGAAACCCTCATGCTTACTTTCTAGCCATAATCAGATTTCTGAATGCCTGTTTGATGGGAGTTGTTGTTTCATTATACTGCTTTCCACAACTGTAGAGTCCAAATCCAACTTAAGTAGTATAGCCACAGAGGGAGTTCCAAGATGTTTTCCCTAGTGAGGTAACCACTTTACCTCCGGACCGAGAGGTTGAGTTTTCTATAGACCTGGTGTCGGCACCAGACCTCTCCAAATCCCCCTATCTGATGTCACCATTACAGATGAGTGAACTTAAGAAACAGCTAGAGGAATTAATTGAGAAAAAGTTTATCAGACCTAGTGTCACCTTGGGGAGCACCAGTGCTCTTGGTTAAAAGAAGAATGGGAGTATGAGATTGTGTGTAGACTTTAGGGCAGTTGAATAAGGTAATCATTAAGAATAAATCCTTACGTAGGATGAGAGAAGAGGAGCGCTGGGGCGGGAGGGCCGAGCTTTTCGACTAACTTAGGGAGCGTCAGTTTTCTCTAAGATAGACTTGAGATTAGGTTATCACCAGATTAAAATAAAAGTGAGGACATTCCAAAAATTGCCTTTAAAACTAGATACGGCACTATGAGTACTTGGTGATGCCTTTTGGCTTAACCAACGCTCCTGCGGTGTTCATGGATTACATGAACCGGATTTTCCGGCCCTACCTGGATAAGTTTTTGTCGTGTTCATCGATGACATCCTTATCTACTCTCAAACCTTAGAGGAACACGAACAACATCTTAGGATTGTATTAGGGGTACTGAGGGAGAAAAAGTTGTTTGCCAACCCTAAAAGTGTGAGTTTTGGATAGATAGAGTTCATTCCTAGGGCATGTCATCTCAAAGAAAGGGGTATCTGTAGACCCTAGTAAGATAGAAGTTGTGGTTGAGGGAGAGACCCAAGTCCATCACTGAGGTCAGGAGTTTTCTAGGCCTAGCGGTTACTACCAGAGATTTATTAAGGGTTTCTCCCAGTTAGCTTTGCCTCTCCATTAGGTTGACCCGTAAGGGTCATGCTTTTGTTTGGGATGAGAAATGTGAGAAAAGTTTCTTGGAACTCAAGGAGAGATTGACTACCACACCTAGTCTTAGTGTTACTAGACCTATCTAAACCCTTTGTGGTTCATAGCGATGCATTAGGAAAGGGTTTAAGTTGTGTGTTGATGCAGGAAAGGAGAAGGTGGCCTATGCCTCCAGGCAGCTTAGGCCCCATGAGGAGAATTATCCCACCCATGACCTAGAACTAACAGTTGTGGTTTTTGCCCTCAAAATCTGGAGGCATTACCTCTATGGAGTTAAGTTTGAGGTTTTTTAGCGATCATAAGAGCCTTAAGTACCTCTTTGATCAGAAGGAGCTTCATATGAGGCAGAGGAATGGATGGAGTTCTTGAACGATTATGACTTTGAATTGAAGTACCACCCGGGCAAAGCCAATGTAGTGGTCGATGCCCTGAATAGGAAGTCTCTTCATGCATCATCCATGATGGTGCGGGAGTTGGAGTTGTTGGAGGAATTTAGGAACCTCGGGTTAGATGTGAGCATTGAGGGGAACCGTTGTAGCTGTTAGAACCACAGGAACACTAGAAGGGGAGGTTGAATAGTGTTTTAGCTTTTTGATTGTTTTGGAAATCTTTAATTTAAATCATGAAGATGAGCAACGTTCAAAACAAGTCTTAAATCAGAGATAGTTAAACGTGCGAACGATAAGAAAAATAGGTTTCTTCTAAAGCTTAAGATTGTTTTAAACAGAGGCTTCTCAAGAGTATCTTTTGAAGATTATTACAAAGAGTATGTTCAGAACGGTTTCTGAAATACCTTCGACGACTAGAGGTTGTCTGAAGTCTGTTCCCGATTTCTGAACTGATCTCTTTCCAGACTCACTTCCAGAGAAGTTATTTCAGAAGTTCTTCAAGGAACATTCTTTGTATTGCTTCAAATGATATAAGAGACATCTCATGTTTAGTTCATATGAAAGATCATTTTATTGAAATAGTTGTGTTAAGTTTATTATGAAAAATACTTTTTCAATCCCCAACATAAATATGAAAACTGGAAATAAGAGATTTAGAGAAAGAGAACTTAGGCACAGAATTTAATCCTGGTTCACCCACAAACTCGTGAACTACATCCAGTCCCAGAGGCAAAACAACCACTGGATTTTCCACTATGTGAACTCAGATACAAGTATTATTTTACACAGACTCTTCAAGCTAAACAATAAGTATTCCTTTGTTTTCAAATTGCTTCTCTAGGCAACTCAATGAGTATTCTTTGCTTATCAACTGCCATCCAGACATCACGAGTACAGTCTCTCCAGACATCACGAGTACAGTCTCTCCAGACATCACGGAGTACAGTTCTCCAGACTATCACGAGTACAGTCTCTCCAGAATCACGAGTACAGTCCTCTCCAGACATCACGAGTACAGTCTCTCCACCACGAGTACAGTCTCTCCAGACACAAGTATTCTTTCTTCCACCAAGCCTCTCCAGGCTCTCAGACATATGAAGTGTTGAGTAGTTTCACTACTCAATCCAAGTTAGATGTTCGCCCAGAACCTCTAAACTTAGATTCTACTTGTACATAGAGATTACTGAGTACAACACTCAGGATACAGACATTACAAACTAAGTACAAGGATAGACAGTGATACAAGTGTTTGAATTAAGTCAATCCCTGTCTTTCTATGAGGAATGCATCCTCTGAGAGTAGGCTAACTAAGATGTGAAATGATGCTCCAACTTTGTTCTCAAACCATTAGTTTCCATGGGCTACATTCTCACCCATATCATAGGAACACCAAGGTATATCAAAGCTTCAAACCGTACCCAGTTTGATAGTCATTTGTTCAGCATGATTGCCTTTCGAACAATCAACTCACTTGATCAAACAGACCAACTGAACAACCTAACTAACTGACCAGCTAGTCAGTAGCCTGATTGAGAACCAACTCTCTGATCAAACTTCGTTGACATCTTCATGATCCACTTAAGCTCAAGTCAACTCTTGTTAACCATAAGGCATTCGGCCTGATTAACTAGTTTGATTCTGTTGATCAACAATTTTGTCTGACTGACCAATAGGTCGGCAGCATCTTCAAATTCAATCTTGAGGCTATTTATATGTTCTGATGAAATATAGTCGTTTGAAGATGATTCATAATACCGTTGAGATGTTGATGATGTGGCTCATATAGCCGTTGTGTAATAGCTTCTTAAACGGTTGCTTCTCCTTGAGTGTTCAGATGATCCCGTTCTGACACTTGATATTTTCTTCTTCATGAGAGATGTTTCTTGATATAGTTCTGCGAATACTCTCTCTTGAATCTGCTTCTTTCTGCATTCATCTGTTTCTTCTTCTGCTTTCCTCTGTTTTCTTTTAGGAGTGTATATGAGGAGGTATCCGTTGGATTTGTCCTTTTGCTTATTTATATATGCTCCTTTTCTGTTTGCTTCCTGACACCATTTCTTCTTCTTCTTTGAGTGAGGTGTCCTTGTCAGATAGCTGTTGCTTGCAGATGATAAAATGTTTGAATTAAAATATTTCATTCAAACATTTTTCTTTGTTGCTTCTGCTTAGTCTCCTGAGCTTTTCTTCTGTTTTCTTTCAGATTGGTGATGATGATATTTCCGTTGTGATACCACCGATTAGAGATAGCATTGAAT
This sequence comes from Sesbania bispinosa, assembly GCA_026901365.1. NCBI lineage: Eukaryota > Viridiplantae > Streptophyta > Magnoliopsida > Fabales > Fabaceae > Sesbania > Sesbania bispinosa. The sequence continues at coordinate 2,254,793 of QLOH01000074.1, forward strand.
GCTATTCAATCCGTTGTGAGACACGCTTCTGGGTGTTCTGACAAAGTACAACATTGCTGCTGCTATAAAGCTGACAACCGTTGTTGCTGCAATTTCTGCGTTGCAGAGATTTCCTCAGTGGTGTATGAACTTCAAAGGTACCAAGAAAGGTCTTTGTGACTTTGCCAATTTAAGCTTTGAAAGTGTTGCGTGTTTGTAGAGAATGACTTTTCTTTAGCATACTTTAGAGAGCAAAAGTCTTCGTTGTCTTCAGTGAGTGTGCCACGTCGGATTTCAGACAGCTTCAATATTTCAGACGAATATTGACACTTCAGATAGCTTCTAGTCTTTCAGACAGCTCCGTTGCTTCAGACAGCTTCTTTGCTTCAGACAGCTTCTTTGCTTCAGACAACTTCTTTGCTTCAGACAGCTTCTTTGTTATGATAAGAAGATTGTAGTTTCTTTCTTCTTAGTATTTCGTCTTCTTCTTTCTTCTTCATCTTCTTCTTCTTCTTGTAGATAAAGATGTTGAATTGTATGTTCTTTATTCAATCATCTTTCTTGCTTGCTTCTGTTCGGTCTTCTATCATTTCTGATTGACAGCAGGTGTGGATGTAGTAGGTCTGCTTATACAAATCCTTTTGTTGCAGGCATTGTGGAAAGTCTTTGCAACATTTCCTTATTTATGCTAGACTTTAATCGAGGTAGAAAAGCATGTCTAGCTTTATCTACTGAGTGAGTGATCTTCATGTGCTTTACACTTTGCAATGTCTTCAAGAAGTCATTTCTTGATTCTGATATGTTCAATGTTGTCTTCATTTCTTCGAGTCTTTAAGTAGTCTTCTATACTTCAACTCTTTTTAGATAGCCTTTGAGTCTTCAACTGGGTTGTGGATTACTCTTCTTCGGATTCTGCACTTTGTTCATCAAAACTTCTTCTTCTTCTAATGAATATTTCAACCTGAAACATAATCAACAAACCAATACCTTTCTCAGTAGAACCTGTTAATATAATATAATCTTATTTGTTAATCATTAACATAATCTTATAATCTTATTTGTTAATCATTAAAACTTAAGGATGCTAAGTCTTATAATCATGTTTAAATACTTAAACCGATTTATAGACTTCACAGTAGCCTCTTTAGGCTAGAAGTTACCAATGAGTGGAGAGTTAGAGTCAAGGAAGCCCAGGCATTAGATTCAGACCTTCAGGCCCATAAGGGACAACCGGGCTTCACCGAATCAAGTGATGGGATACTTCTCTTCCCCAAGGAGAGTCTGTGTCCCTAAGGGGGGTAGTCTCAGGAAAGAAATTTTAGAGAAGGCCCATAGGAGCAAGTTCACGGTGCATCCTGGAATTACCAAGATGTACCAAGACTTGAAAAACATGTTTTGGTGGGTGGCATGAAGAAGGATGGTAGCAGAGTATGTTTCTAGGTGTTTAGTTTGCCAATAGGTCAAGATAGAACATCAGAAACCCTCGGGAATGTTGTGTCTCAAAATATTATTAAAAGGATAATAATGTTTTAAGCCTTTCAACCCCAAGTTTTAATGGATAACAAATTTGGTTATTATGAGAAAGAATAGTCTCTACTAAAGGTATCCGTTCAGTATTTCAGAAGGTGCAATCTGAAGAAATCATATCCGCTGAGATAAGTGAAACCTTCCGAAGTGAAGAAACCTGCTGAGAGAACTCAACCTGCTGAAAGTGAAGAACCTCCTGAAGTTGTGAGATGACGTACTAATGCTTGTTCATCTTCAATATAATATTCTCAGAAATTCTTCGTGAAGACTTAAGTCAATAGTAGCAGTCTCAAATTACTTGTGCCTCTCATTTTACTGGATAGTCAGAGAAAGTGTTTTTTGGCATATTTCAAATTTCTCTCACCAAAAAGTCAAAGTCTGCAGAAAAGTACACGCTGCTCAGAAAAAGAAGACTGTACAGCTGACTCTACTACCTGCTACTGATGAGGTTCAGGCTATGTGACACAACGGAAGCATTTGCATTAAATGCTATCTCTCAACGGGAAATCGATTGGAGATCAACGGACGGAAGCTTTCTTCTTTATAAATAACAGACTCCATGAAGAATAATAGAGAGAACTGAACACAGAGAAATCGACTTGCTGAAATGCTGCCAAATTTCATATTCATTTGTTTCATCATTTCTTTATTGTACAACAATTTCTATATCCTGAGTCTTACTCAGTTATTTGTACAAGTTTCCCAGTTCGAGCTTTAAACTTGTGTAGTTTCATAATTTGAGTATTTTCTTTTCAAACAGTTTTTACTGGGTTAGCCTGAAGAGGCTGTGTGTTCAAAGAATACTTGGGTTTTAGCCTAGAGAGGCTGCGTGTTCAAAGAATACTTAGGTAGTTTTAGCCTGAAGAGGCTGTGTCAAAAGAATACTTGTGTTTAGCCTGAATAGGCTAGGTCCAAAGAATACTTGGTGTTTAGCCTGAAGAGGCTTGGTCTAAAAAATACTTGTATCTGATCAGATAGTGGAAAATCCAGTGGTGGTTTGCCCTGGGACTAGACGTAGCTCACTGGGTTAGTGGGTGAACCATGATAAATTTTTGTGGCTAAGTTCTCTCTACCCTTAACTCTTTATTGTCCGTTGTTATCTGTTTTTATTTAACTAAGGAGGGTTCTAAAAGTGAGTTTATAATTTGCGCAACATAAACAAGTTTATTTCATACGCAAATCATTTCAAAAGGCAATTTTATTGGACTTGCTGAAGTGTTTCAGCAAGTCTCTGTAAACTCATTTTTCAACAAGGTATTTGAACGTTGAATATCTCTTTTCTTGTTTAAAAGGTTTTCATAAAAAATATGTTAAAGATTATAAAACACTATTCAACCCCCCTTCTAGTGTTTCCTGTGGTTCTAACAGTTGGTATCAGAGCTCAACCTCGGGTTGGGCATCTCACAAGTGCTGAGGGTAAAGATCCAAATGGAAGCCTCTACAAGTAACTCACAATACATCACGGAAGGTGCCTCCGTTTCCAGGCCCCCTGCCTTCAATGGTTCTGATTATCATTACTGGAGAGATCGCATGAAGCTTTTCATCGAAAGCAGTAACATAGATCTTTGGGACGTAGTCACCGATGGTGATTATATTCCTACCAACAATGGTGTGCTCATTCCTAAGACAGAATGGACGGGAGATCAGAAGGCACGTGTACAACTCAATGCAAAGGCGAAACTCTACTTGATTTGTTCTTTGAGCAAATCAGAATATGAGAAAGTACATGGCTGCTCCTCTGCTAAGGAATTCTGGGATACTCTGGCTGCGGCTCATGAAGGAACTGACAATGTGAAACAGTCTAAAATCAACATGTTAGTGCATTAATATGAGATGTTCAAGATGCATGAGATTGAATCAATTGATCAGATGTTCGGTAGATTCCAGACCATTACCAATGGACTAAAATCTCTAGGAAAGACTTACGACTAAGGCGATAACAATCGCAAAATCTTGAGAAGTCTACCAAAGATCTGGAGGCCCAAGGTAACTGCCATTCAAGAGGCAAAGAACCTCAACTCTCTAAAAATGGAGGAACTTTTGGGATCCCTCAAGGTCCATGAGTTGGAACAAGGAGAATATGCTCCTAAGAAGAAGTCTCTTGCTCTGAACACCAAGTCCAAGCTGGCTAGGTTTGGTGCTCAAAAAGCCTTGAAGGTAGATGAGTCCTCAGAAGAGTCTGAAGACTCAGAAGATGACTCTGATGATGATGATGATGATCTTGCTCTGCTAAGTAGGAGGATCAAAAAGATGCTTCAGAAGAAGGCCAAGTTCAGAAAGTCATCCTTATTTGACAACAAAATAGGTAAAGGAAAAGAAACTCTTGCTTCTGACAAAATAATATGCTATGAGTGCAGACAACCCGGTCACATGAAATACGACTGCCCTAGGTTAAAGAAGTTTTCTTCAAAAAAGAAGAAGTTCCCAAAGAAGAAGAAAGGGTACATGGCAACATGGGAAGATCTTGATGATTCCACCTCTGAAGAGGATGATGAAGATGCTGAAGAAGCCAACCTATATCTGATGGCCAACCTTCCTTCATCTGATAGCTCTGAATCAGAGGTAATACCTCAAACCCTACAAGATATGTATGATGATCTGGTGGAAAGTTCTAAGGAACTTTTTCATGAGTACAAAGAGCTATCAAGAGCATTCGCTGAAGTGGCTACCAAAAATGAAGCTCTTGAAGCTGAAAATTTTTCACTCAAGGAAAAGCTTAGCTCTGATATTTGTGATTCAGCAAGTTTGAAAAAGGAAAATGAAAATCTTAAAAAATGAGTTGTTGAACTCACAAAGGACCTGGCTTCTTTTGTCAACGAAACCAAAAATTTGAATATACTTCTTGGAGTTCAAATGAATTCTAAAGACAAAAGTGGTCTTGGTCACTCAGAAACTTCCTCCCTGCATTATGTTAAAAATGCTAATAAGGCTAAGAAAGGTAAGGGATGCCTTCATTGTGGCAAGCCTGGGCACAATATGTCTCAGTGCCGACACAAAAAGAAAGGTAGACCTCCTGCTAACAAGAAATGACCCAAAAAGATGTGGGTACCTAAAGCTTTAATTGTTCCTATTGCAGATGTGTTTAACAGGACAAAGGAGACACCGCAAATGGTACCTGGACAGTGGCTGCTCACGACACATGACAGGAGAATGGTCTTTGTTCCAAAACCTTAGACCTAAGGATGATGGTGTGGTGACTTTTGGAGGAGATCAAAAAGGAAAAATCACTGGCATTGGTTTAGTAGGTATATCTCCTTTATCTGTTATCCACAATGTTCTCTTGGTTGAAGGTCTTCAACACAACATACTGAGCATAAGTCAATTGTGTGACAGTGGTTTTGTTGTATCCTTCACAAGGGATGGTTGTATAGTCAGAAATTCTTCTGACCAAATCATTTTTACTTCAAAAAGACACAGTAATGTGTACAAGATTGATCTTGAGGACCTAGCATATCAAAATGTAACTTGTCTTATTTCTGTGAGAGATGAAAAACAGATTTGGCATCAAAAACTTGGGCATGCCAGCTTGAGATTAATCTCAAAGCTCACAAAACACAATCTTGTGAAAGGTTTACCCAAGCTCTCTTTCAAATCTGATATTTTGTGTGAAAATTGTTTAAAGGGGAAGCAAACCAGAAGTTCTTTTAAAAGCATAAATGTTGTTTCAACTGCTAGACCCTTAGAACTACTTCACATTGATTTGTTTGGTCCTACAAGAACTGAAAGTCTTTCTGGTAAAAAGTATGGTTTGGTCATCGTTGATGACTATTATATATTTACTTGGGTGATATTCCTCAAAAGCAAGGATGAGACTTTGAGAATTTTGCCAAATTCTGTAAGAGGGTGTAAAATGAAAAAGGATTTTGCATATCTGCCATCAGAAGTGATCATGGAGGTGAGTTTCAAAACTCGAGCTTTAGTATGTTCTATGATGAGAATGAGATCTCTCACAATTTCTCTGTGGCAAGAACACCTCAGCAGAATGGGGTTGTTGAGAGAAAGAACAGAAGCTTGTAGGAGATGGGAAGAACCATTCTCATTTCAAACAATCTCCCAAGGTCTTTCTGGGCAGAAGCTGTTCACACAGCTTTCTATATCAAAAACAGAATTTTGGTGAGACCTGTTCTCAATAAGACTCCCTATGAATTGTGGAGTAGAAGAAAGCCCAACATATCATATTTTCACATTTTTGGCTGTGAGTGTTTTATACTCAACACCAAAGATGATTTGGGTAAATTTGATTCCAAATCTGACAAGGGGTTCTTTATTGGTTGTTCAGAAACCTCGAAGGCATATAGAGTTTACAACTCTAGAACCCAATCTATTGAGGAAATCATACATGTTAGATTTAACGATGCTAAAGAGACTGATAGGGAACTATCAGATCTAGAAGAGGATTTTGCAGGAATGGAGCTGAATCATACTTCAGAGACTTCAAGGTCTAAGGATGAAGCACCTGCTGAAAGACCCTCTGAAGTACCTGCTGACAAGACAACCCTTCAACCTGCTGAAACTCTTACTCATCAGAGAGTTGATGCTGAGTCTCAAAATGAGCAAGCTTTCCCTCGCTGGCGTGAGTGGAGATACATAACTCATCATCCTCAAGAGCAAATCATTGGTAACACTTCAGAAGAAGTAAAAACAAAATCAAGACTAAGAGAAGTCAGCAATCTTGCCTTTCTTTCTGAAATAGAGCCAAACAATATTAAGGAAGCTCTGCATGATGAAGGGTGGATCCTACCCATGCAAGAAGAGCTAAATCAGTTTTCCAGGAATGATGTATGTACTCTTGTTCCTAAACCTCATGGGAAAACTATCATAGGAATGAAATGGGTGTTTAGAAACAAACTCTCTAAAGATGGTCAAGTAATCAGAAACAAGGCCAGACTTGTTGCTCAAAGCTACAATCAGCAAGAAGGTATTGATTTTACTGAAACCTTTGCTCCAGTAGCTAGGCTTGAAGCCATTAGGATTTTACTTTCCTATGCAGCAAATAATGGCATCAAACTATATCAGATGGATGTTAAGAGTGCCTTCCTAAATGGTTTCATTAAGGAAGAGGTATTTGTTAGACAACCCCCTGGTTTCAAAAATTTGACTTTTCCTGATCATGTTTTTAAATTGAAAAAGGCTATGTATGGTTTGAAACAAGCTCCTAGAGCATGGTATGAAAGACTGAGCAATTTCTTACTCAAGAATGGTTTTGAAAGAGGAAAAGTTGATACAACTCTTTTTAGAAAAATGTCTAACAAAGACCTGATTCTGGTCCAGATATATGTTGATGATATTATTTTTGGTTCAACAAATTCCTCTCTATGCACTGAGTTCTCAAAGCTTATGCAATCCGAATTTGAAATGAGTTTAATGGGAGAACTAAAATTTTTCTTGGGACTTCAAATTAAGCAAGATTCTGATTGTATATGGATTCATCAAGAAAAGTATAGGAAATGCTTAAGAAGTTTAATATGCACGTTTGCAAGCCTATGACAACTCCTATGCACCCCCTCATCTATTTTAAATAAAGATGAAGGAGAAGAATCTGTTGACCCAACCATGTATAAAGGTATGATTGGATCCTTACTGTATCTTACAGCAAGTAGGCCTGGCATTATGTTCAGTGTATGCTTGTGTGCAAGATTTCAGTCAGATCCTCGAGTAACTCATTACCAAGCTGTAAAAAGGATTTTTAGATATTTGAAAGGTACTACTAATCTTGGTCTGTGCTATAAGAGGAGTAGACTACAAGTTAGTAGGATTCTGTGATGCTGATTTTGCTGGAGACAAAGTTGAAAGAAAATCAACCAGTGGAGGATGTCACTTCATTGGAGAAAATCTGATAAGTTGGTCGAGTAAAAGACAAAGCACGATAGCTCTTTCAACTGCTGAAGCTGAATACATTTCTGCTGCATGTTGTTGTTCACAGCTGCTACGGGTAAAGTATTAGCTAGAAGACTTTAATATTCTTATTAAATCTATTCCAGTCTTCTGTGATAATACGAGTGCAATCAACCTTTCTAAAAATCCAATTCAACACTTTAGAGCAAAACACAAGTGGTATCCTGAATTCTTTTCCTACTCATCTTTCACTTCTTCAGATACTCTAGTTGCCCTTTTGACTGATGACAAAAGGGAGAGTATTAAGAAACTAACAAAATCTGAAGTTAAGTGTTTCAGAAATATGAAGTTAAATGTTTCAGAAGGATTCTCAGAATCAGGGGGAGCAAATTTGAAGAGTAGATGAAACAAAGTTTTCAAGCAAGTTGCAAACAAATTTAAGAAGGAAGCTCTACATCAATATCTGATTTAGGGGGAGCAATACTCTAATATCTTATTATCTCTTTCCTTCATATATTTGATTTAGTTCTTAAAGCAAATTTGTCATCATTAAAAAGGGGGAGAATGTTGAGTCTCAAAATGTTATTAAAAGGCTAATAATGTTTTAAGCCTTTCAACCCCAAGTTTTAATGGATAACAAATTTGGTTATTATGAGAAAGAATAGTCTCTACTGAAGGTATCTGTTAAGTATTTCAGAAGGTGCAATTTGAAGAAATCATATCCACTGAGATAAGTGAAACCTTCCGAAGTGAAAAAACCTGCTGAGAGAACTCAACCTGCTGAAAGTGAAGAACCTCCTGAAGTTGTGAGATGACGTACTAATGCTTGTTCGTCTTTAATATAATATTCTCAAAAATTCTTCGTGAAGACTCAAGTCAATAGTAGCAGTCTCAGATTACTTGTGCCTCTCATTTTACTGGATAGTCATGTAAGAAACACAGGGAAACACTAGAAGGGGGTTGAATAGTGTTTCAATGGAAACCTTTTTTACGTTTGAAAATATTTTACAGAAAACTATTTCAGAAACACTTCAGACGAAGAATTACGGTCTGAAGTTGATCCAGTACTTTCTGAACTTATGTTCAGACACAAAATTGTTTTGTAAAAGTATTTTTTATTAAAGTTAAGATTCACTCACTGGGATACTTTTCACACCCCTTTTTGGTTAGAATAAAAACTGAAATGAAAGAGTTTTAGGGATAGAAATAACTCAGCCAAGATTTATCCTGGTTCACTCACTACCACTGTGAGCTACGTCTAGTCCCAGAGGCAAACCACCACTGGATTTCCACTATTCTTGCAAGAAATACAAGTATTCTTTTCTGTCAAGCCTCTTCAGGCTCTACAACAAGTATTATTTCTTTCACCAAGCCTCTTCAGGCTCTCAGACACTTATCCAAGTGTAAAACCCAAGTATTCTTTAAACAGAAAGCCTCTCCAGGCTTATAACCCAAACTGTTTTAAGAGAAAGATAGAAATAGTTCAAGATAACTATCTTCAGATGATAGCTTAAACGAAATACAAAGTACAACAACTGAGATACACTCAGGATTTTAAATAAAGATTGTACAAAGAATTTTAGAGCGTTTTAGCAGCGTTTGAGCAGAGTGATGGTTCTATGAATTCATCTCTATTTTTCTTCAAACTGCATGAAGCCTTTATATAGCTTTTGAGAGTCAGCTTCCCGTTGTCAAATAGCATTAAATGCTCCAAGACGTTAAGACTCTTTAACCAACATCTTCTGAGAAGTTGCAAGTGCAGCAGGTTCTGCGCACACAATGCTTTTTTATGCAAGTGCAGCGGCGTTGCAGACTTTCCTTTTATGTGCTAATCATTTGAACGAGGTAGGAAAGTGTGTCTGTCTTCAATGCTGAAATAGGTTAGACCATAGAGATGATCGTTCTGCATAATCAGCAACGTCTTCCAAGGACAAGCCATTGTCCTGAAGACTTCATCTTTCAGATGCAGGGGATGCTTGAGATGAATTTTTCTTCTACACTCTTCAGATGATGTTAGGTCTTCAGACGATCTGAAGCTTCAAAAGATGTTTCACACTTTTTATGATCTGAAACAAAATAGAATATTGTGAAAGTATATTGCCATAAATCCATCTGAATTTTTTATATTTGTTCATTAAAACACTTTAAGGGAATGAGACTCAAAGTACTTAAGTATATAAATTTTTGAGACTCAACAATCTCCCCCTTTTTAATGATGACAAATATAAAATATTCTGAAATATGAAAAAGGGTTTAAAAAGATTTTGAGTTTAGAAAATTCTCCCCCATAACCAAATGTTCCTTCTGAGATACATGTTCTCCTTCTGAAATAAACGTTCTGAAGCATTCTCTGAAGAACTTATGCCTTTTTCACTTTGCACTTTCAGAAATTTGTTAGTCCTTAAACATCCAATATTTAATACTCCCCCTTTTGTCATCAATGAAAAAGGGTAAGCAACAGATAGAGCAATAAAGTTAAGACAACAAACATCAACACAAATAAATGCAACAACTAACTCATGCATTAAACGTGTTCAGAAGGTGTCAAACATAAACAACAAAAAAAAGGCAAAACGCGAGACTAAAATAGCTAAGACATGACAACATCATTAACTACATGGAAAGCCTTCTCAGAGCCTGCTCAAATATGGCTTGCATGGTTTGCTTCTGATTATCCAGCTCAGCAACAATTGTTTCCTTCAGTTCATTATGACTAGCCTTGATCTGTGGATGTGCAGTGATAAGCTGATCTGATCTTTGTATGAAGGCTTCCTTCTGAGTGCTCAAAGCATAGTGCTCTCTGGAAAGAGCAACCAATTCAGCTTCAAGATTTTCTTCATAGAATATTAGGGAGATGTACCTGGTGGTGAAGCGGTAGTACTGAAATCCATAAGGAAGATTGAACTTCGGAGGGTCTGAGACTTGAAAGATAAACTCTGGTCTTTTGAAAAGAAAGTTGACTCTCCACTCAGGGTGAAATTCCCTTGCAGAGAAATCTGAAAAGGGAAATCTCCCTCTAAAAAAAGTAGGTGTTTCCAGGGTAGTGCACTTGCCAACTCTCACCAGGGAATCAACATCATCCCACTTAGCTCCAGATGAGCTACCTTCCTTTTCAACTAGGTTCCAGTGGTAATTCCACATTGCTTCAGACAGAGAATGATCTATCCCTTGTTTTTCAGCAATGTAGACATACAACCCCTTCCCATCTTCATCAGATAAGACCCTTGGTTCAAATTTTTCATCTGATACCACACCTTTGCCTTTCCAAGGAGAGGTCTCAGTAAAAGAATATCTAGGGATAATCCTGTCAAGTTGTACCAGAATAAAAGTGGAAAGCTTGGTGCGTACATTTCTGGGAGGTCTGAAGTCTTTCTTCCCAAAGGAGTTTGAGTATTTGTCAACTAGCTCAGACTCAAGGCACGACATCCTCACAGCAACCCAGTCTTCATAGGATAAAGAGTGCTGATCTTGAGAGAAAGGATCCAGTACTCTCCACTTGTGACAAGGGTTGAGCACTTCATACCTTATCATCTGCAAAGCATCTGAAATGCTTCCTCCCCTGAATTGATAAGTCTTCTTTTTCTTGCTTCAGCAGCAAACTCCAAAATCAACCTTGAGGGTGGATGTTTAATGATAGGAGCAACTTCTTTGAAGAACAACAATTCCTCATAAAGGTTGGGAAATCTGGGAATTTTGGGCCTTTCTTCAAGAGGAACATTGTAAAACTTGTGTGTTATTTCAACTGCCCACATCAGTTGCTTATTGTTCTCAACAGTCAGACTCAGATCAAAGGTGGGTTCTCTTTTCGAATCTTTAGATTTCTCCTTCAGCAGGTCAGCCCTAGTCAAAGGAATATTACCTCCAAACCATACACAGCTTGAATCTTCATTATCAGAGTTAAGTTCAGAATATCCTAAGAGAAATGAAGATGAAGATGAATGTGATGGTGAAGGTGGGGGTACTTCTTCTATGGTGCTTACCACCTTAGGTGGAAGAGGAGGAGCTTCATCCTTTGAAGTGGATACATTTCCAAAAATGACTCTAGGCCTTATAGCAGGAGCCACAGGGCATTCATCAGCTTGCTTCTTTAACTTCAGTTCCTCCAGCTTCTTCTTCCTCTGAACCTCAACTACTTTCTGAAACTCAACTGCATCCTCTAGCTGGATGCTTTTGCTTCTAATGACTCAATGAGGAGCCTTATCAATAGGAGCAAATGGTCTTCTCCTCTTTTGTCTTCTTGCTTGAGCACGGGCTCTTCTTCTCTTGAGCCTGTTTTCTTGCTCAATTCTAGCATCATCCAAAACAGCTTGCTGAGCAGCAATAGCAAGTGCAAAGTCTTGTTTTCTTGTTCTTCCTTCTACTTTCTTTCTTCTTCTCCTTCAATTTCCTCTACTACCTTCCTGATATCAGCCTCAGGTAAACTGATAGCAATTGGAACAACCTGAATGGGCTCAGACACATCAATAGCTACAACATCAAGATGTTCAGATTCTAACTTGTTGTTGTCCTCCTCCTGTCCTCCTAGAGTGAGAGTAGGCTGAGTAGCAACAGTTGAAGTTTCAGTTGCCTGACCCACAATCTCAGAGGTGTGTGCAAGCACATTCTGAGCAGGTTCAGACAATCTGAACTGAACTTCCTTTTCAGTAGATACTTCCTTCTGAAGCACTTTGGTTCTCTTCCTCTTGGAAATCTTGGTGGGAGTTTGTGCTGAGACAAACTTGTCTTTATGAGGATCTCCAGTCAGCTCTTCCTCAAGAATCTTTAAGACCTTCTGAGGGCTTTTTCCAGTTCTTCTAGCCTTGTCTTTTACAGCTTCTTCTAGCAGGGTCTTCTCAGGTGAGGGCTTCTTCACAGCAATGCTCATCCTCTTAATGTTCACCAGAGAGAATAGGGCAGGACCCCTATGATCATATAGCTTTTCAGTGGGAACTTTGAATTTCAGAAGAATCTTGGTGATGAGAGTGGTGTGAGTATAGCTTGCTGCTGAATCATTTACCCTCTTCAGCATGTTGTAGAGGATGATCTTGGGAAGGTTCAGAGGCTTCTTGTCCAGGAGATTAATTATAGAATACCTCTCAAGTTCAAAAACATAATTCTTGCTTCCATGCTTGGGCAAAATGCAACAACCCAAAATAGCATGGAGAATCCTTGCCTTAGGATGAATGAGAGAGCTTTTCAGTTCCATGGGATCTTCAATCCCGTACAGCTTCTTGGTGAACTTCTTAGTTCCATCATTCCTCAGCTCCCATTCTAGAGAAAACATTTATGCAGAGTTTGGAACACCAGTTACAAAAGCAATGGTGTTAGCATCCACTATGATCTTCACACCCAGTACAGTGGTCTTCAGCCCTTGATACTTCCCATCCTAAGTTGAAATATCTTCAGCATTTTTCCAGAAGTCAACCACACTTTGTTCATGCCATGCACAGTCTATGGCAAAGAAGAAGTTGGTCCATCCACATGCTTCGAAAATCTCAGAAAGATAGATGCCACCAGCTTGAAGTTCATCCAGACTCATAGTTCTGGAAGGCACAACCTGACCTCCTGCAGACTTTTTCGACGCCATTGATGAAAGCTTGAGAGAAAGAGAGCTTAAAGAGACAGAGAGCTTAGGGCACAAGGAATAGCAAAGACTTGCAGAAGAGAGAGTGTGAGTAGAGCCTGTAACCGTTGACAACACGTCTTTAAATAGTCGTCACAGCAGTAATGATGACAGTTGTAGTCTCGGAGAACGTGCAATCGAGCTGAGAACAGTTACTCAGAGAAGGAGACTAAACATTTCAGCTTGCCACATCATCAGACTTAGTTACTTCAGATGCACAAGATATTTCAGATGATGTACATGTTCAGATGCAACATATATTCAGATGATGCATGTTCAGATGCTAGCAATCATTTTTCAGACAAAGCCAAGATATTCAGATTATCTCTTATGAACTTATTTTTAGATAAGTTTATTGCACTTGTGTTATCACACATTACAGGAATGAAATGAACATCAATATTGAAATCTTCTAACTGATATTTTACTCATAGCAGTTGTGAACAACAACTGGCTGCAACAATATATTCAGCTTCAGCTGTAGAAAAAGCAATTGTGCTTTGCCTTTTGCTGGACCAGCTGATCATTTTTTCTCTAATGAAGTGACAACCTCCACTGGTTGATTTTCTTTCTAATCTATCTCCAACAAAATCAGCATCACAAAATCCCACTAACCTGCAATCCTTACTCTTCTTATAACAAAGACCAAGATTAGTAGTACCATTCAAGTATCTGAAAATTCTCTTTACAGCTTTGTAATGAGTAATTCTTGGATCAAATTGAAATCTAGCACATAGACACACACTGAACATAATGTCAGGTCTGCTTGTTGTTAGATACAAAAGTGAGCCAATCATTCCTCTGTACAAAGATTGATTTACTGGTTCCTCTCCTTCATCTTTGTTAAGAACAATTGAAGGATGCATAGGAGTAGTCATGGGCTTGCAATAATTCATGTTAAACTTCTTAAGCATTTCTTTTGTATATTTTTCCTGATGGATCCATATACAATCAGATTGTTGCTTTATCTGAAGTCCTAGGAAAAACTTAAGTTTTCCCATCATGCTCATCTCAAATTCAGATTGCATAAGCTTAGAAAATTCCTTGCATAAAGATGAATCAGTAGAACCAAAAATAATGTCATCAACATATATCTGAACAAGAATGAAATCTTTGTTAGACATCTTTCTAAAAAGAGTTATGTCTACTTTTCCTCTTTCAAAACCATTTTTTATCAAGAAATTGCTCAATCTGTCATACCAAGCTCTTGGAGCTTGTTTCAGACCATAAAGAGCCTTTTTCAGTTTGAAAACATGTTCTGGAAAAGTAGTGTCTTCAAAACCAGGGGGTTGTCTAACAAATACCTCTTCCTCAATAAATCCATTGAGAAAGGCACTCTTGACATCCATCTGATATAAGGTGATGCCATTATTTACTGCATAAGAGAGTAAAATCCTAATGGCTTTAAGCCTAACTACAGGGGCAAAGATTTCAGTGAAGTCAATACCTTCTTGCTGATTGTAGCCCTGAACAACAAGCCTAGCCTTGTTTCTGACCACCTTTCCTTCTTCTGACAGCTTGTTTCTAAACACCCATTTGGTTCCTATTATAGTTTTCCCGTGGGGTTTAGGTACAAGTGTCCAGACATCACTCCTAGCAAATTGGTTCAGCTCTTCTTGCATGGCTAGGATCCACCCTTCATCATGCAGAGCTTTCTCAATACTTTTAGGTTCAATTTCAGAGAGAAGTGCAAGATTGTTCAAGCTTCTGAGCCTTGATCTTGTTCTAACTCCTTCAGAGGTGTTACCTATTATTGGCTCTCTTGGATGATGAGTTTTGTACCTCCAATCATGATTGTGAGGGAGTACACACTCTGTCTGAGACTCAATAATGTTGGTCTGAGAAGGTCCAGCTTCAGACACAGGTTCAGTCTTTTGCTCAGCAGGTCCTTTAGACGATCCTTCAGATTTTACATCTGGATTTATCTGCATACCTGCAAAATCCTCTTCTAGATCTGACAGTTCCTTATCAGTCTTTTTAAAGTCATTGAATCTTACATGAATAGATTTTTCCACAGCTAAGGTTCTTGAGTTATATACTCTGTAAGCCTTAGAGGTTTCAGAATATCCAATAAAGAAACCTTTATCAGACTTAGCATCAAATTTTCCTAAATCATCTTTGGTGTTAAGTATAAAACACTCACATCCAAAGATATGGAAGTAGGATATGTTGGGTTTTCTTCCTTTCCACAGTTCATATGGAGTCCTTTTGAGAATTGGTCTTACCAAAATTCTGTTTTGAATGTAACATGTTGTGTGAACAGCTTCTGCCCAAAAGGATCTAGGTAGATTGCTTGAAATGAGCATGGTTCTCCCCATCTCTTGCAAGCTTCTGTTCTTTCTCTCAACAACCCCATTTTGTTGAGGTGTCCTAGCCATAGAGAAATTGTGTGAGATCCCATTCTCATCACAGAACAGTCTGAAGCTTGAGTTCTCAAACTCTCCACCATGATCACTTCTGATAGCAGATATGCAGATTCCTTTTTCATTCTGCACCTTCTTACAGAATTTTGTGAAATTCTCAAAGGTTTCCTTTTTGCTTCTTAGGAATATAACCCATGTAAATCTTGTATAGTCATCAACAATGACCAATCCATACTTCTTTTTGCTAAGACTCTCAGATCTAGTAGGACCAAACAAATCCATGTGAAGTAGTTCTAAAGGTCTGCTGGTTGAAACAACATTCTTACTCTTAAAGGAGTTTCTAGTTTGTTTCCCTTTCAGATAATTTTCACATAAAATATCATATTTGAATGAAAGCTTGGGTAATCCTTTAACTAGATTGTGTTTGGTTAGCTTTGAGATCAATCTCAAGCTGGCATGCCCAAGTTTCTGATGCCAAATCTGTTTTTCATCTTCAATTGAAAAAAAACACTTCACATTTTGACTTGCAAGTTCCTCTAGATCAATCTTGCAACACCTTCATCCCATGATGGGTATTATACGACTAACTCGATTGCGATTTGGTTAAATTATCTCGTAATAAAAATGAGGAAAATTGGTAATTGTTTTTTTTTTCTAAAGCATATTATTAAATTATGTTTGGGATAAAACAAGAAGAAGTACATTGGTATTAAACATATCATTTCGTTACTATTCAAAATTACGATGGACATGACGTACATCTAGGATGGGATTTTAACATACTACACCATATAAGCAGTGAATCCTCTATTTGACTACAACCTTAGTCACTACCATTTGACTTAAACGAGATCTGGTTCAACCTGAACACCACGCCCTTCTTCAGAACAACGTGCATCCTTCCAGAGTCCATGCCCTTTTAAGTGCCAAAATAATAACAGACAACAAAAGAAGACAAGGGGGTGAGAACACTTTACATGAACTCACTTAACGCAGGATATGATAACTAAAGCAGACAGACACGAGAAATTCGCACAATTCATACAACAATCAATCCAACCATTCACATAGAAAGTCACAACATCATGAAATGATGTGATATGCTCATGCAATGCAAATAACCTCATCCTTCACCAAGGACCTCAAGCAACTACTATGTACCATGCAATGCATAAGGGCCCGGGGAAACATCACCATCCGCAAAGCACAACAGCAACTTCCCGACCATATATGTACAACGTATCAGGAGTTAGTGTCTCTACTAGCGCGGTACTTATATTTTCTTTTGGCCAATTTTATCCGTCTTCTGTACAATCTCAACTGACCCTGAAAACTTGAGAGCGACAGGATAGTCAAGCATGTACCCCATTTACTCGACAGTAGGGAGCGAGCCTACGTCACCTGAGCCATTTTGGGACCTGACTATCCTCAGGGCTGGCATCCCCCCTCAAGGACCTGCTGGCGTTCTTTGCAAAACTCAGTGTACCTGTCCCTACCAGTTTCACACTGTACCGAGTGTCACTGTCATATAAGTCACAAGGTTTTCAACCTCGATCATCAACAATGCGTTATGATGCATGTCACACAACAATGCCTACAACATTCACATCCTTTCAGGCAAAGCCCATCAAATCATTCAACATCACCACTTACCCGTGGTACGGCCCGAGTCAATGTCTTTCCTTCAAGGAAAACCAGACAATGCTTTCTCAGCATACACAATCCTTATAGGCAAAGCCCATTGAATCATTCAACGTCACCACTTACCCGTGGAACGGCCCGATTCAATGTCTTTCCATCAAGGAAAACCGAACCCTATCTTGGGTTGGAACCGCACTCTCTCACTAAGCTTCTCAAGTCTTATGCAGAAAGAGTGTGTTGGTTATAATCTTTTAAGGTAGTTTGCACTAATGTTCCTCTTTGAATCAGTATTCATTTCCACTTGAATCCTATAACTTACTAAGACTTATGATTGTGTCTTATGGATAGCATTACTTCCCCTAATTAAGATTAGGTTTAACCCTCAATTATAATTAGTCTTCATTAACTGAACTATGATTAATCTTAATCCTTACTTAAGGTCCCAGTTAATTCCTAATTATCCCTTAATCTCTTCCTTAATCTTGGATTAAGCTTTTAACTATATTTGATTAAGGTTAATCATAATTAATCAGTTCTTAATCATCATTAAGGCTTAATTACTTAATTAATACTTCATTAAGGTTAATTAACTTTATCCTTAATTAATTTTACTTAATTATCTTAAGTAGATTAGATTAATTAACTTAGATAATTAATTTAGTTAAGCTCACTAATTAATTTCTAAGTTTTAATTTTTAAAAATCTTGGATTAGAGTTGAAGTCCAACTCTAATTTAAGCTCAATTCCATAAATTATTTTTGGTTGACTTTAATGAGTCTATGACTCTCCTTTTTGAAGATTTTGGGCCTGAACCAAAGGCCCAAAGGTTTGATGAGTCATAGGAGCCCATTCTTACTCATGACAAGTCAAAATGTTGACTTTTGTGTTGACTTTTAATTGGATTACACTTGGAATCCGAATTTAATTCCTTTTATATTTTCCAAAATTTATTAATTAAATTAAAACCCTTTTGGTAAATTTAGTGTTTTAACCTATTGGACCATTTAGGCCCAAAAACATGTTTTTCATTTTCACTTGAACTTTTCAAGATCAAAAAGCATTCTTGATGAGTTTCATCAAGAACAACCTCAAGAACATCAAGAACGCCTTGAATGTTCATCAAACACCAATTTTTCCAACAACATCCAAACTTTATCAAATTTCAACAAAATCATCAACAAGCATCATAAACAACAAATATCATGCTTATTCATCCAAAATCATCCGTACACATATTCAAGTTCATAACTTTATTTCTAAGCTCATAAACATCATTTTGCAAGAATCAATCATCCAAAACAATTTCATAAATTCAAACAACTTCATGCATGTTCATAAATCCATCATCAAAACACATTTCCAACATCAAATAAAATTTTAGAAACATGTAGCCCCATTAAATCAAAATAGCCGAACCATATAGGAGAAAAATGGAGAATCTCTTTCAAGCAAAAACATGGTTTGCATGCAACTCAAAACATCATCCAAGCATTTTTTTAAGCATCATCGACCAATCAAAATCACCATGCAAGGCTATGGTGAAATAGCCGAACCATATCTCACAAGAGATAGGTTCCAACAACTCATTTTTCAAGGGAAAAACAAGAATAAAGACAAGGATCAAGGGCAATCCTTGACTCTAGTCACCAATCCTACTAGAGTTCAAGTTCCCCCCCATTACCTAAGGAATTTCTTCAAAATAAGGTGCAGCAACAGCCCTTGAAACAACTCCCAAAACAGCATCAAAAATCCTTCCTTTGGTCACCAACAAGAGTTTTGCAAGGCTAGAAGGCAAAGTGTTTAAGCTTAGGTTCAAAGGTGGAACCTTGGCTTTGAATGTGTTGGAAGAAAGAAAAAAAATGTAGATTGAGAGAAAATGGAGAGGGAGTTCACGGCTTCTTCTTGGAGAAAATGAGAAATGAGAGAAAGAAATGGAGACCTTGCATGTTAGGAAAGGAAAAATGAATAAATGTCTTAATGTTTAATACCATAATTTTCCTAAGCTAGACACTTGTCTTGGAAGGAAGGAAGGAAGAGACAAGTGTCTTCCATGCAACACACACACACATGCACGGTTTCTAGAAGGAGGAAAGGAAGGGTTGTGCAAATTTTCTGGCTCGGATCAAGAGTATTTGGGCCCGGTTCCAAAAAGAGTAGAGTAAAATTGGAAATTTTGCACCGAAATTTCCCAAAAATTCTAGAAAAATTCTTATAATTGCTCAAACCTATTTTAAGCCTAAAAATGTGATTAGAACCCACTTCTCACTTAAATTTTCTTATTTCCCAATTTTCCCAGTTTTTGCACACAACAGTCAAATTTTTATAAGAGCTAGCGGGTAGAAGATTATAGTTTTACACACAAAAAATCTATAAAGTTATAAATATCATTTTCAAATCCATTTTTAAGGTTCAAAGTATATTGTCCATATTATTCCACAAATTTTCATATGTTGATTAGGGTTACATTGCTAACCAGGGGCATTTTGGTCATTTTTGCCCAAAAGTGCCGAAAAATTATGAATAAATTTCTAAAATTCATTATTAATTTTATTAAGACTATTTTGACTAAAATATAGATCCCTTTATGTTTTTGTTATTTTTCATAATTAAATCTATATTTTCCTTAACCGTATAATTACTAAGGGTATCCTAGGTCATTTTCTCAAACACCTCTCTAAAATAAATCATTTATAATTATGATTGGAAATTCCAAAAATATAATTTTTGATTGTTTATCAATAGTTCCTAAATGCCTCATATTTAATTTATTATTATTATTTTTTTTAACTTTCTCTATTTTATTTATATACCGATAGGGCAAAATTGTGGGTGTTACAAATCTTATACACATTATTGTGTCTCTTAGCAGAAAAGAGGATATGATTTGAAGCATTTTTTACTATACAACCTTCTTTAGTGAAAGATACAACATATCCACTGTCACATAATTGACTTATGCTCAGAAGATTGTGTTGCAGTCCTTCCACTAGAAGCACATTCTTAATTAGGGAAAGAGGAGTCATACCTACTGTCCCAATACCAGTGATCTTCCCTTGCTAATTTCCACCAAAGATGACCACTCCACCTGCCTTGGATCTAAGGCTTTGGAACAAACACCTTTCTCCCGTCATGTGTTGCGAGCACCCACTGTCCAGGTACCATTTTTGGTGTTTCTTTTGTCCTGTTAAACACATCTACAACAGGAACAATTAAGCTCTTAGGTACCCATACCTTCTTGGGTCCTCTTTTGTTAGCTTTGGGTCTTATTTTCCTTCTGTGTCTACACTGAGACTCAACATGTCCAGGCTTGCCACAATTGGAACACCCATTACCTTTCTTAGGTCCTTTATCAGGCACATTAAAAATAAAAGACTCAGAAGAAGATGTATCTGAATAAACCAAACCACTTTTGTCTAAGGAATGCCTCTGAGAGCCTAATAATCTGTTCAGATTATCAGTTCCTTTGACAAATCTGGCCAGATCCAAAGTCAATTCTTTAATCTTGATTGAGTTTTTTGTTTTCTTTTACAAGATCATTAGAATTGCTTGGATCTTGTTGAAGTAGCTTTTCTTTGAGTGCAAGATTTTCCTTTTGTAAATTTTCATTCTCCAAGGCAGCTTGTGTAAAAGCTCTTGAGAGCTCCTTGAATTCATTGAACAACTCTTTGCTACTTTCAACAAGGTCATCATACTGATCTTGTAGAGTATGAGGAATTACCTCAGAATCTGAACTGTCTGAAGATGGTAGACTTGCCATCAGGTAGAGATTTGCTTCCTCTGAAGTGTCCTCTTCTTCCTCTGAAGTAGAGTCATCTAAGTTTTCCCATGTAGCCATGAGACCCTTCTTTTTCTTGAAGACTTTCTTCTTCTGAAAGGTTGGCTTCTTTAACTTTGGGCAATCAGCCTTCATGTGCCCTGGCTGTTTACATTCAAAACAAGTAATTTTGTCAGTATTAAATGAATCTCTACCTGACTTACCTGGTTTTGAGTTGGAAGGTTGAGATCTTCTGAATCTCCCTTTCCTTTGCAGCATCTTCTTGATTTTTTTACTGAGGAGAGCAAGATCATCATCTTCAGAACAACCTTCAGATTCAGTATCACCATCTGAAGTGTCCTCTTCTTGCATGGCTTTCATGCTATCATGCCTAGACTGTTTGGCCTTTGAGTTCAATGCCAGTGATTTCTTCTTGGTGTCATCTTCCCCAAGTTCAAGCTCATGAACCTTAAGAGAACCCAACAGCTCCTCCATCCTAAGTGAGTTTAAATCCTTAGCCTCTTGGATGGCAGTGACTTTGGGTCTCCAGGACTTTGGCAAGCTCCTTAGAATCTTTCTGTTATTATCCCCAGATTCAAAGGTTTTTCCCACTGACCTGAGTCCATTGGTTATTGTATGAAACCTTCCAAACATTTGATCTATGGTTTCAGACTCTTCCATCTTGAACATATCATACTGATGTACAAGCATGTTAATCTTGGATTGCTTCACAGTCTCTGTCCCTTCATGGGCAGCTGCAAGTGTATCCCAGATCTCTTTGGCAGATGAACAACCATGAACCTTCTCATATTCTGATTTGTTCAAAGAACATATCAGATAGAGTTTGGCCTTGGCATTTAATTGAACTCTAGCCTTCTGCTCTAAGGTCCAGTCAGCCTTAGGTATGGGCACTTCAGCATGCATGGGGACATAGTCTCCATCAGTAACCACATCCTATACATCAATGTTGTTGCTCTCAATGAACAACTTCATACGATCCCTCCAGTAGTGGTAATCCACTTCAATGAATGCAGGGGGTCTTGTGATAGAGGCTCCTTCAGTGATGTATTGTCTGTTGCTGGTAGAAGTTTCCAAAAGATCCTTGTCCTTAACACTATTTAGGTGTTAACCCCAAGGATAAGCTCTGGTACCAACTATAAGAAACACAAGGAAACACTAGAAGGGGGTTGAATAGTGTTTCAATGGAAACCTTTTTTTACGTTTGAAAATCTTTTACAAAAACTGTTTCAGAAACACTTCAGACGAAGAATTACGGTCTGAAGTTGATCCAGTACTTTCTGAACTTATGTTCAGACACAAAATTGTTTTGTAAAAGTATTTTTTATTAAAGTTAAGATTCACTCACTGGAATACTTTTCACACCCCTTTTTGGTTAGAATAAAAACTGAAATGAAAGAGTTTTAGGGATAGAAATAACTCAGCGAAGATTTATCCTGGTTCACTCACTACAACTGTGAGCTACGTCCAGTCCCAGTGGCAAACCACCACTGGATTTCCAGTATTCTTGCAAGAAATACAAGTATTCTTTTCTGTCAAGCCTCTTCAGGCTCTACCACAAGTATTCTTTCTTTCACCAAGCCTCTTCAGGCTCTCAGACACTTATCCAAGTGTAAAACCCAAGTATTCTTTAAACAGAAAGCCTCTCTAGGCTTATAACCCAAACTGTTTTAAGAGAAAGACAGAAATAGTTCAAGAGAACTATCTTCATATGATAGCTTGAACTAAATACAAAGTACAACAACTGAGATACACTCAGGATTTTAAATAAAGATTGTACAAAAAATTTCAGAGCGTTTTAGCGGCGTTTGAGCAGAGTGATGGTTCTATGAATTCGTCTCTATTTTTCTTCAAACTGCACGAAGCCTTTATATAAATTTGAGAGTCAGCTTCCTGTTGTCAAATAGCATTAAATGTTCCAAGACGTTAAGACTCTTTAATCAACATCTTCTGAGAAGTTGCAGGTGCAGCAGGTTCTGCGCACACAATGCTTTTTGATGCAGGTGCAGCAGCGTTGCAGACTTTCCTTTTATGTGCTAATCAATTGAACGAGGTAGGAAAGTGTGTCTGTCTTCAATGTTGAAATAGGTTAGACCAGAGAGATGATCGTTCTGCATAATCAGCAACGTCTTCCAAGGACAAGCCATTGTCCTGAAGACTTCATCTTTCAAATGCAAGGTATGCTTCAGATGAATTTTTCTTCTACACTCTTCAGATGATGTTAGGTCTTCAGACGATCTGAAGCTTCAAAAGATGTTTCACACCTTTTATGATCTGAAACAAAATAGAATATTGTGAAAGTATATTGCCACAAATCCATCTGGATTTTTTATATTTGTTCATTAAAACACTTTAAGGGAATGAGACTCAAAGTACTTAAGTATATAAATTTTTTAGACTCAACAAGTTAGAGAAAGTGCTTTTTGGCATATTTCAAATTTCTGTCACCAAAAAGGCAAAGTCTGCAGAAAAGTACACGCTGCTCAGAAAAAGAAGACTGTACAGTTGACTCTACTACCTGCTACTGACGAGGTTCAGGCTGTGTGTGACAACGGGAGCATTTGCATTAAATGCTATCTCTCAACAGGAAATCGATTGGAGATCAACAGACAAAAGCTTTATTCTCTATAAATACCAGACTCCATGAAGAAAAATAGAGAGAACTAAACACAGAGAAATCGACTTGCTGAAACACTGCCAAATTTCATATTCATCTGTTTCAGCATTTCTTCATTGTACAACAATTTCTATATCCTGAGTCTTACTCAGTTATTTGTACAAGTTTCCCAGTTCGAGCTCTAAACTTTTGTAGTTTCAAAGTTTGAGCATTTTCTTTCAAACTATTTTTACTGGGTTAGTCTGAAAAGGCTGTGTTCAAGGAATACTTGGGGTTTAGCCTCGAAAGGCTGCGTGTTCAAAGAATACTTGGGTAGTTTTAGCCTGAAGAGGCTGTGTCCAAAGAATACTTGTGTTTAGCCTGAAGAGGCTGGGTCCAAAGAATACTTGGTGTTTAGCCTGAAGAGGCTGGGTCCAAAGAATACTTGTATCTAATTAGATAGTGGAAAATCCAGTGGTGGTTTGCCCTGGGACTGGACTGACAGTTGTCGAACCTGCACAAAATTATAATTATAATTCTTCGATCTGCAAACTACTTGTAGTAGAATGGTATAAATCGGGTCAAACCCTGAAGATCCACCCAAATTAATCCTTCTTTGGGGGGTTTGATTTATTGGAATAAACTGAAGAAAATAAAAGATCAAGTTAAAAGCAAAGGTTGAATCAATTCAAGACAATATCAATCCAAGGAATTCAGAGGCTATTTTCATGGTTAATCATTGGTTATTAATAACATGCAATCAAGAGATTAAATCTATCAACTTAGAATCATGTGGAATCCCTATAATGATCCCCAGATTCACCACTGAAATAATTTCCAAAGTTCAATTGATTAAGATTAACAAGATTAAATAACCACCAAATCTTATGTTAGATCCAAATCAATTTTATAATCGGAACCCAATTGAAGTAAATAATTATATGAACACCTTCAATTTAATTACTTACTCTATGCTCATTAATTGTTCCATGATGATTAACCAATCAAGAGTACAACATGCAACACCCTCATCCTATGACGGGTATTACTCGACTGACTCGGTTGCGGTTTGTAAATTCTCTTTTTAAAGAAGTGAAGAAAATCGGTGATTTTTTTTAATAAAACATAATAGTAAATTATAATTGAGATAGAACTATAAAAACATATCAACACAATAATTATAATTTCACTGCTATTCCAAATTACAATCGAAGTAATACACATTAAATTGGAGTTTGAACACACTACACTACAGAAAAGGTGAATCCTCTATTTGACCACACTCTATCAATATAGGGTATTGCTACTCAAGTACACCTCTAAACACTACCATTTGACTTAAACAAGATCCGATTCGACCTGAAAACCACGCCTATCTTCATAACAACATGCATTCTTCCAGAGTCCATGCCCTTTTAGGTGCCAGATAATGACGGACAACAAAAAGAAAGACAAGGGGGTGAGAACATTGTACATGAACTCACTTAACGCAGGATATGATAACTATAATAGACAGACACGGGAATTCACACAATTCACATAGCAATAAATCCAATCATTCACATAGAAGGTCACAACGTCATATAATGATATGATATGATATGATATGCTCATGCAATGCAAATAACCACGTCCTTCACCATGGACCTCAAGTAACTAATATGTACCATGCAATGCATGAAGGCCCGGGGAACATCACCATCCGCAGAGCACAACAACAGCTGCCCGACCATATATGTACAACGTATCAGGAGTTAGAGTCTGTACTAGCATTGGTACAAAGAGCATTGCTCATTCATTTTGGCCAAATTATTTTAAGTGTTCTTCCAGACAATCTCGACTGACCCCGAAAATCATGAGAGCGACAGGAATAACTAAGCTGGGTTCCCCGATCTCGATAGTAGGGAGCTAACCTACATCACCTGAGATCTTCCAGGAGCTAGGCTATCCTCAGGGCTGACGTCCCTTTTGAGGACCCACTGGCGTTCTTTGCAAAACCCAATTGCACTCTTCCCAACCGATTTCACACTATACTAAGTGTCACTGCCATATAGGTCGTAAGGTTTTCAACCTCGAATATCATCAATGCTTTATGATGCATGTCACAAAACAACGCTTACAGCATTCAAATCCTTACAGGCAAAGCCCATCGAATCATTCAACGTCACCACTTACCCGTGGTACGGCCCGATTCAATGTCTTTCCTTCACAAGGAGAACCAACGATGCTTTCTCAGCATACATAGTCCTTACAGGCAAAGCCCATCGAATCATTCAACGTCACCACTTACCCGTGGTACGGCCCGATTTAATGTCTTTCCTTCAAGGAAAACTAAACCCTATCTTGGGTTGGAACCGCACTCTCTCACTAAGTTTCTCAAGTCTTATGTAGAAAGAGTGTGTTGGTTATAATCTTTTAAGGTAGTTTGTACTAATGTTCTTCTTTGAATCAATGATCATTTCCACTTGAGTCCTATAATTTACTAAGACTTATGACTGTATCTTATGGATAGTATTACTTACCCTAATTCATCTTGTACGACTAATTAAGATTAGGTTTATTCTTTAATCATAATTAGTCTTCATTAACTGAACCTTAATTAACCTTAATCCTCTTTAATTAAGTCTTAATCCTAACTTAAGGTCCTAATTAATCCCTAATTATCCCTTAATTTCTTCCTTAATCCTGGATTAAGTTTTTAATTATATTTGATTAAGGTTAATCATAATTAATTAGTTCTTAATCATCATTATGGCTTAATTACTTAATTAATACTTTTATTAAGGTTAATTAACTTTAGCCTTAATTAATTATTCTTTACTTAATTAACTTAAGTAGGTTAAATTAATTAACTTAGATAATTAAAATAGCTAAGTCCATTAATTAATTTCTAAGTTTTAATTTTAATAACTTGGATTAGAGTTGAAGTCCAACTCTAATCTAAGCCCAATTCCATAAATTATTTTTGGTTGACTTTTAATGAGTCTTTGACTCTCTTTTTTGAAGGTTTTGGGCCTGAACCAAAGGCCCGAAGGTTGGATGACTCATAGGAGCCCATTTTTACACATGACAAGTCAAAATATTGACTTTTGTGTTGACTTTTACTTGGGTTAAGTTTGAAATCCGAATTTAGTTCTTTTATTATTTTAAAAGTTTATCCTTATTTGCACTTTAACCCCTTTTGTTTGTAAAATTTCTCCTTAGTCCTATTGGACCACCAAAGCCCAAAAACATGTTTTCCAACACTACTTGATCTTTTCAAGATCAAAGAGCATTCTTGATGAGTTTTATCAAGAACAAACTCAAGAACATCAAGAACACCTTGAATGTTCATCAAAACTCCAATTTTCCAACAACATCCAAACTTTACCAAAATTCAACACAATCATCAAAAAGCATTATAAACAACAAATATCATGCTAATTCATCCAAAATTATCCATACACATATTCAAGTTCACAACTTTATTTCTATATTCATAAACATCATTTTTCAAGAATCAATCATCCAAACAATTCCATAAATTCAACAACTTCATGCATGTTCATAAATTCATCATGTAAACATATTCCAAGCATCAAAATAATTTTAAAACACATGCAGCCCAAAATACCCCTCAAAGCCGAATGCTTTTAGGGAAAAAGGAGAAACTTTTCAAAAATTTATTTCCATGGCTTGCAAGCATCAACAACCACAAATCAAACACTTTTCAAGCATCATCAACCAATCAAAATCACCATGCAAGGCTATGGTGAAATAGCCGAACCATATCTCCCAAGAGATAGGTTCCAACAATTCATTTTTCAAGGGAAAAACAAGAATAAAGATAAGGATCAAGGGCAATCCTTGACTCTAGTCACCAATCCTACTAGAGTTCAAGTTCTCCCCCCCCCCTTACCTAAGGAAAATCTCCAAGAACAAGGTGCAGAAACAACTCCAAAACAGACCCTTCTTTGAGCTCCTTTGATCACCAAGACAAGAATCTACAAGGCTTGAAGGCTAGAATTTGAAGTTCAAGGCTCAAAAATGGAACCTTGGACTTGAAAGTGTTTGGGAGAAAATGGAAGATGGAGGGAAAGAGAGAAAGGGAGCTCACGGCCAAGGAGAAGAGAAAAGGAAGAAATGAGAAAGTGAGATTGTTATTTTCATTTTGCATGTTTGATTTTTTTTTTTTTGAAAGAAAACAAGTATAAGGTGGTTTAGGCATTTAGTGACACTTGTCTTGAGAAAAGGTGAGAAAACAACAAGTGTCCTCCATGCATGCTCAAGGACATGCAAGGATTCTAGGAGAAGGAAGGATTGTGCCAATTTTCTGGCCCGGATTAAGAGTATTCGGGCCCGGCTCCAGGAAATGTAGGGGTAAAATGGTAATCTCATACCAAAATTCCCAAAAATTCCCAAAAATTCTAGAAAAATTCCTATAAGTGTTTTGTCCTATTTTAAGCCTAAAAATGTGATTAGAACTCTCTTCTCACTTAAACTCTCTTGTTTCCCAATTTTTCCAGTTTTCGCACACAGTAGTTAATTAATTAATTTTTTTTATAAGAATAAGCAGATAGAAAATTATGGTTTTACATACAAAAATTCTATAAGGTTATAATTATCATTTTCAATCATCTTTTAAGGTTTAAAGTATATTTTTCCATATTATCTCACAATTTTTCATATGTTGGTTAGTGTTATACTACTAACCAGGGGCATTTTGGTCTTTTTGCCCAAAAGCGCCAGAAAATTCTAAATAATTTTCTAAAATTCATTATTAATTATATTAAGACTATTTTGACTATAAATATAGATCCCTTTAAGTTTTAGCTATTTTTCATAATTAAATCTATATTTTCCTTAACCGTATAATGACTAAGGGCATCATAGGTCATTTTCTCAAACACCCTTCTAAAAATAAATCGTTTATAATTATGGTTGGAAAATTCCAAAAATATAATTTTTGATTGCTTATCAATAGTTCCTAAATGCCTCATATTTAATTTATTATTATTATTATCTTAACTTTCTCTATTTTATTTATATACCGATAGGGGAAATTATGGGTGTTACATTCCTATTGCTGGATAGGGCTAAATCTAGCTTCTTAAGCCTTAAGAGTTATTCTCCTAGTTGCATCATATATGACCTTAATGGTTCCTAAAAGATGGATAATCATTTTAAACTACTCGTGGATATTAGGAATGATATCCTGAATTAAGATCGACCTAGCTTTCAAAGTCTTACCTCTTCCCTAACAACCAGAAGCAAATTTTCAAACCTTTACCTGACACCTTACCAAGATTTTCTGGTACGATCTATTATTCCTTAAGATTTGATCAGGAACATCTATTTTCGATGAGCAGATCTTATCAAACTTCTCACCATCATTCATACTACCTTAATTCTAACTAGAGTGCTAGGTTAATTCTTTTATGAGGTGTGCTACTATGCTGCCCCGTCTCCTTCCTCGGGTATTTGGCAAATAACTAGACAATCCCTTTTAGCTTATAATCGACATAGAGTTATAATACCTAATGAAACGCACAATTTAAATCCATAAGAAAACCATCAAAATTTCCTAACAGAGGACTTAACCTAAGAATCACCAAGTATGTTTACCCCCAATAACTATTTTTTTTCCTTTTAACATTTTCTCTTACTCACAATGACTTCGCACAATATCTTGTTGTCTTACGATACTAAAGTGTTCATTTTCCTTTACCATGTATGAATATCTAATTCCATAATGGTACAAGTGTTGTTTATTAAACCTATGATTACATTAGTTCCCTTGCTCTTAATATCAATACTCTTACTGATCTAGTTAACCTTCCATCACTTCTTGTATAAAGATTCTAAGTTCTTTCTTTTTCAAGAATCTTACATTCATTGCTATCCTATTAAGATGAAATCCTTCGACTCATGTATCAGTTTGTTCATTTTTTTTTTGCCCTACGTATCACCGTTAATCGTTGTAGGATCTTTCTACCTAAAATATCAATCAACACTTATAACCAAGGCTTAACTCCATAAGCTGTTACTCCAAAAAAGGTCTTACCATTCATCATCACCTTGCATCCTTTTTACCATAAAACTACTCCTCTTGATAACTACACATATCCTTTTCCAAAAAAAAATATGCCTCCAGAATTTTATTTCCACATAAGTAAGACTTATAATTAAAAAATTTCACTTCTAACTTACTTCTTCTCAATAACCCCAAGGTTATTCTAAAGAATTCCATACCTTCCGTTGGATCCTAGAAATAGGCAGGAACATTGCATGTAAGAATGAAGGTAAGTTGGCTTGAATGAGGCTAGAATATTGGGTTCATTGAGGAATAAAGGAATACCAATGACAACCAATCCAGATGGAAGTACTAGATGTTGAGTCTCAAAAATATCATAAGGTAATCTATGATGTTTTAGATAGCTCACTTCTCAAGTTTTAATGCTTAACAAATTTGGGTTAAAATACTTATCATAGATACATAAATGTTTAATGACTTATCTATGATTTCAGCAAGCCATTCTGAACTTATAAAGACTGTCTGAAGTGTTGTCAACCTGTCTAAAGTGGAAAAGCCTTCTGAAAGTTCAACCTGTCTGAAGTGTTGAAGCCGTCTGAAGTGCGCAACCTGTCTGAAGTGTTGAAGCCGTCTGAAGTCTAATTAATGACGTGGCACT
Source organism: Sesbania bispinosa (assembly GCA_026901365.1). NCBI lineage: Eukaryota > Viridiplantae > Streptophyta > Magnoliopsida > Fabales > Fabaceae > Sesbania > Sesbania bispinosa. The sequence continues at coordinate 2,284,779 of QLOH01000074.1, forward strand.
CTTTGCTGAAGTATGTGAAGACATCTCTGAAATTTTGTTGAGTCAAGCGTTCTCTGCTGCACGTACCTTTTCAAACATATTTATGGCAAGGAACACAGAGACCTTTCCTAGTATATTTGAATTTCATACACCACTGAGGAAATCCCTGCAACGCAGCCTTTGCAGCAACAACAATGGCAGCTTTATGGCAGCAGCAACCTTGTACTGCGTCAGAAAAATCAGAACTCTCAGAAGCATGTCTCACAACGGATTAAATAGCATTTAATGTTATCTCTAAACGGTGGTATTTCAACGGATTGAAGATTGGTTATAAATAGCACTTCATGAAGACCATCAAGTGAGTGTTTGCATATACAAGAAAGTCTAAGAGAAATCACGCTGCAAGTTTTTCTCTGTAAAAACACTCTGATTTCATATTCATTGTACATCATTTGTATATCCTGAGCATACCTCAGTTTTTATTGTACATTGTCTCTGTTTAAGCTTCAAACTTGTGTAGTTTAAAAGATTAGACATATCTCTTTGTAAAAATTGTCTTTGAGCCTGGAGAGGCTTGTCTGTAAAAGAATACTTGGTTGTAGAGCCTGAAGAGGCTTTTCTGTAATAGAATACTTGGTTGTAGAGCTTGAAGAGGCTTGTCTGTAAAAGAATACTTGGTTGTAGAGCCTGAAGAGGCTTGACTGTAAAAGAATACTTGTAATCTTGGTGAAGATTAAGAGAAAATCCAAGTGCTAGTTGGCATTGGGACTGGACGTAGCTCACAGTGGTAGTGAGTGAACCAGGATAAATTCCTTGGCTAAGTTTTCTATCCCTTATCTCTTGTAAATTTATTTATACTAACCAAAGGGTGTTGAAAACTGTTCTGATAATTTTAAAAAGCAAGAAACCTTTTTAAAGATCTTTTCAAAAGCCTTCTTAAGAAACTTCAGACAGCTTCTTAAACCTGTCTGAAACTGTTGTGAACTTAACCGTTTGCAAAAAGCTTCCATAAATTATTAAGAAACACTATTCAACCCCTCTTCTAGTGTTTCCCTGTGTTTCTACAGTTGGTATCAGAGCTCAACTTAGAGTTCAGCACCTTACAAGTGTTTGAGGATTAAAGATCCAAATGGAAGCTTCCAACAACAGACAGTACATCACTGAAGGAGCCTCTATCACAAGACCCCCAGCATTCAATGGAGTGGACTACCACTATTGGAGGGATCGTATGAAGTTGTTCATTGAGAGCAACAACATTGATGTTTGGGATGTGGTCACTGATGGAGACTATGTGCCTATACATAACGGAGTGCCAATACCTAAGGTTGAATGGACCTTAGAGCATAAGGCTAGAGTTCAGTTAAATGCTAAAGCCAAACTCTATTTGATATGTTCTCTGAACAAATCAGAGTATGAGAAGGTTCATGGATGTTCATCTGCCAAGGAGATTTGGGATACACTTGCAGCCGCCCATGAAGGGACTGAGACTGTTAAGCAATCCAAAATCAGCATGCTTATACATCAATACGAGATATTCAAGATGGAAGAATCTGAAACCATAGATCAAATGTTTTGGAGGTTTCAGACTATAACTAATGGACTAAGGTCTTTAGGTATAACTTTTGAATCTGGAGACAATAATAGAAAGATTCTGAGAAGTTTGCCAAAGTCCTGGAGACCCAAAGTTACAGCCATTCAAGAGGCCAGAGACTTAAACTCTCTTAGAATGGAAGAACTGTTGGGATCTCTCAAAGTGCATGAGCTTGAACTTGGGGAAGATGACATCAAGAAGAAATCTCTGGCATTAAACTCCAAAGCCAAACACCCTAGGCATGGCAGCATTAAAGCCATGCAAGCTGAGGAAACTTCAGAAGCAGATGAAGATTCTAGAGATAGCTCAGAAGATGATGATCTTGCTCTTCTTAGCAGGAAAATCAAGAGGATGTTGCAGAACAGAGGAAAGTTTAGAAAGAACCAACCCTCAACCTCTAAATCAGGTAAGTCAGGTAAGGATTCTCAAAATGACAAAATTATATGCTATGAGTGTAAACAACCAGGTCATATGAAGGCTGAATGTCCAAGACTGAAGAAGAACAACTTCAAAAAGAAGAAATTCTTCAAGAAGAAGAAGGGTCTAATGGCAACATGGGAGGATCTTGATGAGTCTACCTCAGAAGAAGAGGAAGACACTTCAGAAGAGGCCAACCTGTGTCTCATGGCCAGCCTGCCCTCATCAGATAGCTCAGAATCTGAGGTATTTCCCTTAACACTTCAAGAGATGTATGATGACCTGATGGAAAGTTCCAAGGAACTCTTCCAAGAGTAAAAGAATCTGTCCAAGGCCCACACAGAAATGTGCAGTAAATATGAGGCTCTTGAGATAGAAAATATTATGCTCAAGGAGAGAATTCTTGTGACTGAAAGCAGCAATTCACAAACTGTCTCTGAAGAAAACAAAAAACTTCAGAAACAAGTTGAGGAACTGAAAAAAGACTTAGCTAAATTTGTCAAAGGAACAGAAAACCTTAACAGATTGCTTGGCAATCAAAGGGATCCCCTTGACAAAAGTGGATTAGGCTTTTGTGATCATGATACCTCTGAACCTCATATTTTCAAAAATTTTACTAAAGGCAAAAAGAAAGCTATTGGGTGTTCTCACTGTGGCAAGCCTGGACACAATGTGGCTCAGTGTAAACACAAGGGAAAAGCAAAACCCAAATCTAACAAGAAAGGACCCAAAAGAATATGGGTACCTAAGAACTTGATCATTCCTGTTGCAGATGTGTTTAACAGGACAAAGGAGACCCCACAAATGGTACCTGGACAGTGGGTGCTCGCGACACATGACAGGAGAAAGGTCTTTGTTCCAAAACCTTAGGCCCAGAGCAGGAGGTGTGGTCACCTTTGGTGGAAATCAGCAAGGGAAGATCACAGGAATAAGGATTATAGGTATGTCTCCTCTATCCCTTATTAAGAATGTTCTTCTAGTAGAGGGACTTCAGCACAATCTACTGAGCATAAGTCAATTGTGTGACAGTGGATATGTGGTTTCCTTTACTAAAGAAGGATGTATAGTCAAAGACTCTCGTGATCAAATTCTTTTTACTGCTAAGAGACACAACAATGTGTACAAAATTGATCTAGAGGATTTGGCAAGTCAAAATGTAAAATGTTTTCTCTCTGTTGAAGATGAAAAACAGATTTGGCACCAAAGACTTGGGCATGCCAGCTTGAGATTGATCTCAAAGTTAGCAAAACACAACCTTGTTAAAGGACTGCCCAAGCTTTCTTACAAATCTGACATTTTATGTGAAAGCTGTCTGAAAGGAAAACAAACAAGACACTCTTTTCAGAGTAAGGATGTTGTTTCCACTAGCAGACCTTTAGAATTGTTACATATTGACTTGTTTGGTCCTATTAGAACAGAAAACATTAGTGGTAAGAAATATGGTTTGGTCATTGTTGATGACTATTCTAGATTCACATGGGTGTTATTCCTAAGAAGCAAGGATGAGACTTTCAGGAATTTCACAATATTCTGCAAGAAGGTACAGAATGAAAAAGGATTTTGTATATCTGTTATCAGAAGTGATCATGGTGGAGAGTTTGAGAATGCAAACTTTCAACTGTTCTGTGATGAGAATGGGATCTCACACAATTTCTCTGTGGCAAGAACACCTCAGCAAAATGGGGTTGTTTAGAGAAAGAACAGAAGCTTGCAAGAAATGGGAAGAACCATGCTCAACTCATGCAATCTACCAAGATCTTTTTGGGCAGAAGCTATTAACACAGCTTGCTACCTTCAAAACAAAATATTGGTAAGACCAATTCTGAAAAAGACTCTTTATGAATTGTGGAAGGGAAGAAAACCCAACATAACATATTTCCACACCTTTGGCTGTGAGTGTTTTATACTCAACACCAAGGATGATCTTGGAAAATTTGATGCAAAATCTGACAATGGAATTTTCATAGGATATTCTGAAACATCTAAAGCCTATAGAGTATATAACTCTAGAACTTTAACTGTAGAGGAATCAATCCATGTTAAATTTAATGACAAGAAAGAGACTGATAGGGAATTATCAGATCTAGAAGATGACTTTGCAGGAATGGAGCTGAATAATCATGACAACATCAAGGATGAACAGGTGTCTGAAGCACCATATGTCACTGAACCTCTTCAGACCAATGTTGAGTCTCAGACTGATTTGATATCACCTCAGAAACCTGACTGGAGATACAAATCACATCATCCAAAAGAGCAAATCATTGGCAGCACTTTAGAAGGAGTTAAGACAAGATCAAAATTCAAGAATCTGAATTCTCTTGCTCTCCTGTCTGAAATTGAGCCAAAGAACATTGATGAAGCTCTGCATGATGAAGGGTGGATTCTGAAGTTGGCTAAACGTCTCTAGAAAGGGGGTTGAATAGAGACTTGAAAATATTATACCTGAAAATATACACTCAAATTCAAGCTAAGACGTGATCTCAAGTTTGACACTTGGAGTCTCAAATAGGTTAGATGAGATATTGTCTCAACAATAATTTTGTAATCAAGTAAAGATGATTTGTTAATTAATGAAACTTGATTATCTTAGAATAGATTTGATTTAGTTTAGCAAACTGATTTGAGATGTAAGATTAATTAGCTCCGCAAATGTTAAGACCTTAAAAGAGAATGAGTGAGACTACTGATTGATCTCAAGTTGAGATGTGATCTGAGATGAGATAGACTTGAGATGTAAGATGAGATGCAGAGACAGATCTTAATTGTGCAGAGATTTAATCAGATGTAATTAGTTTCAAACAGATAAGTCTCAGGTATTAGAGATGTGCTGTGTAAATAAAGAGATAAGGGAGAAAAGATGCACACATAGATTTATACTGGTTCACCCATAACCTTGGGCTACGTCCAGTCCTCACAACTCGTGAGATTTCCACTATTGACAAACCCGTCAATTACAAGTATTCTTACAGCCTCTTCAGGACGTCCCTCACACCAAGCATAGGCACTCCTACCTTGGCTGAGTATCAAGTATTCTTTGTTCTCAACTGCCTCTTCAGGAAACTCATGCAGTATTCTTTGTTTTCAACTGCCTCTCCAGGCAACACATGCAGTATTCTTTGTCTTCGACTGCCTCTCTAGGCAACTCAGTGAGTATTCTTGTTACAGTGCCTCCTCAGGCTTTACAAACGCTCACACTAAGCTCAGGCACCTCCTGACTTAGTTGAGACTTGGTGGTATGACATGAGATGTGATTGATCTAGCTTAGACTACATACAAAGTATGGATAAACCGTGAGCTCGGCTAGATGGTAGCTCTCTAAATCACTCAAAGAGTGTATATAAAACAGTACAAAACAAGAGATAAACCTACTACAAGATATTAGCTAATATAACATAGGTAGGTAGGTTGAGATTCACTTGAGACTTGGATTTTTCTGGTTGTGCAGCAGCATCTCTACTGAGTCTCACTGTGTCTCTCACGCATCTCATCATAATGAGACTTCCTTCTATAGTCTTCAGAAAACTAGCCTTTACACTAGCCGTTAGAAGAGAGATAGATAGGGCTTTTCACTTTTCTGACATAAGATTAATGCTTTTCTGATGCTGTCTCTGCTGTGACAGTGTACTTGCATTGACTTGCTTTTGTTGCTGAGACTCTGTCTGCATCTCAAGTCTGAGTCTCATGCTTGCATTTGATCTCTGTGTCTTATATCTGAGTCTCATGTCTGCATCTGATCTATGCATCTCAAGTCTGAGTCTCATATCTGCATATGATCTCTATGTCTAAACTTGAGACTGCGTCTGATCTTGAGACTGCATTTGATCTTGAGACCGTCTCAAGTCTGATTCTGCATCTCAAGTTGAGTCTATATCTCAAGTCTGATTCTACATCTCAAGTGAGTCTGCATCTCAAGTCTGACTTTGAATCTCATCTTTGCTCAGCTTCATATTTCAAAGTGCTTCTTTGTCATGCTTGGACTGAGTATGATCTTACAATGAATTTAGGCTTGTCTCAATCTGACTTTACAGTTTGAGCTTGTCTCAAGCTGACTTTGAATCTCTTCTTTGTTTAGCATCTTCTATTCTGATCTTATCTCTTGATTCTGAAGCTAAGTTTAGAGTCTCATCTCTTGGCAGATCTTGCATCTGACTTTTGATCCTTCCTTTTAAGTTTGTACATGAGTCTCTTCTTTGAGCATTTGTCTCAAGCTAATTTTTAGACTGAGTCTGCATCTGAACATGAGATAGCATCTGTGCTTGAGTCTGCGTCTGCGTCTCATCTTGAGTCTCAAATATTGGTCTTCTTGATGCAACTTAGTTCACTGTTTGAGCTCATCTTGACTTGACTTGATGATTGGCATTTCTAGTAGAGACTCTTTCTGACTGCAACTAAGACTTCATTCTGATGTGCATCTCTCTTAACTTAGGCTTTCTTCATATTCATCCATTCTAAGCTTCTGAAGACTTTCTGATAAAGAATGTGTCTAAGGCCTTCTTCTGAAATTTCCTTCAGCATATAGAACTTCTAAGCTCTGCCTTATTCTCCAAAGACAATTCTGAAGTTTGATGTTTCTTGACATAGGATTATGATCTTTCTGAATCTCAGGAAAGACTTGCATTGATTGCTTAAACTCAGGCTGACCTTTTTTCTTCATTTTTAGTCTGAGGATTAGTACCAGTCTCAATCTGTGGTTGCCTCTCAATCTCAGTCTGAGCTTGGTCATGGTTGATCTTTCTAAGTTCTTCATGAGAATCGTGTCTTTCTTAAGATCTCACATACAAAACATCAGTAACTTCAAGAACAGAAAACATTAAGTTTGATCAAAAGGTTTGTTGTCATTAAAACCAAATCTCGAGAGGGTTTTTGCGCTAACAGATTCTAGCCATGAAAGAGGAGCTAAACCAATTTGCTAGGAGTGATGTCTGGACACTTGTTCCTAAACCCCATGGGAAAACAATTATTGGAACCAAATGGGTGTTCAGAAACAAGCTGTCTGAAGAAGGAAAAGTGGTCAGAAACAAAGCAAGATTGGTGGCTCAAGAGTACAATCAACAAGAAGGTATTGACTTCACTGAAACCTTTGCCCCTGTTGCTAGATTAGAAGCAATTAGGATTCTTCTCTCTTATGTTGTAAATAATGGCATCAAACTATATCAAATGGATGTCAAAAGTGCCTTCCTCAATGGTTTCATTGAAGAAGAAGTTTTTGTTAGACAACCCCCTGGTTTTGAAGACACTGCTTTTCCTGATCATGTTTTTAAATTGAAAAAGGATCTTTATGGTCTGAAACAAGCTCCAAGAGCATGGTATGACAGACTGAGCAGTTTTCTTATCAAAAATGGTTTTGAAAGAGGAAAAGTAGATACCATCCTTTTCAGAAAACAGTCTAACAAAGATTTTATACTTGTCCAGATATATGTTGATGACATTATATTTGGTTCAACTGATTCTTCTCTGTGCAAGGAGTTTTCTGAGTTGATGCAATCAGAATTTGAAATGAGTTTAATGGGAGAACTAAAATTTTTCTTGGGACTTCAAATTAAGCAAGATTCTGATTGTATATGGATCCATAAAGAAAAATATACAAAAGAAATGCTTAAGAAGTTCAACATGAGTGATTGCAAACCCATGTCAACTCCTATGCATCCCTCTGCATCTTTGAGCAAAGATGACAAAGAAGAACCAGTGAATCAAACTTTGTACAGAGGAATGATTGGCTCTTTGTTGTATCTAACAGCAAGCAGACCTGACATAATATTCAGTGTTTGTCTCTGTGCTAGATTTCAATCAGATCCAAGAATTACCCATTACAAAGCTGTTAAAAGAATTTTTAGATATCTGAAAGATACTACTAATCTTGGTCTATGCTATAAGAGGAGCAAAGATTGCAGGTTAATAGGATACTGTGATGTTGACTTTGCTGGAGATAGAATAGAAAGAAAGAGCACCAGTGGAGGATGTCATTTCTTTGGAAATAACATGATCAGCTGGTCAAGCAAAAGGCAAAGTACCATTGCTTTATCAATAGCAGAAGCAGAGTATATATCAGCAGCCAGTTGTTGTTCACAACTGCTACGGGTTAAGTATCAGCTTGAGGATTTTAATATTCCTATCTCTGCTATACCTGTTCTTTGTGATAATACCAGTGCAATTAATTTATCCAAAAATCCCATTCAACATTCTAGGGCAAAACATATAGAAATCAAACATCATTTCATTAGAGACTATGTTCAGAAAGGTGTTTTTGATATTCAGTTCATTGACACATAGCATCAATGGGCAGATATATTCACAAAACCCCTGGCTAAAGATAGATTTAAGTTCATACACAACAACTTAAATATACATGCATTCTCTAAAAATTAATTGTGTCTGATATTGTTATGTTATCTGAAATTTTTTAGTGCGTCTGAAATTTCAGTGTGTCTGAAACAGTGACATGTCTGAAATTTTAGATTATCTGAAATTTATTTGTGTGTCTGAAATTTTCACCTATCTGAAGTAACTAGCTGACGTGGCTATCTGAGACGGTTGAATTCCTTCTTTTAAAGTTTTTGTCTCTTCCACTTCGCACGTTACCCGAAGTCTGCGCAGCCGGTACAGGGCATCATTGCATCATGGGTCTATAAATGCAGGAGTAAGTGTGTCGAGGAAGCCTTACACTCTCTTTCCTCAATATTCCGTTTGATCTTCTTCACTACTCAAGCAACCTATTTCTCTCAAAGTTTCCCTGCAACTCAACAATGGCACCCAAGAATACCGCTGGTTCTGGTGTAAATGTGGTTAGATCAAAGGGAGTGAATCTTAACGAGCTTCGCGACATTGGCATGGATATGGTTGAGGAATTTGATGCAGCTAGGTGGACTTCTTTCTTCGACCACATTAACTGTCAATGGCATGAACAAAGTGTGGTGGATTTCTGGTCTTCTGCTCGAGGAATACCTAATTCTAAGGGAGTGTATGTAAGCATCAAAGCCTCTATTCTAGGGGTTTCAGTTTTTGTTGATCAAGGCATTCTCTCCACAATCACTGATGTTAAGGCTGAAGGTGCAACCTTCATTCCTGGGTGGGAGATGAAGAATGGTGGGCACAAGTTGTTTACAAAGATGTTGTATGGAACAGAAGAACCCAAAAGCCTGGATTCCAAGTTCTTGCTAGAGAAGGTCAGAGTTCTTCATGCTATCTTAGGGTGTGCAATAATCCCTAAGAGTGGAAGCAGAAACCATGTCTCAGAATTGGAAAGGTTCTGTCTGATTCACCTGCTTCAGAAGAAGAAAGTCAATCTCCCAAGCATTATCATGTTCCATATGCAGAAGAAGATTCGAGACTCTGCTGGAAATCTTCCCCACAACACTCTAATCATGAAAGTACTTATGCATTTTAAGGTACCTATTGAAAGATTATGTGACCATAAATCTCATGTGTTCTTTGGCGAGTCAAACTTGAAGAGCATGGGAATCAAGCTCACTCCACGACCTCCATCTCCTACTCTGAAGGAGAGTGTTCTTATGGAGAAGGCCTCAAGAAGAGGAACCACCTTTGAGATTCTTGAGAAAGAGCTTCAGGGGGATATCAGAAAAGATGAGTTCAAGCCCTCCAAGCCATCTCCTCATCTGAAGAGGAAGAAGCTCCATGTCCGGAGTTCAACAAAGGTGTCTCTAGAAGCTATGGACTTGCACACTCAGACATCTGAACCAGTTCAGAAGGCTTTGCAAAAGCCATCTGAAATTGTGGGTCAGGGTTCTGAAGGTGTAAGAACTCTTACTCCTAAGCCTACTTCTGAAATAGAAGGAAAGGCTCATGAGGAAGAGGTAGCTGAGATTGCTAATCCTGAAGCTTTGGCAGTAGCACCTCTGGCTGTATGTCCTTCTGATCCTGAGCTTATTCAAGTAGCAGCCCTTGCTACAGCTTTGGAGAATGAAGAAATGGAGAAGAAGGCTGAGCAAGAAAAGACTGATTATGCTCTTGCAGTAGCCTCTCAACTAGCTCTTGCTGAAGATGAAAGGCTAGCTTCCATTGCTCAAGAGACCAAGAGAAAAAGATCCAGTACACAGCAAAGAAGGAGAACAAAAACAAAGTTATTTCAGCCAGCTCTTGAACCCTCTGTTAGGATTACAAGGAGCATTGCAAGTCAATTGGAGGAAATGGATGAGGCTGGAAAGTATCAAAACTTTGTCAAAGCAAACCTGTATTTCAAGAGAAGAAGAGAAGAGAAGCAAGCTGAAAAGGAAAAGGAGAGGGAACCTGAGAAAGCTAAACCTCCTCAGAAAAGGCTCAGGGTAAGGTTTGATAATGTGACCCCATCACCACCTTCATCACCTGAGAAGAAAACAATAGATGAGAAAGAAGAAGAAGCACTTCCATCACCTCCCTCATCACCACCTTCATCATCTTCAGAATCCACTCAGTCTGAAGACCCCACAGATGAACATCAGCAAGGTGACAACTCTGAAGTATGGAAAGGAAGCATATTGCCTGAGCATATAAGGCTAGGACCCAAAAGTAGGGACTTCTTCACAGAGCCTACATTTGATCCTTATGTTTTTCCTTTCACTCAGCACCAATATGATGAAGCTGCTGAAGTACCCCACAAAAAGTATGAGGAACCTTTCAGTGAGAGGGTCAGAGTCCCCAAGTTCCCCAACTTATTTGAAGAGCTGCAGTTTTTCAGAAATGAACCCTCCATCTCTCTTCGCCATGGCCTTATCAAGCACACTGTTGGTGAAGAAAGGGCAAAGTATCAAGGCAGTTCAGATCCGTTTTACTCAAGCCAGATTGAAAAGATCAGAAAGGGTGCAGTTCCACCTGCTCATAAGTGGGCTCCACTTAACCCCTTCTCTGGTGACTCCCTCAGGTTGTCTAATGATGAATGGTGTTTTGTCAGGAAACTGTCTACTGAAGCTGAACTTTTTGAGAGGGACTACATGAAGTCAGTAGGCATGAGAGGCTATAGGCCACCTAGAACAATCTCCATCAGGCCAACCACAGATATTCTGGTGCAACCTGACAGGATTGTTCCTAGGTACCCCCTGGAAGAAGGCCCTGCTGACAAGTTCAAGGAACCTAAAGCTTATCCAGTTCCCCAGAAACCTTTAACTCCAACAGAATGGAAGGATCTACCTGCTCGGATCAAAAGACAAGGTGGAGGTTTAGATCACAGCGACAGGGATAGGGTATGGTTATCCCACTGGAAGATCAGATAGGATGCTGGATCCTCTTCTGGATCTGCAGGACCAGATGATGACTCCATCATAAACTATGGTGTCTCCACCAATGTGCAGTATCAGTATATCATAGGCAGATTCCCCATGTCTGAACCCTTTAATGAAGACTGGAAGCTAATCTGCCCTATCAGAACTTTCTTCTTTCCTATGAGTCATCCCGAAGATTATGGGTTGCATCCAGGATTTGATCTGCTCAGATTCGTTTGCAGGCACATTCAGCTCATTCTATATGAAGTGGAACTGAATCTTGAGGAAGAGAATAAGAAGCTGAGGCATCAAGTGAAGAGCTTGGAGAAAAGAAATGCTACTCTTGTTGCTAAGCAAGACCAAATCCTTCAAGAGCAATAGCACATCAGAACTGGGCAAGAAGAATTGAAGACTGCTGTCATTTCTCAGATTGACAAGGCAAAGGAAGAATTGCTCTCCTTTATGAAAGAGGCCTTGCTAAAGAAAGATGGATAGTCTATGATGTTTAGCCATGTTTGGTGTTAACTTCATTTTGAGTACTTAATTTCTGTTATGTGAACTCTTTTGCCTGATAATATATTCTGTTTGTTCTCATGAATGCTGGTATCTCAATGTTTTTACTGTGATTATTTTGAAGTTATGCTCTGAAATTCCCTTTTGATTGATGACTAAAGGGGGAGTATTAAAACTAACAAAATCTGAAGTAATTACAAGTCTTAGGGGGAAGTAATTACAGGTCTCAGGGGGAGTATTTGATAAGAGTAATTGATCAGAATCTGTTTGACCTGAGAGATCTTTATCTGAGGGGGAGTTATTTTTTTAAGTTTATTTTATTTTAAAACTACTTTCAGATTTCTTTATTTTAAACAAATTTGTCATCATTAAAAAGGGGGAGAATGTTGAGTCTCAAAAATATCATAAGGTAAATTATGATGTTTTAGATAGCTCACTTCTCAAGTTTTAATGCTTAACAAATTTGGGTTAAAATACTTATCATAGATACATAAATGTTTAATGACTTATCTATAATTTCAGCAAGTCATTCTGAACTTATAAAGACTGTCTGAAGTGCTGTCAACCTGTCTAAAGTGGAAAAGCCTTCTGAAAGTTCAACCTGTCTAAAGTGTTGAAGCCGTCTGAAGTGCGCAACTCGTCTGAAGTGTTGAAGTCGTCTGAAGTCTCATCAATGACGTGGCACTCTTTGCTGAAGTATGTGAAGACATCTCTGAAATTCTGCTGAGTCAAGCGTTCTCTACTGCACGTACCTTTTCAAACATATTTATGGCAAGGAACACAGAGAACTTTCCTGGTATATTTGAATTTCATACACCACTAAGGAAATCCCTGCAACGCAGCCTTTGCAGCAACAACAGTGGCAGCTTTATGGCAGCAGCAACCTTATACTGCGTCAGAAAAATCAGAACTCTCAGAAGCATGTCTCATAACGGATTAAATAGCATTTAATGCTATCTCTAAACGGTGGTATTTCAACGGATTAAAGATTGGTTATAAATAGCCCTTCATGAAGACCATCAAGAGAGTGACTGCATATATAAGAAAGTCTAAGAGAAATCACGCTGCAAGTTTTTCTCTGTAAAAACACTCTGATTTCATATTCATTGTACATCATTTATATATCCTGAGCATACCTCAGTTTTTATTGTACATCGTCTCTGTTTAAGCTTCAAACTTGTGAAGTTTAAAAGCTTAGACATATCTCTTTGTAAAAATTGTCTTTGAGCCTGGAGAGGCTTGTCTGTAAAAGAATACTTGGTTGTAGAGCCTGAAGAGGCTTGTCTGTAAAAGAATACTTGGTTGTAGAGCCTGAAGAGGCTTGACTGTAAAAGAATACTTGTAATCTTGGTGAAGATTAAGAGAAATCCAAGTGCTAGTTGGCATTGGGACTGGACGTAGCTCACAGTGGTAGTGAGTGAACTAGGATAAATTCATTGGCTAAGTTTTCTATCTCTTATCTCTTGTCAATTTATTTATACTAACCAAAGGGTGTTGAAAACTGTTCTGATAATTTTAAAAAGCAAGAAACCTTTTTAAAGATCTTTTCAGAAGCCTTCTTAAGAAACTTCAGACAGCCTCTTAAACCTGTCTGAAACTGTTGTAAACTTAACCGTTTGCGAAAAGCTTCCATAAATTATTAAGAAACGCTATTCAACCCCCCTTCTAGTGTTTCCATGTGTTTCTACACTAGACACCTATAACATTCATAGTAAAGTCCAAAGCAGATTGTAAGATCACCTATAGTCTCGATATATAGATAGAGGTAATCTATCTTTAAACCTATCTTAGAGAATGTTATTATTATTTTTATTCCTTATGGTTATTATATTTCTAGGGATTGTATTTGTCCCCTAGGGCATCCTTACGTGAAACATAACCTACTTAAGCGTAGTACTATTCCAACCTTCAAAATCCTGCCTAAATATTTACTGATTGAAATACTCTTCCTTGGGAATCTAAGTCCATTAAGATTAAAGCACAAACTAATCCTGTAAATTGGTATGACCATACTCAATCAATGCACCATAACTTTTACCAATTCCAATCTTAATCGCCAAGGTTAACACATACTACAACTCCTCATTGTTCTTCACATCCATTATTTCTACTATCCTCGTGGAAGTGTTATCCTTACTTAATTCATAAAAATATAGTTCTTGTAGTTCTTACTCACCCATCTAATTTCCCATCACATGATGTCTTTCTTCAATCTCCTTTGCGCAATCTTGATACTAACAGATCATTTGCTTAGTCATGTTCTATTGCTCAACTAATGTTTCTTAACAATCACATCTTGTGCTATTGGTCTCAACACTTTGACTTCCTTTGTCTTAAATCGTGTTTTCCACTTATTTCTATAAACCCTTAGTTTATCAATCCGTTAGAGATAGTGATCATACTCTATTATATCTATTAAACTCCAAACATGGCACTCATTCCACCGTCAAACCCTTTTAGACTTCAAGTCTATCAACAAGGTATCCAAATATGCCTTAACTGTTAAGATCTAATCTCAATTCGTATGTTTGTCATTCCTATCCTAAACTCCATCATTATTTATCCTGGGTATACACCAACTCATCAATACTTCTAACTCACTTTACCAATTTTTTTTTATAATCACATCCTCAAGAGGTATTAATACCAATCCCCAATATCAAAACCTTAATGATTAAACCTCAATGATCAATCACCTTAAACCTTGAATTTACAACCTCAAATCCATCATCGATCCCTTAGGTCACTCATCTAAAGGAATGGGAACCTAACCTTAGTGGTCATCCTACCCTGACTTTTGATGTCTCACTCAGCACCTCAAACCACAAGTCAAATCAACTATTGGCTACACTAATGTACAATCTCAGGACCTAGAGGTCGTAGCAAACCCGTTTTAGAAGCTTGATTACTTGGTTCATTCTTCAATTCAATTAACTTTTAATGGTAGAAACTCTCATGAGGGAAAGAAAATAGATCTAAGGATAAGGATTAGGATAATTTAACTCACAAGGGAGAGACACGGGCACATCTAGGTGCTTTATATATTCATGCCTATATAGCTAAGATTTTTAAATAGTTAATACTCAAATACAACTTCTATCAAACTCAAAACTCAATTCAATTCCCATCAACAATCATGCTGCAAACTATTGCATACAAGTAGGAAGTAAAGTTTAACATGTCAAAGTCACACAAGACAACATAAAGCAATCACGTACACACTAGTCCATCAATCCAAACAAAATCATGAAAAGGATAATCTTAATTCAAACACATGGGGTTCTACCCAAGACACAAGTAAGAAGACAAAACCCAGTAGACGACATGATTCCATCTCTTTAACTACTTATGTTCATCATACAGATGGCCAAGACATCCTTCCTCTTCTCCACAACTACTCAAGCTGAGATTATCAGCCTTGTGTTCCCAACACTCACAACTGCAAGTTGTCATACTTCCTCCTAACCTGAACAGGTCATTGGGGTGGCCAGTCCCGTTGTCCTGTACCAGAGTAGTTAGAAGCACATCAGTCTTGCCATACTTCAAAACACCTAAACCGGATCAAACTAGACTCGATACAACTATCAGACCCAAACTTCACAGTCTGGTTGGACCGAACTGCTCTGATACCACTAAATGCAACACTCTCATCCTATGACGGGTATTACTCGACTAACTCGGTTGCGGTTTGTAAATTCTCTTTTTAAAGAAGTGAAGAAAATTGGTGATTTTTTTTAAAACATAATAGTAAATTATAATTGAGATAGAACTATAAAAACATATCAATACAACAATTATAATTTCACTGCTATTCCAAATTACAATCGAAGTAATACACATTAAATTGGAGTTTGAACACACTACACTACAGAAGAGGTGGATCCTCTATTTGACCACACTCTATCTATATAGGGTATTGCTACTCAAGTACACCTCTAAACACTACCGTTTGACTTAAACAAGATCCGGTTCGACCTGAACACCACACCTATCTTCAGAACAACATGCATCCTTCCAGAGTCCATGCCCTTTTAGGTGCCAGATAATGACGGACAACAAAAAGAAAGACAAGGGGGTGAGAACATTGTACATGAACTCACTTAACGCAGGATATGATAACTAAAGTAGACAGACAAGGGAATTCACACAATTCACATAGCAATAAATCCAATCATTCACATAGAAGGTCACAACGTCATAGAATGATATGATATGATATGCTCATGCAATGCAAATAACCACGTCCTTCACCAAGGACCTCAAGTAACTACTATGTACCATGCAATGCATGAGGGCCCGGGGAACATCACCATCCGTAGAGCACAACAGCAGCTGCCCGACCATATATGTACAACGTATCAGGAGTTAGAGTCTGTACTAGCATTGGTACAAAGAGCATTGCTCATTCATTTTGGCCAAATTATTTTAAGCGTTCTTCCAGACAATCTCGACTGACCCCGAAAATCATGAGAGCGACATGAATAACTAAGCTGGGTTCCCCGATCTCGACAGTAGGGAGCCAACCTACGTCACCTGAGATCTTCCAGGAGCTAGGCTATCCTCAGGGCTGGACCCACTGGCGTTCTTTGCAAAACCCAGTTGCACCCTTCCCAACCGATTTCACACTGTACCAAGTGTCACTACCATATAGGTCGTAAGGTTTTCAACCTCGAATATCATCAATGCTTTATGATGCATGTCACACAACAACGCTTACAACACTCAAATCCTTACAGGCAAAGCCCATCGAATCATTCAACGTCACCACTTACCCGTGGTACGGCCCGATTCAATGTCTTTCCTTCACAAGGAGAACCAACGATGCTTTCTCAGCATACATAGTCCTTACAGGCAAAGCCCATCGAATCATTCAACGTCACCACTTACCCGTGGTACGGCCCGATTCAATGTCTTTCCTTCAAGGAAAACTAAACCCTATCTTGGGTTGGAACCGCACTCTCTCACTAAGCTTCTCAAGTCTTATGTAGAAAGAGTGTGTTGGTTATAATCTTTTAAGGTAGTTTGTACTAATGTTCTTCTTTGAATCAATGATCATTTCCACTTGTGTCCTATAATTTACTAAGACTTATGACTGTATCTTATGGATAGTATTACTTACCCTAATTCATCTTGTACGACTAATTAAGATTAGGTTTATTCTTTAATCATAATTAGTCTTCATTAACTGAACCTTAATTAACCTTAATCCTCTTTAATTAAGTCTTAATCCCAACTTAAGGTCCTAATTATTCCCTAATTATCCCTTAATCTCTTCCTTAATCCTGGATTAAGCTTTTAATTATATTTGATTAAGGTTAATCATAATTAATTAGTTCTTAATCATCATTATGGCTTAATTACTTAATTAATACTTTTATTAAGGTTAATTAACTTTAGCCTTAATTAATTATTCTTTACTTAATTAACTTAAGTAGGTTAAATTAATTAACTTAGATAATTAAAATAGCTAAGTCCATTAATTAATTTCTAAGTTTTAATTTTAATAACTTGGATTAGAGTTGAAGTCCAACTCTAATCTAAGCCCAATTCCATAAATTATTTTTGGTTGACTTTTAATGAGTCTTTGACTCTCTTTTTTGAAGGTTTTGGGCCTGAACCAAAGGCCCGAAAGTTGGATGACTCATAGGAGCCCATTTTTACACATGACAAGTCAAAATATTGACTTTTGTGTTGACTTTTACTTGGGTTAAGTTTAAAATCCGAATTTAGTTCTTTTATTATTTTAAAAGTTTATCCTTATTTGCACTTTAACCCCTTTTGTTTGTAAAATTGCTCCTTAGTCCTTTTGGACCACCAAATCCCAAAAACATGTTTTCCAACACCACTTGATCTTTTCAAGATCAAAGAGCATTTTTGATGAGTTTTATCAAGAACAAACTCAAGAACATCAAGAACACCTTAAATGTTCATCAAAACTCCAATTTTCCAACAACATCCAAACTTTACCAAAATTCAACACAATCATCAACAAGCATTATAAACAACAAATATCATGCTAATTTATCCAAAATCATCCATACACATATTCAAGTTCACAACTTTATTTCTAAATTCATAAACATCATTTTTCAAGAATCAATCATCCAAACAATTCCATAAATTCAACAACTTCATGCATGTTCATAAATTCATCATGTAAACATATTCCAAGCATCAAAATAATTTTAAAACACATGCAGCCCAAAATACCCCTCAAAGCCGAATGCTTTTAGGGAAAAAGGAGAAACTTTTCAAAAAATTATTTACATGGCTTGCATGCATCAACAACCACAAATCAAACACTTTTCAAGCATCATCAACCAATCAAAATCACCATGCAAGGCTATGGTGAAATAGCCAAACCATATCTCCCAAGAGACAGGTTCCAACAACTCATTTTTCAAGGGAAAAACAAGAATAAAGATAAGGATCAAGGGCAATCCTTGACTCTAGTCACCAATCCTACTAGAGTTCAAGTGCTCCCCCCCTACCTAAGGAAAATTTCAAAGAACAAGGTGCAAAAACAACTCCAAAACAGACCCTTCTTTGAGCTCCTTTGATCACCAAGACAAGAATCTACAAGGCTTGAAGGCTAGAATTTGAAGTTCAAGGCTCAAAAATGGAACCTTGGACTTGAAAGTGTTTGGGAGAAAATGGAAGATGGAGATAAAGAGAGAAAGGGAGCTCACGACCAAGGAGAAGAGAAAAGGAAGAAATGAGATAGTAAGATTTCTATTTTCATTTTGCATGTTTGATTTTTTTTTTTTTTTGAAAGAAAATAAGTGTAAGGTGGTTTAGGCATTTAGTGACACTTGTTTTGAGAAAAGGTGAGAAAACAACAAGTTTCCTTCATGCATGCTCAAGGACATGCAAGCCTTCTAGGAAAAGGAAGGATTGTGCCAATTTTTTTGGCCCGGATCAAGAGTATTCGGGCCCGGCTCCAGGAAAGGTAGGGGTAAAATGGTAATCTCATACCAAAATTCCCAAAATTTTCTAAAAATTCTAGAAAAATTCTTATAATTGTTCTATCCTATTTTAAGCCTAAAAATGTTATTAGAACTCTCTTCTCACTTAAACTCTCTTGTTTCCCAATTTTCCCAGTTTTCGCATACAGCAGTTAATTAATTAATTTTTTTATAAGAATAAGCAGATAGAAAATTATGGTTTTACATAGAAAAATTCTATAAGGTTATAATTATCATTTTCAATCATCTTTTAAGGTTCAAAGTATATTTTTCCATATTATCTCACAATTTTTCATATGCTGGTTAGTGTTATACTATTAACCCGGGGCATTTTGGTCTTTTCACCCAAAAGCGCCAGAAAATTCTAAATAATTTTCAAAAATTCATTATTAATTATATTAAGACTATTTTGACTAAAAATATAGATCCCTTTAAGTTTTAGCTATTTTTCATAATTAAATCTATATTTTCCTTAACCGTATAATGACTAAGGGCATCCTAGGTCATTTTCTCAAACACCTTTCTAAAAATAAATCATTTATAATTATAGTTGGAAAATTCCAAAAATATAATTTTTGATTGATTATCAATAGTTCCTAAATGCCTCATATTTAATTTATTATTATTATAATTATTTTAACTTTCTCTATTTTATTGATATACCGATAGGGGAAATTGTGGGTGTTACACAAAATATATCAATAACAAATTTCATAACCAAAATATGTTAACCAATCAAGCATTGATCAAAGAAACATGAAATTGAAGCAAGTGGAGTAGAAGAGCAAGGTAGATGTAATTCAATGAACATGTAAATGAAGATCAAACCTCAAAACCAAGATGAAAATAAGCTTGACTCCTTGAATTGAATACAAACTTAGTCTTCCATGAAGACTTTACAAAAAAAAAATGAACAAAAGTAAATGAAACATTTAGTAATTTCTACTACAACTTGGATGCCCTTCTCCCTAGCAAGCCCTCCTATTTATAGGAGGCGAAAAGATGTCATTCCAAACATGATCACTCAGCCATGACTAAGCATTTTTTGTCCACAAATGGACTTATTGATCAATTACCTAATGCATTTGTCCATTACTTCGATTTATTCACCTACTCTAGCTATCATTCACCTACTTGTCTCCCACTTGCACCGAGCATATCATCCTTAATCTGGCAGAATCCAAGAGAGTTGTCTTCAAATGAAATCAAGCTCTGGATCTTAGCTTTCAAATGTCGTTGGGTTAAGCCCAAAAGGAGTTTTCTAGCCCAAGATATAGCCCAATCATTGATTGCTGGTCAGGTTTTCATGTGATGCTGACTATTCCGTCTTCCAAGCCCATTTTGACTCACTAGCCATCCGATTTAGCTTTTGGGTTCTTCATCAAAGTTGTAGGGCTTTCTTTTATCTTTCCTACAATATAAAGAACATAATTTTTAGGTGTCTAAAACTCAAGTTATGCTTTAAATACAAAAATAGTTTAATGCTGAAAAAATGTAATTGAGCCCAATATGAACCTGAATTGGCATAATATGCTTATGACTTGTTAATTAAGCATAAAAGATGTATTAAAAGGTTAAATTTGAGGGATGATTAATGTGTGTAATTTGTATTTATCAAATTCCCCCACACTTACCTTTTGCACGTCCCAGGCAAAATTGGAAACAGACATAAATTATTGACTCAAAGAGGTGATTTCCAATGAAATTATTGAAATGTAAAGAAAACATGAGCTAGAGGTGATTACAAGACATCATAACATTCATGAATTCTTATCTTTATGCATCTCAAATCTAATAGAAAGGCAACTTCATTTGAAAATAGTGGATTCAAATTGATAGAACCTCGCAGGAAGTACTCTTAATCTCTCAAGTGTTTAAAAGGTATGTGTTTCTTTCAAATTCGACCCATGAAAATTGCACTATCATAAGCTTGCTTATCTTCTACTTATCCAATCAAATTACACATACATCCACAAATCAAGAGGTCTTTATTAGGGTACTAATGGAGTGACAATTATGGAGAGGTACAAACAAATATGACAAGTTAAACCAAAGAGAGTAAAACAGGTTTGGAGAATTAATCCAAGTAACAAGTGTGATAGATACATATGAAATCAAACATTGAAGTTTAAGTACATCATTCAATCATTTGGATTCTTCATTCTTTTGCATATCTTTTTTTTTCTTTTTTTCCTTTTTTTTAGTTTTTTTTTTACATTACAAAGAAGCACTAAGTATGTAGCAACCCACATAATTAACATTCCCCCACACTTGTTCAAGAATCCATTCTTATGATAAATCCAATACTCCTCTATTCTATAAGGTTAGGTAAAAGTTTGGTTTTATACTTAAGTATGGAACGAGGGATAACAAATAAGGCTTAAAAGGGTGATTTAAAGGAAAATCATGTAAGGTTGGCTTTTTAACTGGGCAATTTATTCAAGTGAAAGAAAAATTTGCCTCAATCATTTTTGTTCATGCATGTGCAAGAGTAGTTTTAAAAAGAATCAAAGCAAGTTCTGAAGTAACAAATTCCATGGGTGAAGATCACACAAGAAAGAAAGTATAATTTGTCAACCAGACTCAAATCCTCACGGCTTAATAACTATCAATATTGATTCATTCAATTCAAATCTCTATTGCCAAATAAATTAATTTCAAGATGTTAGGAATCAATTCAATCATGTTATAAAAATCTTAAAATCACCTTTTTTTCTATGTTTTGTTTTACACTTGTTAACTTTATTGGAAAGCTTGAAACAAAAACACAAATTCTTTTTTTTTAAACTAACGGGATGCGTATCAAGAGTTATACATAACTCCTTACTCTGCCATCCTATTATTTTTTTTAAAAAAAAAAAAACGGACCATCTTTTCCCTCCCCCCAACCTAA
Source organism: Sesbania bispinosa (assembly GCA_026901365.1). Lineage (NCBI taxonomy): Eukaryota > Viridiplantae > Streptophyta > Magnoliopsida > Fabales > Fabaceae > Sesbania > Sesbania bispinosa. The sequence goes on from QLOH01000074.1 coordinate 2,306,331, forward strand.
TCAAGACATTGTCCCTAATGTCTTTATAGATTGGTGATTTTTTTTTAAAATTGATATTTAAATGAAAAACTATACAAGCACAACTTTAAGAGGAAGGAAAGTTACAACTGGAGAGTGGTGTCAAGATCTTCCTTCTTTCCATCATCTTTGTTATTCTTGTCCACCTGCTTTCCTGATGCATAAGGTCCAAGTGAAAGGTTCTGCATTTGTTCAAGAAGTTCGTTAGCATTTGAAGAAGATGCCATGATTCTTTGCAGTTCTTAAGGTATGAATCATTGATGCATAGCCTGTTCCAGAAAACTTAGCAAACCATTATAAAAACCATTAACATTTAAGAACCCTAATGGCTTTTGGTGGAAGTTAGAATTGGCCCAAGACACAACGGTGAAGATATCTTCTAAGGTTCCGAGACCACCAGGTAATGCAATAAATGCATCAGATTTGTATAGCATTTGTGCCATACGTTCCTGCATTGTTGAAACCCTCAGTATGGTGCCTATGGTAAGGTTTGCGGTCTTCTGGTTATTACCATCCATTAGAGCAACACCCAAAACTTGGCTCCCTCTTGTGATTGCAGTTCCTGCTGTACAACCCTTCAGGCCTTGTACTCCCCCTCCATACACAACATTGATCTTTCTAGCAGCCAATGCTTTACCAAGGTCATAAGTTGCATGCTGAAATGATTCATCCTTTCCGAGATTGGTTCCATCAAAGACACAGATATTGTGGAATCTGCGTGTAGATAGTCCTGCAGTTTCTTTAAAGGAAGACATTTTGTTGTTCCAATCATTTGTGAGAGTGGGAATTTATAAAGATGAAATAGTCGGTACAAAGATCAAATTGTCAATTTTTTTTTCTTTTTTTCCTTTTTTCCTTTTTTTAAGTGTTAGTCAGTGAAAAGACAAGTAAGGATAAACAAAGATACACGTGAATTATAAAGTAAAAAAGAATCAGCTGAAAAGAAAACTCAAAACAAATTAAAGACAGGCGTGAATTATAAAGTCAAAAAGATACAACTGAAAAGAATTCAAAGATGCTCATGCATATGAACAGTAGTTGTGGTTTTGGCTCACATCTTCCTCTAGTTTTACGTCCAGTAACGACTTGAACGCCTTCTATGAGTCGGGGATTTACTTCCCATCCAATTTTCTTATAAACTGGCAAACAGGGTCTTTTAGAGTCAGATTCCCAAGACTATATTGTTCCTTCTCCCTTCAGAATAATTCAGCTAAATCAAGAAGAACCATTTGAACTTGTCCACTAGGATGCGTCTCAAGAGCCTGGCTAATGTTATCCAAAGACTCCTTACTCAGTCCATCCTTAATGAATTTAATTTTATCTTCTCGATTTATAGAAGTCATTCCGACATTCTTACATCTCGAGTTACAATTCCATCTTGCACACTTATAACAAACTTGCATTCTTTTTGCTCTTCTTTTTTTAGAAAAAGAACTCCTACCCATTCTTGACAAATGTCTAGCAAATGAATCTTGATATTCACCTGCTAAGTGTACCTTGGCCTCGATGATCCAACGTACATCCTCAGGAAGGCCTAAGTGCATCAGTACTCTTAGCCTTTCAAGTCTACATCTGTAAATTTTCCTGAGATCGTCTTGAGGGAGAGTAGGGAACCGAAATCTGAGCTTGGCGAGGGTTTCCTCCATTCTTTCTCTCTAGAAAAGTTGTTCAGTGCAAGGGTGGATTGTTCTGTATATATAATAGTTAAGGAGAACAAATCGAAGCATTGCACAACAAACACAATAATAATAAGATAAAAATAATGAAAACTCTAGAAAACTCTCCACACATAATCAACAAAATGAAAAACACATATCATTAACAACAATAACTCAAGAAAAAGTAGAAAAACAAAAAAAAAAATTGGGAAGAGAAATTTCTACTTTAGGTCAAGCCAAGTAGGTGGCATTGTGCGGGTGCACCTCTTCCACCGTATGCTCTTGAAAACCCTCATAGAAGGGCTTAAGCCGATGTCCATTTACCTTGAAGACCTTTTTGGTTGTCTCATTTGTGATCTCTATTGCACCATAAGGAAAAACATTAGTAACCACAAATGGACCTAACCATCTAGAACGTAAATTACCAGGCATCAGCTTAAGACGAGAATTATATAAGAGCACTTTTTGTCCAACAATGAACTCTTTTCTTGTTATCATCTTGTCATGGAATGCTTTGGTCTTTTCCTTGTAAATTTTGTAATTCTCATATGCTTCTAACCGAATTTCTTCAAGTTCTTGCAATTGAAGCTTTCTATGCATTTCGGCTTTATCCAAGTTCAAATTGCATTGCTTAATAGCCCAATATGCTTTGTGCTCAATCTCTACCGGTAGATGGCATGTTTTGCCAAAGACTGTCCGGTAAGGGGACATCCCTATAGGAGTTTTATAAGCTGTTCTGTAAGCCCATAAAGCATCATCAAGCCTTTTGCTCCAGTCTTTCCTATTCGGTTGGACAGTTTTCTCTAGAATTTGTTTGAGTTCCCTGTTGGATACTTTAGCTTGACCATTTGTTTGAGGATGATATGGTGTAGACATCTTGTGCATCACCCCATATTTCTTCAAATAAGGATGCCATGTTCCTATTGCAGAAATGAGATCCTTGATCACTGATGATTGCCCTAGGAATTCCAAACCTGCTAAAAATGTTAGACCTGACAAAGTCAATCACAACATGAGAGTCATCAGTGCGGGTGGCTTTTGCTTCTACCCATTTAGAAACATAATCTACAGCAAGTAAAATATAAGTGAAACCAAAAGAGTTAGGGAAATGTCCCATGAAGTCAATGCCCCAGACATCAAACACCTCACAGAACAACAATGGTTGTTGAGGCATCTCATTTGTTCGTGATATGTTGCCCATTCTTTGGCATTGTTCACAATTCTTACAATACCTGTAAGCATCACGAAACAAGGTAGACCAATACAAACCAGAGTCCAAAATCTTTCTAGCAGTACGTTGAGGTCTAAAGTGCCCACCACATGCAAATGTATAGCAAAAATCTAGAATGGAATTAAACTCATGATCTGGCACACAACGCCTAATGGCTTGATCATTGCAAAATTTCCACAGATAGGGATCTTCCCACACATAATATTTAGAATTACTTTTAAGTTTATCTATTTGTGCCCTAGATGCATGTGCAGGCAAAACAAATGCAACCAAGTAATTAACTAAATCAGCAAACCAGGGGGTGGTGTGACGCAACTCCAAAAGTTGTTCATCAGGAAAAGAATCATGAATAGGGAGGGAGTCAGGTGCTCTCTCAATTCTGCTTAAATGATCAGCTACCATGTTTTCTGCACCGCTCTTGTCCCTAATCTCCAAATCAAACTCTTGAAGTAGCAACATCCATCTAATTAACCTTAGTTTTGCATCTGGCTTCTTCAATAGGAACTTCAATGCTGCATGGTCAGTAAAAACAACCACTTTAGAATTAAGCAAATATGATCTGAATTTATCAAGTGCAAAAACAATAGCTAATAATTCTTTCTCAGTGGTAGTATAGTTAGCTTGTGCAGCATCTAAAGTTCTAGA